>JALGBA010004140.1:0-322500 GCA_023970755.1 Azemiops feae | reverse complement strand
GGAGGAGGGGGGAAAGAATCGGAATTATCATACTTCTTAATGCATAGATTACGTATTTGAGATGTAACAAGGAGTCCCACAGAGTCTTCATAAATTTACTTTATTTCTTCAACATTATAAAAATCTTTATAGGCACAATGCTATATGTAATATAAAAGTTATGCAAAAATTTTCCCCAGAAATTCCCAAAGGTCAAAAGGTATAAAATGGCCACATATTTTATAGAAAAAACATAGAGTAATAAATGATGACCACTGGACATTTTTTGTGGCCTAAAAATTTGGGCCTTTGCATTTGCATGTATCATGAAATTCTATTTTGTACTTGTATTGCATTGCTTGTTCTATAGTATAGTCACAAAGTCCCTAACTTCAATTTTAGCATAATTTATCATATGTGTTTCTTTCTTTCACCAAGGTACAAAGGACTATAACAGTCTTCACACACACACCCCTCCAGACAGAAAGAATAGCACAGAGTAAGGCATAGAGTAAGGATTTGTCTAGTGGTCAGATGTGTGGGTGGAAATTTGAACGTAGAAATTTGATTGTACAATTTAAATAAAAGTGAAATAAGAAGAAAGTTATTATGTAGTCCTGTTTCATCCGCTTATTTCTAGGGATATGTCCTTGGGCATTATAGTGGAGCTTCAGATAATTGTTCTCATGCAGGTTTTATATAAGAGATATAGCTTGCAGGCTATTGATGAGGCTGGCAATTTTTCCCAAAACTTATCTAGCAGAATTGAATCAAAAGGGGATTTAAGGGAAATAAAATCAGGATTTAAAACCTCACAGAGCCTGACAATGTATTTGTCAGGAATACTGACAAATACTGAGTAATAGTCTATTGATGACCTACCAGTTTGAAAGCCAGATTGTTCATTTGCAATGCTGTTTTTTAGACTCCTGCCAATCCCAAAGTTTTAGGAAAAGGTTTCTCACATTTGTTTGCTGATTATACTCAACAACTGGATGGGCGATAGTTTTCTGAGTCTCTCTGGAACTTTTTGTTATAAATAGAAGAAATAATTGAGGAAGGCCAGGCTTTGGAAATTAACAAAGAAGAAACACTAACAGTAAATTGGTGCCCAACAAAATAATAGAAATTCAATGGTACCCATATGTTTTTATCACCATGATTTTTTTTCTTTCTCTCTCTTTAGCCCTTCCTCCAAATCTCACTTCCCAAAATGGGAAAAAAATAGGCAAAAATTCAGATGCTAGACAATTAGGAGCAACAGCAGCTTGCAGGTTGAAAAATGTTATCTAAATTAAAAATTATATTAAAAATAAAATAAAACCCTCCATAAAAAAACTTTCTAGAACTAAAATTAAAACAGAAAATTGAAGAAGATTGTTAAGATAGTTAGGAATTGTTTTTCAACTGAGCAATGACTACTGAGAGTAGCTGTGGAATTGTTCCCAATTTCTGTTTCAAGGTTACTCTTAACAGCCTTTTTTTAGTTTTGATTTATATATATATATAAATCAAAACTATTCTGCTGTAGGGGATAGAGTAGATGACCCACAAGAGATCTCTCCCCTATCAAACAACGTAATATACTATTTGGGCTGAAATTAATGAAATGCTAACATCGTAGAACAAAAAGTATTAATATTCATTGCTTATCTGACATTCACAAACTAGAAAGGAAGGGGAAAGTATTTTTTTGAGCACACTATCAGTCTTCCCAGGTACCGCCAGAAAAAAAATATATCTGCAGAATAATTTGAAGAAGAAAGGGAAAAAAATAAACATTGGAGATACTGAATAGGAGTTATACAGCCCCTGTTTTATCTTTTCAGGTCAGTCATCATCTAACAGTTTGTGGTATGGGTTGGATGTATTCATCAACAGAAAACAAAATTATATTAGTTCTTTGCAATAATCATTATCATTGTCTTCCTTGAATGTATACACATTACCAACAATGGACAAAAAGGGATCATTTTTAGCAGGTGAGTTTCCATGTAGCTATGCAACTTGCACCTATATTAACCTCAGAATTCAAAAGGCAATGAGTTCTACGTACACAAAGAACTATTGGATTTCTAGCTATGTCCAAATAAGATGCCCTCTCTGCTGGAGGTTAAAATCCACACATCTAGAGGTTATCCAGACTGGAAAGTACTTGCATAGATCCTTCAACATGAGTTAGATTCCAAATGAACTTATTTAGATGAGCAACAAATTATAGCTGTGGGTGCCAATGTCCACCATTACAGTTTTCCAAAATGTCTCATTGGAATGATGTTACAGGATTCTGTAAAATATTAAAATAGAAGTTTCCCAGCCACTTCCAATTGCTTCATGTAAAACTGCCCCTGGGAAATAGATTTGAATAAGCACTGACATTCTTACACAGTGCCCAACAGTGCCTTAAGCATATTGGTTGACTCTGTAGTATCTAGTACAATTGTTGCAGTGAAGTCCCAATAGAATGGATAATCGTGATATTCTGGCTAGATTTCTTATCAAAAACTTGCTTTGGTGTCATAAGAACTTACAGAAATGATATTGTATACATTCCAGGAAATGACGGTGGATTGAATTATAGTGCTAATGAAACACTATATTTAATTAAATATAGAAAGAAAATTCTTGAATGCAAGGACAGGTACTAATTGAGTAAACTGCATATTTAATTAAAAACTGTCAGAAACCTTTAAGGAGTGGAACGTACATAAAATTGGATTGGGCAGAACCAAAACAGGCATGCCTCCTAAAGCTACTGTTTAAAATTAATTCAGATTCATCACTAAAATATCAAATATTTCCAAAAAATCTTTTTCTTTCTCCTTATATGCCCAGAGTAGCTTTAATTAGTCACAACACAGATTTTGTCTTCTGTCAAATAAAATAGTATAACGTTCTTTGCCAGAATGATATGACTAGCATCCATTCCAAAAGCCAGTTTGTCGACCTTTGAGTATCATCTAGTTTAGACGCACACTAAGTCAAGATAAACCTACAATTGTATTCTGTAATTTTCAATGCTATCCTCCCCAAAAAGTTCATTAATTTTGAAGAAAAGGTTTTTTCTTCTTTGATGTGAGAGATTTAGAAATCTTTTTATGATATTGGAGTACCTATGATGAACATTTAAGAACCTGAGCGGAAAAGCCTACAAAAATTGTTAGTAGGAGTACTGCATTTTCATTATAAACCATAAAACTTTATTCATAATGCAAGTCCATATAAGAGATTAGTGGGCTACTCCATTCGGTTTAATCATGTCAGGCGCAAGTATTCAGGAGCATTGAGTCAATGAAATTCACAAGGTGCTGGACTTGGTTCTCTTGTGGCAATCCAATGACTCCAAACTGCTGACATGTTTAATCCCCCCTTCCAGCTCAGCCTGCTCTTCTCCTACATTTGTGCCCTTATAGGGAATAAATTTGAACTGGGACGGGATGGAGTTGCTCGTACATGATATATTTTGCAAAATATATTTTGTTTCCTATCTTTGAAATCATCATCTTCATCATCATCACTGTCATCGTTTTAATGCCAAGTGTGCTTGCAACCTGCTTGCAATAAAGTTGGATTTTGAAAAGGTAATGTTTCTTTACTGGTGCCTTCTGGAATAATCATATAACCAGACCATGTAGTATAGTCATAAAACCATCTCACAACCATTGGAGGGAGAAAAAGTTTTTTTTTCTTTTCACTACTGTAAACAAGTAGTGAAATTTGGAAAAGAAGTGCAAGTTTGTTCATTCATATCATGTATGTACCTTGGTTTCACTGAAGCAAAATAACCAACCCCATCAGGATTCATGATGGAATTTTTAAATTTACTGTCAAATGTTTTCATTGCTCTGCAACTGTAACTTTTGTCTTTTTTTTTAGCCAGGTTTCCATATTGAAGAAGGGCATCTGAAATCTCCCATCCAATATGCTTTTTTTTTTTTACTTGAAACTTCCTTCTTGCTCTTTTTTACAACTACTGTATCTTAAGCCTCCAGAAGTTGTGGGTACTCCATCACTGGAGGTTTTCAAGAAGAGATTGGACAGCCATTGGTCCAGAATGGGTGTAGGGTCTCCTGCTTGGAAAGGGAGTTAGTGTAGAAGACCGCCAGATCTCTTCCAACTCTGTTATTCTATGTTTGAAGCATCCCTAATGTGATTATTACCAGCTTTCTTCTTTGCCATGTTTCATTTGTGGCCATCCTAACAAAGGTTATTTAACTATACCCTGAGGACTCAAATCCTAGCCAACTCATCTTCATTTATATCCTTCTCTCTCTTCATTTCTTATAAGGGCAATGTATACCAAACATTTTTTAGTATTCTATTCTACTTTTATATTGTATGAGAAAATGAATTTGGTTTGAGAAATTTATCTGCTCTCTCAACTAAATCACTGGAATATTTTGATTTTTGTATGCTAATATCTTGTGTTCAACAACTTCCCTTTTTAACAACTTATTGCAGGGGTGTCAAACTCGCAACGTCTCGTGTCGTATCATGACTTTTTTTTGCCATTGCCGGCAATGGGGTGGGCGCAGTTTCACTATGATGCATCCAGCCCACGGGCCGGCAGTTTGACACCCCTGACCTATTGTGTGGAGACACAATGCTAATCAGACAGAAGGGTCTGAACATATTGCATTTATACATAATTAAATTAATACTTAAATGAGTTCTCTGTAGCATACAGTCTGGTAAGGATAAAAAAAGGAGGACTGGTTAATGATTGGGTATCTACTGAAAACTAAATTAGTTTTGAGTCACTTAGTGATGGTATATAAATTTGATCAATCAATCAATGATAAATAAAGTTTATTCAAAAACTGAATCCATGGTGAAGCCATGGTGGCACAGTGGTTAGAATGCAGTATTGCAGGCTAACTCTGCCCACTTCCAGGACTTCGATCCTGACTGGCTCAAGGTTGACTCAGCCTTCCATCCTTCCGAGGTCACTAAAATGATGACTCAGTTTGTGGGGGGTAATATGCTGACTCTATAAACTGCTTAGAATGCTGTAAAGCACTATGAAGCAATATATAAATCTAAGTGCTATTGCTATTGAATTCCTAAATTCAGATTATCAGCCGTTCCAATATATTAGACTAACTGGGGATAACAGGAACTGTAGTCAAACATATCAAAAGTGCACTAATTTTAAATAAATATTTTGCTTGCTCTTAACAGATCACTGTATGCCAAGCAACACAAAGGAAGCCTAATAGCATTGTATAAAAATATCCTTAAACTTTGAAGGATAGCCAAATGAGATGGACAGGTTTTTCTGCATCTTCCTTTTCAATGTTTCCAATTGCTGAAAGCCCAAAAGTAACATCCTAAGGGATCATTCTTCCAAGCTGCAAATCAGGCAAGGATCAACTAACAAATGGCTGCCAAAGCAAAGGTCCCTTGTGATGACAATGACAACAAAGGGTGCAACTCTGGACTGAATTACAATGTGTTTATCTCATGTTTACTTTAATCCTAACAAGTTAAGTACTTAGGCATGCTGCTTAATCTTTCTGGAGAGAAGGACTCTACTAACCTTACTGAAATTCTCTTTTTTCCAGGCAAAAAACTCTGACATGAGAAAGGAGTCAGGAAGAGGCTGGAGCTGCATTGGTAAACAGGCTCAGAGGGGAGCTTTCTGAAATTGCTTTGAACTCTTCTTCATCATTATTTTATTATAGGATCACTTTTATGCTCATGGTAGTAGAGGGAGAAAGGAGGAAGAGAATGAAAGCTACAGCTTTCTTAATTGCCATTGTGAATTGTGAGGATGGAGGAGTAAAATCTCAATGTTATCTTTTTCAAGCAATAGTCTCTCAGCTCTATAAACATATGGTGATGCTGTATCTATTGCCATCACCATTCTGTACAAGAAGCTTTTTGGGAACAGGAGTCTTTCTTGTATATCTCAAAAGCCTCTGGAGAAATTGTGATTTGAAATAATTAGGCAGCAGGAATGGAACCAGAGCTATATAAGGTCCCCAAACATACATACGTACACACATACATACAATCACTTAAAATAGGATCATTGTTTTAAAAAGCAAAAAATATTCCCCTGACTTACAACAGAAGTCATAGTTATATCTACATGAGCAATATGATTCCATGAGTAAATGAATGAATGAATGAATGAATGAATGAATGAATATTCCAGGGGGCTGCAGTGAGCAAGGCAAGTGATCAAGAGTGCACAGTAATAATTGTGAACCATATTGTGCAAGGCCTGAATAAAGTTAGTCCTTGACTTATGCCATAATAGGACCAGAATTTCCATTGCTAAGCAAGGAAGATTGTTAAAAGTCACACACAATTTTGTAATCTGTTTTGCCAGGGTTGTTAAGCGAATCACTACAGTTCTTGTGAATCATGCAGTCATTATGCAGCTTACCTCATTGACTTTGCTTATCGAAAGCCAGCTGAGGTCACAAATAGTGATTGCATACTGCAACTGTCATAAATACATGCCAGTTGCCAAATGCCCAAATTTTGTTCATATAACTGTGGGGATGCTGCAATGGTCATGTAAGGACTGGTTGTAAGTTACTTTTTTCAGTGTTGGTGTAACTTCAAACAGTTGCTAAACAAATGGTTGCAAGTCAAGGACTACCTGTAATACTGGCTTTTAAGATAAAGTTTGAATTTTGTATGCATGCGGGTTTAATTACTGTGTATCAAGTCTGTTTTAGATATTACAATACATTTTTTATCGTAGGAGAGCCACATGAATCTATGGTAGCCAATAATCAGAAAAGGCATAGTACTATCTTTTAACATAGTAATACTTTTTATTAAAAGGCATATGCTTTTGTTAATTACAATGCATTTCATCAGATGCGTGGAGTGACTAACAGAGGCAGGATTCAAACTGGAATGAGATAGGAGGGAGGAGAAAAAAGGGAGGAGAAAGCATAGTGGGTACACAGAGGCAGGTTACATATCAGCACCCTATCAATTAACAATTGTAATGTGCTAAAAAAAACCATTGTGTTTGTTAAGAATTTCTGAAATAGTCTGAAGCTTTTGATGTACAGAGTTCAGCTGTTCTTCACTACACTGTGTTGGTAGTTCCTTTGTTCCAAACCAGCTATTTTGAAATCTGTTACGGGGCATCCTGTGAAGCTAAAATGTTCTGGTACTACTTTGTCCTTGTTTTGAGTCCTAATGTCAAACTTGTGGCCATTATTTCTTTTCTTCAAAGTGAAACTTGTTTGTCCTAAGAAGAACCTTAGATAGGCATTGTTGGCAGAAGATGGCATATATCACATTAGAAGAGCATGTGAAGGCACCCCTAATCCTGTGAGTGAAGTTGAGGCCTAGGATGGGGCTGCTGGTGTGAGTGTAGGACATGTGTTTGTTGTAGGATCTGGTTCCCATATTAATATCATTGTTCTATTTTTTTTTCTTGTTGCTGTTGGAATTTGTTTCAGGTTGACTATGTGCAAGTATGGGCACACTCACTGTCTGAGAAAGTATGGTGGTATTGTCCAAGATGGGTTGTAGCTTATTCATAATGTGTTTGAGTAGCTTAAGCTGTGAACTATAGGTGACAAATTGTAGTATTTACTTGTTCTGTTTTTGTGGTCTGTAGTTTAGTAGGTCCTCCTGGGAAGTGACTGATTCTATTTTCTTGTTTATGGATTTTATAGGGTGAGGGGTACAGTTTCTTGGATGCCTGATTTAATTCCAGCAATTGAACATCTCTATCCAGCGGGCCAGAACTGTTATTTGGATCCACCTGTGTTCCCCTTTTGCTTGACTGCTTGAAGTGCAGATGTCAAACACACAAGGAGAAGAACAAAGGTCACAAAGAACCGTTGTCTTCTTCAGGTCCCACAGTCTCAAAAACCTGTTAGACAACTTTACAAGATACTACTGCTGCCATTTCGTTTGCATTCTCCCAATTTTCATCTCGAAGCAGATTAAAACAATTTTATCCATAAACTGATTAGCCAGATAATAATGATTTGCAGTGACTGATCTCCAGAACAAATAATCTTTTTCAAGCTTCCTGGGATCTGGAGCATAGGCTTCCTGCCCCCATAACATTTCCGTATTATGTCATCTCACAAGAGATTCGTCTTAAGACTGTAGTCATATAACTAAAATATACTCCAGAAATCTTATTTAAGTGGTATTCAGAGGATTAATAAATTGTGTAAAATATTGCATAGTCAGTAATTTATTTTTCACATTTCCAAATCTTTTCTAAGTTTAATTCTAAAATAATGGCATCCATCAACACCTGGATCCTTGAAACTTCGCAAAAACATGCAGGTTGAAAGTACCGGGGGGGGGGGGAAGTAAGGTGAACTGCATCGTGAACTTGTGGGAAGTGAGGGCCCAGAGAAATAAAAGATACAACGTTGAAAAAAGACGACAGAAAAATCTTTTTTTTTCCTCCATCGGAAAGGATCGCCTTTCAATGGTCCAGAGGTGCAGGTACATTGTGGTGGTTTCGGTTGGGGAGGGGGGAGCGGCGGCGAGCCAGGTCGAAGTCTTCCGGCGCTCCTTAGCAGCTCCGAGCCCACGTGCGTTTCCGCTCCCGCTCCTCGTTTGGTGCCGGAGACAGACTCGCCGACGACGAAGCCACCTCGCCCTCCCCTCCCCTTTTGTGTCAAAGCTCAAACCAAGCGGGGAGGATCTCTCGAGCTTCGCGGCGACCGGCCACGCGCTGGGCGAGCGGCGCAGAAGGCGCCCCCTCCGGCCTTGAGATCCGAAGGGCGGGAGGAGGCGCCTTCTGCGCGGAGCGCTTCTGTTGTGGCGGGCGGCTCCGCTGAGGCGGGAGCGAGGGGAACTTCGGCGAGAAACTAACGAGGCGATGCTTGCGGTGAGTGGTTTTGTTTGGTCGCCCTTGGGTGGCGGGGGGGGGGGAGAGGAGAAGGAGGAGACGGCGGAGGAAACCGCGGCGGGTTCCTTTTTCACCGGCTTTTCCTTAACTTTGGGCGCGGGAAAGGGGATCGGGCTCCTGGGAAGGCGCTGGGGCGGGAATCTGCCTGGAGCAAACCCCAACACCTGGAGCTCGCGCGCCGGCGGGAAAAGCAGGGCAGCCAGCTGTCTCGCTCAGCCCGCACATTCGCCGGCCGGGAATGAACGCAGCTGCCCTGAGGACGCCGGATGGACGCCGGAGACCAGGGCCGGGACCCGAAGCGCGCTCCTGAAGCCTCACTTACGGAAGGGTGGCCGCTCTCACCTGAGCAAGGCGACCCTGAAGGACAAGGCGGGACCTAGCTACAAGTCTGCCTCCTTTGCGGCGGGTTTGTCCTCGAGGAACGGAATGGTATTGAAGCAGGACTTCGGTAATAATAACTACGCTTTACGAAAAGACGGGCCCGCTCCCCTTCTCGCCTTAGTAGCGATACGAAGTAGCGGAAGACTGTTAATCTTCAATGAGAAATTGGAGGGTGGGGGCTATGAGAATTTACTTCGAAGCCAGCCGCTTTCCATTTCTTTGGATGTCATCGCCAACAAACTATTGTGGCTCAGGTGAACGTGTGAGAATTCAGTTGGAAGAAGGCTGGTTGTTTTCGTGGTTTCTTTAGTTTTCCTGAGCTGAGCTTTGCTTTCCCGAGAATGAAGTGGGCAAAGTGCCTCGGATGCTCTCTCCAAATCCCTTTTCTCGCAGCAGATTTTAGAGAGACCACTGCAGAGTAGTCTAATAGCCCGATCTCAATCTGCATTTACTTGGAAGTAGTTACTTTTTTTTTTTTTGAGATTATTTGAATGTAGGATTTGAATGAATCTCAGCTGGGCTGATTCTGTAGGCTATTCTAACGGAAGCAGGTCATAAAGCAGACTGATCATACACACTGTACAGTAAATAGATAAATACATGACTTTGTCATGGAAGCAGAAAATACAGAATCTTTGGGGGGGGGGATCAATGGTAATCTAGTTTATTTTTATCTGGCTTTTTATGCTGGAATTTAAAAAGCACCAAGTGAGCCAGAAGCCAGCACTGTCTGGTTTCTCAAATTTTTATAGTTGGTTGCCTTAACCCTTCTCCTTCAATTCTATTTAAGGTGTCATAAGACTTGAGAGGGTTGTGGGTCTTTTTTTTTGGTAAGATAAGCAGTGTGTGATGCTCTTGGCAATTTCAGAACTGATCTTCCAGTTTGGGCAGTCTCTGCATGGACAGGCATTCGTGTCTTGCCCATGTTTTAAAGAAAAGGAAAGCCAGAATGAAAGAAAGCTGTCTTGAGATATATTAAGGACCCTGCAAATCTCTCTTAATGCTGCCTGGTTAGTGAGAGGTTAATTTTGTTTCAGCAAGACAAGGGTACTGGTTTCCTGAGATAAATGGGCAGGAAGTGGATTGTTTCCCCTGCTGGGCAGCAGCTCCTGAATGCTTTTTGCACCTGCTACTCTGCATTTTTCCAGTTCCAGGCTGCAAGCCCCCCTCCCCTATCTTTCCCTTTGCTGTGAAAAAGGACCATATTGCTGCTGCATCTTAATTTTCATCTTCTGTTTGTCTTTGTGATTGCGGATCAGGTCCTGACTTACCAAGTGTCCTGTCCTCTTCCATGCAAGTATAACACGCTCCACAATCTGCTCAGCACAGGAAGAGTTAAAGATGATGATGTAAGTAGACAAGTATTTCAAGGCAGATGTGTTCAGCACTTTTTATGTGTGTGCGCGTGCATATTGATACTTTCTTAATAGGGTGGAGGAACAAAACAATGGCAATGGTAGGAGCTATAAAAGGCAGCTAGCTTTTATCCTGAAGTGACCAGATTGGAGCCCCATTTCTTTAGTTGCCTTCCTTTCCCAAACACTGGCTCCTTAGTCAACTTTCAGAGATACTTGTCTTGGTAAAAAAAAAAAAAAATCAGAACATGGGAATTAAATGGTGTGTCTGTTAAACTGATAATGAAAGGGGGTGGGAAATGAAATCACAAATTATTTTAAAACTCCTAATGTGCATTCCATATGTATCTAGCTATGTGTAGTGATGGTTCAGTTCTGTTCCCTTTCTCACCTTATGTAGGATTTCTAGAGATTCCTTTTCTTAGAAGAAATTAACCAATTCTAGGTATTTTTACTGGAAAGTCCAGTAGTCTGTGTTCAGTAGATCTTGTTCCTAAGGAAATATCCATAGAATCAAAAATAGCATCACTCCAGTCTCATTAAATCAGAAAACATTGGGGGTTTTTTTTTGGGGGGAGATGATTAAAGAATGGGGAGTTCACTGGCTAACTTTGAAGGTTGGGTTCAAAGAGAGTGTCTGGCTCAGAGTTGTTGTAGGGAAAACTAGGTTTTTTAGTGTACTTATATATAAACCTAACTATAAGTGAAACCTTTAACATTTCAGTATAATCTATTCAAAATAATACTAAAATTTATCCCACTTCTCAAAAACTTGAAATAGTATTTAAAAGCAAAGTTGTTGAAACAAACAAGGTTTATTTCAAAATAAATAACTGTGCTCTAGGCAGCTGGAAGTTGGTAAGGATTAATCTATAAAAATTAAATAATTGAGTGTTGCTAATCATTTATGAAAATGGAAGATTCATTATTGAACAAAATAAGGTGTTCTTATATAAGCATATTTGTAGGCAGAAAAAAATGTTTGTGACATGATTGTGTTTTTTCAAAGTCTTGACCACACCCAAACAATGAAACACATATATTTTAGTCATAGCTCATAGGAGAGTGAACCAGTTTTATTAAGACTTCCTTTGTTACTTAGAATATACGTGCTAGCAACATTTTCTTTCAACTAAGTTATGTAGAGCATAATTTACTTTAGCAATAGGAAGGCCATTAGATGCCAAACTGTTAGCATTATAAAAATATCCCTGCTGGATCAGAGCAAACCTATCTTAATCTAGCGTTTTGTTGCTCACAGTGATCATCTAAAAAACTTTAGGATGCTCACAAGCAGGAAATACATTCTCTTTTCCTGTTATTTTGCTTCTGTAACTTGTATTTAGAGATATGCTGTCCCTAATCTGGAAGTAACACTGTATCTTCAGAAGTACTAGCTTACTTTCAAGACCTGACTTGTACACATTCTCCCCTTAAAGGCATCTAAGTCAGTAGATACTACAATGAATTGTGGCAATTATGCATTAATAGTGAGTAGAACAAAGGAAGATCCTATATTGGGGCAAGAGGAGTAGAACCCAATAGTAAAAGCTAATATTTCTGTTGAATTTTTATACACTTTGGGATATGTCAATCACTTCCAATATGCTAGCACTTCAAAAATTAAATGCAATCTGTCAAACAGTAACAGTTCAACACATCAAAGTATTTGGAGGGTTAACATTAATACCAGAATATTATGGTCCTATTCTGTAGTTGCAAAATATGTAAATGAAATGTATCAAACTTAATATTTTCTGCATTTATAGTTGATCAATACTGTAAAGCCTTTTTTAATGACATGTAGTTTTTTTTAAGTGAATGCAGTAATGTTTCACAATGTTTACAATAACTCAAGAATGCCCTCTACAGTATGAAGACTGTTGTGCAGTACAAGGTAGCATAGGAAATCTCAGCTCATACAGGTTTCTTCATGTGGAATTTGCTTCTAGCAATAGTATTTATGTAATGCATTTACATTAATATATTAACTGTACAAGCAAGTCCATCTTATAAGTTAGTATAAGCATTTCACAGAATTCATACAAAAATGTTAATTGCTGAAACCATTAATAGATAGAGGTTGGAGTATTACTGTCCTTGAAATGTTATATCTATGGAATACTTGATTTACGTATTGTAATATATGACTTTTCCCTAAAATCTTTTAAGGTATAAAATGTTACCTTGCTAATGATAAAAATATCCAATGAATTAGATGAACTAAGACACAAGCAAGAGGTACTAGTTCTTTATTGCAACTAGAATGACCATGATGCATAAACAGGATTCAGACATAACTATATGAATAAACTCCAAATAGCTGTCATAGTATTATAAATTAGTTTAAAGTTTACAATTCTGTACAGTGTACAGAAATTGATTTACAAATCAGTGACTAAGATTATGCAAATCAAGTTCTGCATCAGCCTCTACCTCACCCTGCCAGAGTGATAGGGATTTCCTAGGGACAATCTTAGCCTGGCCACAATCACAAATATTTTATTTTATTAGTTTTTTTATATACATACTAACCAATCCCAGGATTCTGAAGTGAGTACAAGTAGAAATACAAGAGGCCTCCAATAAATACTTTTAAACAAAAGCATAACAAACTGTGTGTGTATGGGAAGCATCTGTTTAAAACTGAGTATTTTTAGATTATCACCTTGAACACTAGAAGTAAATTCCACTACAAGACCACAAGGTTTCTGCATGTATATTGGAGTTGCTATACTATATAGTATTTTATTCATGTCCCTGTGTATTTATCTAAAGCCAAAACTTTTTAACAAAAGGAATGGGTTTGCATCCTAAAATCACAACACAAGTTTTATTATGTATCTCCTCTTACTCCCTGGCTTCTGTGTGTTGAAAGACAATTGCATGAGCAAATATATTGCTTCCTGGTCTTATCTCTGTACTTTGAATGGACCAATCCATAAACTTTTTTAAACAAGTAGAGCTTTGTATGGAGATAAGCAGTGGCAAGATTTGCTTTACCTATAACCTTATAGAGAAAAGATACAGGATAAGGAGCCTTTTACAAGGATGGGAGTTGCAGGCAACAAATACAATGAACTGGCTCTCTGGAATATGACTGGACTGCCCATTCAGGCTTAAAGACTGGCTAGTACAAGCAATTTTCTAAGAATTGATATTTTTTCACATTAATTTTGATGTCAATGAAATAAACTTTTCTGACTAGTATCAGTTTAATTAGTGGTGAAAAAAAGTTGCTCTCAAATCTCTAAAACGTATTTCAGTAACTGCTTTCTTACTAGCCATCATTCTAACACCCCTAAGGAAATTACTTTTAAAATTCAGATTAGTTACTTCAATTAACTTTTTTGGGTGCCTTGAGGTCAGTTGCAGACTTTAGGCCAGTGCCTGGACTAACCAATGCAGCTTGGCAAGATTTTGTAAGTAATTTGCCATTGCCTCCTTCCTAGAGCTGAGAGTGACTGGTCCAAGGGCAGATAGCCGACTCTCTATGCCTAGGGCAGGCCTAGAACTCACAGTCACCCAGTCCAGGGCCTTAACAGTAGATTGGTTCTCATTAAGTTGTTTAAGCCACTTTAAAGTTGCAAACCTGCAAGATTTACTATTTCCTCGGAATTACCATGCATTGAAAGTAGATATTTGGCTAATGATAAGTCACATTATAAGGCCATATAATTTGCAATTGATTAAAATGGGATTCTTCTAATGGCTCAATTATATCCGCAGAAAAATAGATCAACCCCATTGTACAAGTAGTGAGTTCTACTACTACTACTACTACAAGTAGTAGTAATGCTGCAATTTTAATTATGAACAAAAGATCTTGCATCATGCGGAATAACGGGAGTTACTTCTAACTGTGCTTTCTTAATTAAAGACCAGCACTTCAACTAATGCTTAATTAAGTATTCACTGAATTAAAAAGAAAAATCTATTGCTCATAAATTAGGGGCGCCAAATTACTAGAAATTGCTTGTGTATTTGAAAGGCATCCGCTGCCCCCGCCTCCCGGCAAAAATCCCAGGCCCTCCGGCGACCACAACCGCCTGCGGACTCGCTCGAGCATTCCGAGTTGGAATGAAAGCTTTAGACCAGCCTTCATTTTAAGAGTTCTTGCCTGAACTGCAATTTGGCTGTCGCGCGAAAAAAGGGAGAAAAGAGTTGAATCACATGGTTCCTCCTCCCTCCCCCGCCCCGCCTGTTCCTCAGTTTGTCTGAAGCGAGCGCTTATTGGACGAATTTCTTTAGTTTAGTATTTAGGAGCACCACCAGCAACTATTTTCAGGGTCTTTTCAGCACTATCGGCTACACGGGGTCTTTATAGAAATAGCTTTTCAACATTTTTTTTTTTTTAAAGAGGCTGTCTAGCGTGCTCCTCTATCTTGTTCTTGCTGTTTGTGCTACCGCCGATCTTCCAAACAACGTATAAAGAGGCAGAGCACAACGGATAATCTCCAGCAGCCAGTTTAGGTGGCTGCAAGTTCCGGCCTCCTCCCAGGGCGGCCTTTGTTTTATTGGACGGCCCCTCTGAGCCAATGAGAGCGTGCCGGGCGGAGCCTCGCGCCTGCGGGGGTGGGCGAGCGGGAGCGCAGAGCGTGTGCGGAGCCGAGATTGTTCCCAGCGGGCAGGACGGGGGCCTGATTCGCGAGAAGTCTTCTGCGGCCCCAGTAATGGGGTAGCGAGGGCTCGACCGACCGATCTCCGCTTGCCTCGTTTTTCCTTACATCTGGATTCCTGCTCACCCGCTTTTGTGTCTCTCTGCTTCCTTCCTTGTTGCCTCTCCGCGATGCCGCCCCTCCTCGGCCCTTCTTCCCTTGTGTGGCCTGGCGGCCTCTTTCCACCCTGGGGTTAATCGGAAAGGAGGAAAAAGAGGAAGCGCGGAGGCCCGTTCCCCCGCTCATGCCTCAGCCCCGCCGCCCCGCCGCTGGAATCCCGAAGAGCTGCATGGACGGGCATGGGGACAGCGGCCCCTTTCTGCGCCATCGCCGCCTCCGCCACCAAGGTTGAGGAGCAGCAACGCCGCCCCGGTCGTCAACCGCCTTTGGCTGCTCTTGTTCTGCTGCTCAGCCTCGGGCTGCTTCTACACACAGGTATTACCGCCGCTGCCCTTTCTCAGCCGGGACCCTTTCCGGGGGGGGGGGAGGAGAGATTCGGGGTTTGGCTTAATGGGGATTTTTAATTATTTGATGGGGAGGGGCGAAGGGGATGCACCAACAGAGTTGTCTCAAGTATTTCGACTTTATTTTTTTAAGAAAAAATAGAGTCTTGTAAGACTTTTGATTCTTCTGGGAGAAAAACCGTGATTTTATTGGAAAATATTTAAAAGTAAACTTGAAGAAAGTCTGTGGCTGGGAGGGACGCGGAATCTGCCTCGCTGCAGTTTGGAACAATCCACTTGGAAGGAAAAAAAAGGGGAAAGTTTGGATCATTGAAGGCTTGTTGCGCCTGCTAGATAGAAAGTGCCTTTGTTTTGATCTACAAATCCGGGGAATCTGACACGCTCAAGGGCCTCCCTCCTGGCTGTGCAAAAACGTCCCTTGCCCGGGTTTCAAAAAGTGTTTCAGCGTCCGCTCGACGGAGCTATACGGCGCGGAGTTGGCTGTGTTCTGGGGAGGGGGCGGCTGCGTCGGGGTTTGATTGGCGTTGGGCCCTCCCTGCCCGGGTGTTTACTGAGTCGGAGCTGGGATCAGGTTTCGCTTCTCGCTGCCGCTCCCTCCGCGGGCAGGAAGAGAGTCTCGGCTCCCGTGATCTGCTGCTGCCGCTGCCAGTGGAGGATCTCGGGAGGGGGAAGAGAAGGAAACAATCGCGGTGGAAAGGCGTCCTTCCAGCCTCTACGGGAGCTTTAATACCGACTCCTCGCGGCTGGAACCCTGTATATTTTCTAATGTATCCTGGGTTCTGACATATTTTGATGAAGCTTGTTCGTTTATTTCTGCGAAGTAGCTTTGTGTGAGAGGTACAAACCAAGTTTTTCCCCAGTGATATTCAGAAAGTTAGTTACAAAACAACTGGCGGGGTACTAAGTTAAAGAAGGCTTATTATGTATGGTAACCTTACTGAGTTAGTACAGATATGGTTCTAAGAGTCGTCTCTTATTCTCTGTGAATAAAGATTGATCGGTTTCAGCTTTTAAATAATTGATAGCTTTTCAGAACAAAATGGGGGAAAATGTATATACAGTGCAAAAGATTACTATTGATCTGGTATGGCAGTTGTACTTCAGCAAGATGAAGAACAAGAACCATGCAGTAAAAAGTCGTTTCAAAATCTTATGTATTTAGCCATTCAGCCATAGATTAAGTGTTAATATTTTGAAAATATTAACACATAGTTTGGATTGATTAGTTATAGCTTAGTCTTTGTATTTTTTATGATTTTTTCCCCGGAGAAGAGCAGTGTTAGTCTATGATAGCCAAAAGCCGAGAAGAGTTTGGTAGGATTTCTTCAGATTAACACATTTTATTTAAATAAGCTTTATGAAAATGTATTAATCTGAAATGGTGCTCTTCTGACATTTGAAATTTGCAACTCGTGGCTTATATTTTAAAGCTGCACGAGTGGTTTGGAGATCTTTACAGAGTAAGGAAACACTGTTCAACATACTGCAACTGGATTGTTTGTGAAGGAGAATTTTAAAATTTACTTAAATAATGAACTAAAAAATCTGAAGTTATGTTACATTACTACATTGGATGCATATCTCTTTTTAATGACAGACATTTTGTCAGTGTGCCTTTGCTTCTAAAAATGTATAAAGGCCCCATCAAGTGAATTTGAGTCTAACTTCATAAATACTCTTTTCCATGACTTTTCTTTGCGAACTGGGAAATTAAATCATGCTCAAATGAGCAGGATTGGGAATATAAATTAATCCAACATACAGGAAAGCATTTGAGGCAACGGTTGTGTTCATGAGCATTGCTTTTGTGAAAGATTGGATATGAAATTGGATTTCTTGGTCTGTGATTTCGAGTGATAGAAAAAAAATGCATCCTGCTTATCATATTAGTATAAAACGAAGGTGAAGAGTATGATCTGATGACCATGGCTGCAATTTGTTCTGATAGAACTTTTTTTTAATTAATTTCTTGATATAATCTGTTGTATAGTTTGAATACAGAAAAGCATTCAAATGCAGTTGTAGAAGCAAACACAATTTATCTACAGTTGCATGGTGGTTCAATTATGGGATTGTAGAAGGTCTGATTAAAGTATTGCACTACAGCCTACAACTCTTTCACATTTTAACCAAAGTATCCATTCATTCCATTTTCATAGTTATATTTCTGCAGTTATTTGAACATAGCTTTTTGTGATGATGATTCTTGTTTGAAAATCAACAGTGACTTGTTTTTCTACTTTGGAGAGAGAAAGTGATAAGTTTTCATCCAGTTTTAAACTTACAGTAGGCAGTGCTCTCTAGTTTGTATGACTTTTGAAAGAGCAGAAATTAGTTTGGGAGGAATTGGCTATGGGTGATCTATGATTGGTATATACATTTGACACTTCAAGTGCAATTGATCTTTTCATATTTTTCACAATTTAAATTTAAATTAAGGATATACTCACTAGAACTTAAATCCCTATATGAACAGAACAGAGTACACATCACAATCTGAAGACTGTTTTTCAACCTTAACAACTTATAACTTCAACTCCCAGAATTCCTCAGCTAGCATGAAATTGATAGTATTGATGATTTCACTTGTAATTGCAGGTAGTCCTGGATTACTGGAAAAGTAGGTTTACGATGGTCATAGCATCCCCGTAGTTATGTGATTGCAATTCAGGTGGTTGGCAATTGATGTGCATTTACAATGGTTCCAGCATCCTATGGCAAAATAATCACTACTTGTGATCTGTGCAGCCAGCTTGCAACAAGCAGAGTCAATGAGGAAGACAGTAGTAAGTCCCAAGTTGCAGTCATGTGACAACACAGTCAGGTAATTTATTTAACTGCTGCAATGGAACTGACATAGGTCATGCATGGTCACATGTTTATTTCACTTAATTACCATGTTGCTTAACAGCAGAGTTGTTTGGCCCAATTTCAGTTGTTAATGGAGGACTCAGTTTTACTTAAATAAACCCAAGTAATAATTCCCACCAAAGTTAAAAAATAACTTTATTAAGGATTCTATTCTTATGTGCCTTTGAGTTTAATCTGAGCTTGGAAACAACCACTTGACTAGGGAAACCACAATTAAAAATCAGGGTAAATAAAAGTAGGTAAATCTAGGATTAGGGCATTTAGAGGACAAAGTTGAATAGAAAATAACGTGCCATCTTTGACTTTGTCATCATTTTTGTTCAAAACTTTCATGAGTCTTTGGTCTTTGATATTTTGATTATAGTTTGGAAATAAACCTAGTGTAAATGTAATGAATTTTTCAATTACTAAATAAACTTAAAGCAAAGCTACCCAATCCAAAATTGGTGCAGTACTCTTTGCAAGCTGTTGTATGGATCACAAGGGGATATCATCAGAAGGCCTGTTAAATGAAAACGTCAGTTCATTTCAATTCAATTAATATAATTATATATTATCAGTATTCCTTTGCCCATTATTTAGTCTAGATGACTAAAAACTCCAAAACAGCTTTTTTGCTTCATTGCTGAATATTTCTTAGTAAATAGGCATACCAGTCTAATTTTTATCATAGTCACAGACCAGCATACAAATGCACAAGCTAAATATAGTTAGCTTTTTCTCTGAAAATGGGAAGGTTTTACATGTGTGAAACTTCAGATCCTTCAGAAGTTTATCATGAAGAGAATGCTATATTATATAAAGAGATGATCTGTTCTGGATATTTGAAACTGCTTTTTTGATTACCGGTAGCTGGAAATATGTAAAAAAGCTAGACTAAGTATCATTGTCAAGCTCAACAGAGACTACAGAACATCATCAATCAAGAGTTACCTGATGTACAAGCTGGCTTTAGAAAGAGGTGCAGCACTCGAGATCACATTGCCAATATTAGATGGATTATTGAAAAGGCATGTGAATATCAAAAGGATCTATGTATGTATTTTATTAATTACAGAAAAGCTTTTGACTGCAGAACACAATAAGCTATGGGTGGCTTGGCGTGATCTTGGTAACCCACCTGATCAGACTTATCAGATCACTGTACAATAATTATGAGGCGTGAGAACACAGATTGGTTGAAGATCAGTAAGGGAATTAGACAATGAGGTGAGATGTTAAAAATCAACGGAGAAAATTGAATTAGTTTGAGAATTTATTTTCCTTGGATCAAAAATTGTTCACGATGGCGGTTCTATTCCTGAAATCAAATTAATTTGATAACCTTAGGCCGCACTGCAATGGTTAACATGAATAAGATCTGGAAAAGCAGAGATGTTTATATAAATACAAAGAGCAGACTAGTTAGAATAACAGGACTCCAAGATCCCTCTCACGGTTATTCCTACTGAGCCAGGTACCACCTATACTATAACTGTGTATTAGGTTTTTCTTGCCTAAATGTAGATTCTTAAGTTTTTTCACCATTAAATTTCATTTTGTTAGATAGTGCCCAATGTTCAAGTCTGTCAAGATCCTTCTGTATTTTAAGCCTGTCTTCTGGAGTGTTGGCTATTCCTGCCAGCTTGGTGCCATCTACAGATTTGATGAGTTCCCCATCAAATTTGCAGACAACACCAAACTGGCAGGAATAGCCAATAGTCTTTCCTATAATGATGTGTGAGAGACAGAGTTGGACACTAAGAATGGCTGATTGAAGAAGAATTGAACTTTGAACTGTGGTGCTGGTGTAAATTATTGTGTATACCATGGAAAGCCAGAACAACCAACATAGAAGTCCTTAATTGTATAAAACCAGAAAAATCACTAGAAGCCAAAACCACAACATTCCATCTGATTTACTTTGGCCATGTCATGCAAATTCATTGGAAAAGTCGAATGATGCTAGGAATGGTTAGTGGATCAAGAAGAAGGGGCAAGCAAAGAACTCGCTGGCTTGAAGCCATCAAAGCTGATACAAAGATGAACATCCAGCAACTAAAAGAAGCTGTGCTTGACAGGGTAGCATGGAGAGCACTTGCCTATAAAGTCATCAAGAATTGGACATGACTGAAGAGAGGAGAACGAATGAATAGTATCTTCGATTCATAGTGATTCTTATTACAGCAATTTATTGTAAAAATATGAGACAATAAGCTCAACAAACTATGTTTTTGTCACCCATGTGCTTGGTTCTCCCTCCATCATAAGCTTATTATAAATGAATTAATTAGGCTTAACTGTCTATATAAAGAGAAAGATTTCTCCTGTCCAGTCATTTCTAACTCAAGGGGGTGGTGCTCATCTCCGTTTCTTAGCCAAGGGAACCACCAATGTCTTGAGGACATTTCTGTGGCCATGTGGCCAGATGACTATATGCTGAGGCGTACGGAACACTGTTAGCTTTCCACGGAAGTGTTACCTATTTATTTGCATTTGCATGTTTTCGAACTACTAGATGGGCAGGAACTCACCCTGTCCTGAAGGACTCAGATTTTGAACCTAGGCTGTCAGCCTTTCAGGTGACAGGCTCAGCATCTTTAATTGCTGAGCCACTGCACCCCCATGCTGTCTATATAGTGGACACCAAATATGGATAATGCAAATAATATGGATAGTAATTTACAGTGTAATTGGACAAGGCAGGAATTTAGACAAAGAAAATGTACGTCAAAGTGAATCTTTTCAATTTAAATATTGCAATGTAAATGTTACCAAGGTAAGGAATTATTGACTCTTACTGAAATATGAAGGGGTGATAGAAAAGTTTTAAGTTCCCTGAAGCCTCTTGGTTTAAAATTGGCACTGAAGTACTCTTAGGACAGGAACACCAGCCAGCCATATTTGAGCAAGCTTTTAGTCCCTTTTTTCTGGGACAATGTTCTGAATTCTCTTCCACTGATTTTTCAACATAAATCTCTCCTGACATTTGTAGAAAGAGTGCTTTAATTTGGGGTCAAACTGTATCCTCACTGTTCTTAGAATTGCTTTAAAAGATTTTTTTAAAACAAAACAATTTTGAATGGATTTGATATTGATAAACACTTGTGCTGATTGGAAATTATTTTAATTATAATAAAATATTTCTGGAATTGGGGAAACTGAAGATATGTTTTTCAGTAGTCTCTTGTACTAGGGCGTTTCACAAATAGAAGGCTTCTGCTAAAAATGTGTGTTTTAGTGAATTATGTACAGAGATTGGAATGATTTTTAAAAATAAAAATAAGGAAGAGTTCTTATTTTACTGTCACTGTTTGAATATTTCTGTAAGCCAGGCAACTAAAAGCTAGTATTTTTAATTAATTTTCAAAATTGAATTGAATTGTAAATACATAGTGAAGCAGCACTGAATCCTAAAAATCTCAAATGTTTCAAAGAATAAAGTTGGTGTAGCTGCTAAAGGAATTACAGATAAAGATTGTGGGCTGATAAAACACTGTAAAGCTCTTTATACCTCTTCTAGATTTACCATCATGTCCTCCCCCCCCCCAATGTTTGGGGACAGTTAGATGCTGTATTAAAGGCTTTTTAAGAAAAATACTTTTGAATATACTGTTAAACTAAGAAACATATGTGGTGGGAAACTGGTTCCAATCAGATATATTTGAGATCAGTCAAAAATCACTCTAGATTTTCTGATTATCCATCAATTAGAACAGATATTGAACATAGATTAAGGATGTAATCCTACTTGTCCTTTATTAGGAATAATTTCTTCAGTAATTGGTAGGATTTATTCTTGAATAACCATAAGTAGGGTAATGTGCTATTGTGAAAAACAAATGGCTGTTGCTACAATATAGCTATATGCACTTAGGGTCCTGCATAGAAGATGGTGGTTTATTAAATTTGTATGTCACTCGACTCCCATTGACTCTTTATTGTGTTAAAGGGGTTTGGGGTCTTTTCCTACAAAAGTTAACTATATCAAATGCTAACATTTCTCTATTCAATCTTCTACTCAGGTGATTGTCAGCTGCAGACACCATGTCGAATCCAGAAGTGCACTACAGACTTTGTATCACTAACGTCTCACCTGAACTCAGCCATTGATGGCTTTGATGTGGAGTTTTGCAAAGCCCTCCGGGCGTATTCTGCTTGTACCTATCGCAATTCCAAAGTCTGCCGCGGCAACCTGGTCTATCATTCTGCTGTGCTGGGGATTGGTGATCTCATGAGCCAGAGAAACTGTTCTAAAGATGGTCCAACATCTTCTACTAACCCTGAAGTTATTCATGATCCTTGCAATTACAGTGGCCGTCAGGCAACCAGAGATTATCGCGGAGGAGAGCAGATTCCCCCTACTTACTTTTTCTGTGGCTTGTTTGGAGATCCCCATCTACGGACCTTTAAGGATCATTTTCAGACATGCAAAGTGGAAGGGGCTTGGCCGCTCATAGACAACAACTATTTATCAGTGCAGGTGACAAATGTTCCTGTGGTCCCAGGATCCAGTGCTACTGCAACAAATAAGGTATGCTTGGTGTCAGATGTCATGTTTTATCACCTAGCTTCAGAAGCTCAGGAATATTGCGAAAATGTACATTTTTTTTCCAGAATAGCTGAAAGCAATAACTGTTGTGGTGTACAATCCATTGTCAATGAGAAAATGAGCTTGATTTTTGGCAACTAAAGAAGGCAGAGTTGGCCAGCCTTCAACTGCAGTTTGCAACTGATCTGAACAAACTTGTTCTTGTGATACTGGTGTGTACAGTTTTGGAGAAGAAAATAAGAGTGCTCAGATTTGTATACTTGATGTTTTGTGTTTGCTTTCAGAATTTTCATGGACAGGATTTTGGTGGTCAAAATCTGTTCACATTTTGGAGAAGGGTGTAACAGGAGGGAAAAGGTTACAGAGTGGCCCAGGTTGTGCATGAGGGTAGGACATGGAGAGGTGAGAGGGACGGCCTTCAAAATAATTTGAATAATTTGAAAGATGGGGAGAGATGGCCTTCAAAATAATTCCAAGCTCAATTGTGGTTCTAAGTCAAAGGCTACTTTTAGGTGACATTTCCCTAGATTTTGGGTAACTGTAAAATTGGACATAAAACTACTGGCTTGGTTCACTAAGCTGGCTTAGTGCAAGTAGTAGTTCCCCAGTGTGGTATTTTGGACATGTATTTATGATGTTCTTGGTGAATATTCAGATTGCAAGTCCCAGAGTTTCATAATCAGCCTGGCTGTGATCATGCGTTGCCAAAACACTTATGCTTCTTTCCTTGATAAATGAAGAAATGTACATTTGCTCTCGAACTGCATAATGCTTTGTTGAAGAAAACTCAATAAGAGATGGTCCTGGGATGAAGAATGTGAGACACTGGAAATAAGGTATTGATATGAAGGGTAATGTGCTACTTTCATACATGATAAGTCAGAAGGATCTTTTAACATGTATTGAGAAAATAAATAATAAAAGGACATCATAGATTGCTTAGTTATTTATCTGCGAGAATGTTATTCGTGGCAGTGTGTGATATGTTATACATGACCTGATTCTGAATATGTTTCAATCCAGTGTATTTATTCAACTGACATGCCTAAACAAGTCTGTAAAAGAGATACTCAAATGTCACGTTTTATGTGCAGACTTAACACTCAAAATATTTTAGAACTGTGTTCAATAGGTTTACTCCCCCTCCAAAGGGGGGCAGGAGCACAACAAAAGGCTAGACAGACAAAAATAATTTTATTTTTAAAACAGCAACTCCAACTGAAACATTACAAATGTGCAAATCTGGGTTTGCAGCTCAAGGAAGATTGTGAACAGTGGGAATTGTTTTCTATCCAATCTATCTGAAACAATGCCAGATTGAAAAAGATGCTATTGAACTAAGTTTAAGGCTTTCCGAGCATTGTTTCCCATCTCCCCAAAGTTGATACTGTTGTGATGGTCACCGCAGATGGACTTTAGGACACTCAGTGTATCAGATACACAACTTGGCATTTATTATCATTTTGACTCTGAAAGGACTGACTTGCTCATGGTTAGTAGGATCTATTGGATCCCCCAGAATATGGAGCCAACAATAAAAGGTATTAGCATTTCTTAATGGATGAAACCAGCATTTCATCAAATAAATTGTCTTTATTGTTGGCTTTACTTTCTTGAAACTACAACCAATAAGAATATTGCAAAGTGTATCTTTTGAATTGCTTTCTTAGCAACTGCTGTTGGTAGAAACTTGTTTCTCTTCATATTTTCCCACTTTTTCTCATGGACTGAATCTTTCATCTCAGGTATAATTGAATAAAGTAGTCATTTTCTTCCGTGGTGTTTGCCCTTTAAAAACATTTAGAAAGCCAGTATCTTTTACAAACCTCCTGTGGCAGAAAATGCAGGAAGTAAAAATAATGAGAGGCGTACGTTCATGATCTGAAACTGCCTGTTCAGCAGTCTTCCTTGCTGTGTGTTGAGAGCATAGGCAGATATGCCGGCTAGACAGACCTGTTCCTGAAGTACCATCTATTGGCATGTCAGGTCAATTACAGAAAAAACTTGGAATAGTAACATAACACAGTGTGACTGAACACAACAGGGAAAAGTTTTATGCATTAAAATGGATTGCATAATTGGTGCACCTGTTCTTTTGTCATTCCATTCTTTAAGGATGACCTAATCCAGTTTGCAACTATACCTCTGTAGATCTAAAATGAAATCAGTCCTTTTCCATATTTAATACTGAACACACATTGTGAATCAGTGGTTTAAGGATATTCAAGCCTAAGCAGAAAATGAAACACCATTTGGAACTCAAGAAGCTTCTAGAATGCCCCAGCCTCTAGTTCAGGGGTCCTCAACCTTGGCAACTTTAAGACTTGTGGACTTCAACTCCCACAAGTCTTAAAGTTGCCAAGGTTGAGGACCCCTGTTATAGTTGTGCATTACAATGAGGCTATGGAAGCAAATGGAGTTCTGCTTTGCAAACACCCTCCCCTTCTGAGTGCACTTTAAATAAAGAAGGCTTTTTTTTTTTTACCCAGGAAACTTGAAGAAGCAGCAATTTTAACTGTGTTTAGTCCAGTAATTCTCATCCTTGGCAGTTTTAAAATGCATGGACTTCAATTCCCAGGATTCTGCAGTCACCGTGCTGGCTAGGGAATATTATTCGTATCCACATTTTTTCCAGATACCCACCCATCAATTTTCAATTGCTCTCAGGAATTAGAACTGTCATTAATAAGCATGCAATGACAATATGCTGAAAGTTATGCTGTTTTTATTCTTAACTACCATGGTTGAATTTAATAAAGGCATAAAGATGGTCAGCGAA
This sequence comes from Azemiops feae, assembly GCA_023970755.1. Taxonomy (NCBI): domain Eukaryota; kingdom Metazoa; phylum Chordata; class Lepidosauria; order Squamata; family Viperidae; genus Azemiops; species Azemiops feae. Next base: position 296,628 of record JALGBA010004140.1, on the reverse strand, counting down.
GGTTTACAGGTGGTCATTTACTTGCTTGAGTTGAGAATCTTGTCAAGAGAACAACTTGTATAAATTGGATGTTAGTTGATCATTTCAAGATTATATCTTGTAGCTCTACATATTACAGGACTGATACTGATGGGTGCATAATCTCAACACAGAAAATCTTTAATAGAAACCCACCTTTTTTGAAGTTGGAAGCAGGCCACAGTACCCTTTACAAAAAAAATATTGATGCTTTTCTGGAAGGTTTAAGGTATTTGATTAGGCTAGCCCTAGACTGGATAAGTTTGCACATTTAGCATGTATTTCCTTCCCCTAATCGCTATACTGTATCATATGTTCATAATTGTTGATATAATGGTACCCGGCTCTTAATATTTGCAACTGTCTAATCTGCAGTGACATCAAATTGACCTGTGCAGATAAAGATGTTGAAGCACTGGTTACCACAGATAGTCAAGAACTGAGCATCTGAAAAGCAGAGGGAACTGTTATATTGGTATTATGAGCCATTTTTGTTAAATTTAACTGCTTAAGTTGCTGAATACTTGCAAACAACATCCTACTCATCTTCAGGCATAGATTAAACATTTAGAGAAAGGGAAGTTGTGCTATATGCCTTGTCTTGCTGTTCACACAATACTTGCCATAGTCTTTTAGTTCAGTATCTACAGGAACTGTTCTCATATGAATGTATTGTAGGCATTACATAAAATTAGGGCACTTGCATGGTAAGGAACCCACCAGATGTTGCCCTGAAAGAATATACATCCAAAGGACATTTTACATTACATAAAAAAGGATATGAGTGCTGTGGTAATATCCATTTTACCTATAGGTGAAATCATTTGACACATTTTCAGATGATCGGTGAAGAATTATAGTCTCCATTTATTAGTAGGAGAGTAAGATTCAGGTACATTCCTTAATGCCACCTAGCGAGTTTAGACTTCAGCCTTAAGCGTTAAATGTAGAATGCAAACATTTGTATTGTGGATTATCCCTGGAGGCATAGAATTTAGCCAGGTGTACCTTACTGGTGAGCTGCAGAATCAATTGGAAGAGATGTATTAAAAATGAATGAATAGAAGCAAAGTAGTTTAGGAAGAGAGTTGGCAGGAGGGGAGGTGAAATGTTTAACAAAAGCATTGATGTTTTAAATGCATAGCAATATCATCTATTAATAATAAATGGTGTGGTATAGAGCAAATGTGCCAGAGTAAGTTATTGCAGTTTATGGATTAGGTCAGAGAAACAAGTAAGCAATACAGATGGTGTTTGGAGGTTCAGAGACTTTCAAAAAGCATTTTCATGATCATGCTTAGAGGATGAGGGGGTATGTACTGAAAGGTTTCATTTCAAGAAACCTTTAAAGGAGGAATAATTGACAGAGCAACCCAATATGCAGCAGGATGGGATCATTCTCTGGGGGAAAATCACCTGAGTTCTGATAATATTGGTGTCCATGAAGAAATGCATTTGCTATTCTTTTGTAACACTTTTGCAGTAATGTGCAATATATGTGCATATGTAACTGTCTCTAGTTGGGTTGATTGACAGTTAGCACTTTAAAAGGAACATTACAAACCTTTATGTGTTTACTCTGTTAAGTCTCACGGAATTCATTGATTAGATTCTCAGATAAATGAGTGTAAAATTGCAGTCCAAGAGTAGTAAATTCTTTCTTTTCACAGCAAAAGACCAAATAGTAAGCTTGTAAACTGGCCTACTTTAAATCTCTACAGGCAAAGAATGACTTCTTGTCATGTACAGAGTGAGATTATCCTGTCTTCTTTCTGAAATAATAACTATTACTATTATTATTTATAAAGGCAGAGCAGAGTAGAACTCTTTGGAAAGCGACTGAAGAATCAGCAGCCTTATGTTGAAGATCTCCAAAACATTGGGGAAGTCCAGGGAATCAAAGCAGAGGGTCATTTGCTCCAGAAAAATTTCCTTTCTGTACAAATTGATAAATACATATATCCAAGAATAATTGCTGACTTTTTATTAGTGTTTCCTGGATTATGCTCCCATTTTCTGGGATAATTTAGATGGCACTATTTAAATTACCTGAGTTTTTGCATTTTTATTTCTTCAGTATAACAGTATACTGTCCCATGGCTTTTACATAATGGGATTATGGTGGATACCATGTGAGACACTTGTCTAAAAGGTAAATGTTGCTAGTGGAAACTACTAAGTTGTCCAAAGCAGGAGGCAGGACTAAGGTGAGAAAACCCAGAGGATTTCTGGGGGAGATGACTTATGTCCTCCAAGCTTTTATCTTGCAGGATTCAGCAACTGGGACAAGCTCATGTTAATTTTGTAACTGCTTGGGAGAGAATTTTTTTTTTTACACATGGGGTAATTAGGTAGTTTTAAGCTTAGTTTCTCATGTTTTCCCTAACATGATCATGGAGTAAATCCAGAGAGAAAAGAAGCAAAGGTTAGTTGAGAAGAATAAGAGAATGCTATTTTCTTTTTTATGTCATCTAAGACTTTCCAGATACTTTGGTATCAATTTTCATAATTCCAGACACTAAAGGCAGATAGCTTTAAATGTGATGGATAGTCAGTGTTTACTTTGGGAATAGTTAGTATAATAATGAGTACTTGTCGGAACATTATCTTTGACATCAACAATACTTACGTGTTAATTATTCACCTTTCCCATATTACTTTTTCAAAAGTGTTTGTTTTTATTAAACACATTAATTTTGGAACTGATTATTGCAGGTAGAAGAATGTGCTTCTTGAAAGAAAGGTGGTCATATTACCTTTCACACACGTGTGAAGTTGCAGTTGTACTTTGTAAATGGATGTAATTTGGCACATATTATTTCTATGGCAGAGGTTCTCAATCTGCCTCTCTGAAATTTGATTTGAATTCTTCCCATCCTCTCTCCCCCCCCCCCACCTCCTGGCTTTAGCGTTACCCATTGAGAAGAAGTTTTAATATGCCTGAAATTCTTGAAGTATGGGAATTCTCACTGGCATGGAAGCAAATTTTCTTGCAGTTCTGATTATGTAGTAAAAAAATTCTGACCCAGTTGGACTCAAATGATTGAACATTAGTTTATACTATGAAATGTAGCAGTTGATATTACAAATATTATTTATGTGAAAAAAGTAAAAGTGAATGTACTAATATTAGGTCTTTTAACATGGGAATTATTTAATTCTTTGCTGAAACAGGCTCCAACAGAACATAAATAAAAATGACAGCTTCTGTTTGTTTAGAAAGCCAGATAAAATGTTTGGAAAAGATAATTTTTTGTAATATTCTTCCTCTTCCTTCTTCTTTTGCCAATACTGAAGACAATGGAAAAATGAGGTCATGGGAAGAGTGTTCAGCTGAAAGCACTGCACTGCAATATATTGCCATCTCTTTCTAATATCACAGCCCTTTATTTAGCAATCCCTTGTTATAAAATCTTGGGAAAGTTTATTGCATTGCAATGGGCATCATGTGGCCTTTAGAGATACATTGAGAGGAACAGCTGCATTTGCAGCAAGCAAAAGGCAAACTCTACTTGACATGGGTCCTATAGAATGCTATAGCATCAAGGTAGTTGGATGTCTTACATAGGCCTTATTTTGGTCATTCATATCTTTGCTATATGGTAATAAGAACAGAATTCAAAAGGATGAAATGGTTTCTCCACATGGTAGCCCTTTGTTTTTTCTTTAGATCAGATATAGGGAATTATTGTCCTCTGAAGGGCCCATGAACTATAGGGAACAAAATGAGGGAGAGCCAGAACAATCGTGAGCTGAATGTATGGGATCATATGTTCTCTCAGAAACTCAGACATACATATAGTAATGGAAGTGAGTTTTATGGATGGCTTGGTCAAAACATGGACCAAATTCCAAAGCTTGTCCTAGCAAATGGAATCTGGGAACTACATTACTAAGTTGTCTGCTGGATGCCAGGGCTAGGGATCTTATTATTTGATGTGACAAGAATTGGTGTAGTATGTGGAAGACATAAAATTTGGCCCAGTATTACAGGGTTGCTCCTCCAGTGTTAAATCATCATTGGAAGCAGGTATGCTTACTCTTCAGGGCTTTGCTTTAAAGTTTCCATCTCAGACCTCTAAATGCAGTATGTTAAAATATGGGAATCAACTGTTTTGTCAACAAAACTACGATCATTTTATGAAATGAAAGAGAACATAGCTCAGTGACGTTATTGGGGAGAATTATGGCAATTAGTCTTGTGGCAAGATGGTGAGGCTGAAGGGATCAGCAGAGGGAAGGGAGAGCTCTAATTAATCACAATTTGTATAACTGATCTCTCACTTTAGGTATGGGTGAACTTGCTCAGGACTCTTATTTTCCTTGGGCTGATAGCTTTTTCTGCTAAGAAGCATTAGTTTAATTACAAAGTGGATCCCATGTCTATGCTGCTGAAGACTGGAGTTTTTCATCCACTAAAAAGTAGCTGCTTTTATTCTCATTCTCAGTTTTACTGTATTACCCAATTCTCCCCTTCTGTTCCTGAGAGAAAGCAAAAGAAGAATGGCTTATGCAACCAATAACTAGTGAAATCTTCTCCAAAGTATAGTCCCCGAGACATTGTGAGCTGACTCTAACACGATTATTCAAAAAGAAATTGTGGTTTTCTCTGGTAGAATAGAAAGTACTCAATTCTTGCTCCGAATCATACAATGTAAACACATGCTTCCTTTCAAAGCTGCATGGTCCTGGTAATGTCGCGTGGCTATGCATTTGAGAGACTGAAGACCAGCTGGGCTAAAACAGCTAAAAGTCTAAGTGATTTAGACTGAAGAAATTGCTGGAAAATTCCAATCTGATAGCACAAGGGGGAATATGTGGAGCTAAAATAAGGATGATGTAGGAGAATGACCATGACAGGAGGGAGAGAATCCTGAATGTAGTAAAAGCTGAGGGATGCTTAAATGTTGGTGATAGTATCTGATAAGAATATTCTGTGGTGCCCTTCCTATCATGAATATTTAACTCTTAATTGACAGCTTCTGTTAAAATGAGAGAGAACAAATATGAATAGGTCAGGTTCTAAAACCTACGTGGAGTTCTTTGGTCAACTTTGGGGAGGACAGTCAGTCCCTTTTTTTTTAGGGGCATTTCTTTGTGAACCATCTCAAGGCTCCTGAGAAGATAGGCAGAATATAAAAATACGACATATTAATTAACAAAATCTTAATAGTTGAGGTGCTTTCTGATGCATGAACTCAGGAACTTTAGGGAAAATATTAGAGACAGATTATGAAAACTAGTTATTTTGTTAGAATTATATTGTTCTGTAAACTTATAAGCAGCTTAGATGCATTTGATTGAAGAAACACAGCAATGTAGAATAAACATGTACCTTAGATCAAAACACTTAACTCTGAAAGAGACAAAAATACTGAAGGGAGCATTCTGAAGTTTCACACTAGAGACCTTGGAAAGAATAAAGTAATCTTTAATAGGTATGACTTTATAAACAGTAAGGGGGATATGTAGAGAACATTTGCTTTGATGTTTTCCCCTCCTGAAACATTTTGTTCAAATAGTCTGCTTGAATTTCTCTTTTTCTTTCTTTAGGGCTTTGGCTGTGTATATGTAGGCAGCTATAAAAACTAAAATTATGAATGAATAAAAAGGTTCCTATTTTGACCTCCTTTTTCTTCACTGTATCATTTCAGATCAGCTCTGTAGTGCAGGAGCCTATGGTGGAAATAGACAGTTCATTGCTTTAGACCAGGGGTGTCAAACTTCCGGCCCACAGGCCGGACGCGTCACCAGGAAACCGCGCCCACCCCATTGCCGGCAATGGGGAAAAAGCTCCGTGACGTCGCAAGTTTGACATGTCTGCTTTAGACTGAGGTTCCAACATTCTTGCTGTTAGCCAATTTGCTGAAGTTAAGAGGAATTGAATCCAAAACATTTGGAAAGCACACCGTTGCCTGTTTTAGGATAAGGATTTTTAGACTACATTTATTCTTATATGGTATGTTAAGGCCATATAAAAATGAGCCACTAGGGCAGGGGTCTGCAACCTTGACAACTTTAAGACTTGTGGACTTCAGCTCCCAGAATTCTGTGGAATTCTGGGAGCTGAAGCCCACAAGTCTTAAGGTTGTCAAGGATGCAGACCCCTGCACTACGGGAAAGTGTCCTGGGCTAAAGTAATAATTGGTGAGTAATAAATTCAGTAAAAGAATAATTAAAATATTCTTCCTCTTACATTGACCAAAACCTTTGAAGAAAGATGTGAAATTGTTAGCAGATGAGCACACTTATTTCTTTGCCATTATCTTCCCCATTGCCCATGGATGAACTGTTCAGCTGTTCTGAAGTATATATCCATAAATAGCCATTATCTCATCTAGTGAGGCTTTTGAAAATAAAACAAAATCCATTTTGATCAATTCTAAATGGATGAATTGCATATAAATGCGTACAATTCTGGATATTTTTACTTCTCAGTTTTTTTCTAGCTTATCGTTCTTTTAAATTATTGAAGACTTTGTACAGGAGATTTGTTGCTAAAGTTTGATGACAAATGAGGAGGGAGCTATGAAAACTTACTAAAGCCTTGCATAGCCTGTTTGTCAAGAAAATGTCTGTATTATGAAAACAGCTACCCAGTAAATATAATTACTTAAGCCACTATTCAGGTCATTTGTACCGTTACATTTATGGTTTATACTATGGGTAGTCATTGAGCCATATTTTTCTATCACATCAACCTTGGCCTTGGGATAATTTTGAAGAGATGTTTGCACTCCACTAAGATAGTAGTGCTTGTTTCTACTAGTTCTTATGAATGTCATATATTCTGAAATGCTACATTTATCATTCTGTACACCGAATACACTTCTTTTGTCATTCTGTACAATGAATACCCTCCTTATTGGCATTTGGCTTGAAACACCAGCACAGAATTATCCACCTTGCCCCCTACTTTTACTCTTAAGGAGCCCTACTTTTTAAGTAGGAAGGTTCTCCCTGAGGTTTTACCTATTTTAAATAGTGGCATCTTGGTCTTCTTGTAACTTCCAGGATAAGGTGGTTATACAATAATAATTTGGAAATGTTGCACTCTGTGTGTATTGACAAGCTTGTTCCTGAAATTTGTATAATTATATTGCTCTATTTTTAACAATAGATGCTCCTCTTTAAGGCTTCTTAAGTAGTCTGCTGGAATTCATATATTCCATGATACATACCGATGAGCTGTCATGTGAAGTGTCCTGTTCTAACTCTCTTGTTTTTCTTGTTTTCCCTGCAGATTACCATTATCTTTAAATCCTACCAAGACTGTACAGATCAGAAGGTGTATCAGGCAGTAACCGATGATTTGCCAGCAGCTTTTGTAGATGGCACTACTAGTGGTGGAGATGGAGACCCCAAAAGCTTGCGTATTGTGGAAAGAGTGAGTGGCAAATACGTGGAAATGCATGCTAGGTACATTGGAACTACCGTGTTTGTGCGCCAGCTTGGCCGTTACTTAACACTATCCATTCGCATGCCAGAAGAGCTAGCCCTGGCTTATGAGGAGAGCCAGGACCTGCAGCTCTGTGTGAACGGCTGTCCCTCCAGTGAACGCATTGATGACAGCGGGCATCTTCCTTTACCAGTGATGGGGCAGCTTCTTCCTTCTGGAGTTTCAAGTCACACCCGTTCTGTATATACACTGGAGACTGCAACCACCAAGTGCCATGAGAAGATGCTGCTGAAGGACATCTATTTTCATTCTTGTGTATTTGATTTACTCACCACTGGTGACGCCAATTTCACAGCTGCTGCACACAGTGCCTTGCAGGATGTTGAGGCGCTGCATCCGAGGAAGGAGAGATGGCACATCTTCCCCAACAATGAGGGCAGTGTTCAGAGGGCAAAATTTGGACTTGGACTTGTAGGCTTTCTGCTTCTTGTGTTTTTGTAGGATTCTCCCCTCTTTGATGGTTGTTGTAGAGAACAAAGTTTTAAAATATATATTGTCATAATATATTAAGAACGTATATGTATATACCGTGTATATGAAGGGATGCTTTTTTGTCCTGGGACATCCAGAGGATTGTATATAATTGTGTTATCCTTTTTCCTATGTATGTTGGATGTAATATTCTTTTGATTGTAATATTTTTTGCTTTGCAGTTGGTGAAACATTTTATAATGTCCTCTCATCAGGACCTAATAGAAAGCACTTTATTTTTTATATATTAACTATTTATGTGTACCTAGGTAATATGTAAAGCATATATCCATCTGTACATATATCATACCCAGTATGCCCTCTTATTGCCTAGCTTAATTCGTACACTTATAAGTTTTATTGGATTCCTTTTCTTCCATTCTTTTGGCCAGTTGAAGACAACACAAGAATCTAGCTAGGTAGATAATGTAGACCTAGGTCTAGGACAAGCCTAGGACTTCCATTGGACCCTGGGCCAGTAGCCTCCATTTCATAGGAATGCAGCAATTATTGGCCATCAATCTTCAGAATTAGTGCATTCACAACTGCGTCTTATTGTTTACTGATGCAGCAAATCTCTGCTTCCTTCCAAGAATTGCTTTTTAGCATTAAAAATTGTACTTGAGTTCTAATATGCAAATACAAAATGTAAGTTTTCTATGAATTTCACAAAGGACATGCATAGAAAGCTGCGTCTCTTTTCTTTCCAGATGTATATGAATGAGGCCTAAAGACTTTCCAGAACTTTTTTGGGAGGCTAGGCCTCAAATCTCTTTCATAATTATATGGATCTCTTCAAGTGGTTTGTATTAAATGATGTACCCTAAGATAGTGGTAGGCCTTAATTGCTTAATTTTACTCCTAAACATTTTTGCAACAACCACTAATCATAAAAATTGGTAATGAGCATAATTTTTGAATTGTCTGAAAAGAAAGGTAGAAAATTAAGAAAATGGATATTGCTCAGGAGGTTAGGATTACTTAATTATCATTCCTTTGTCAATTTTAGCAAGTTGCTCAACTGCAAGATCTTCTGCATTGGTCTGCTAAGTACAGACATACACATAAACATTATTTTGGATGTTTAAAAAGACTGGCAGATTTATTGTGACATCAATTTTGATGGATTACAATCTATTATATGACACATCCGTGATACAGGCTGTAGCCAATAAGAACTTAACGGCACAAAACGTTTGGGTGCCCAAATGCTATTTCTCCCCCCCCTTTTGTGTAACTGAGGAGACTGTATAAGTGTTCCATACTTACAGTGTTTTATTTCCTGTGTTAACATAATTCCTTCCAACACTTGCTAGAATTGTTGCACTAAGGTCCTTAAAGTATACTCTAGATACAGAGAAATCTATATAAAAATTCACTGCCAGCTGAACAAGCATTTCTTACTCTTATTAGCAGAATATTTCCCATGCTGGCAACTAGGCTGACAACAAGCCTGCTTCAGATCATTTCAGCTTTAGCTATACTTAATGAAGAGCAATCAGCAAAACAAAGCATTGTGCTAGGATGGCATGGTGGTTCCTTGGACTGTCATGGTAGATGCTCCTTTGGACTCTGGTGTTTGATCTGGGAATGGGTTGTTATGTCTCAAGCAGGGCTTTTACCCAGCATTTGAGACTGGAGGTGTCAAAGATTGAAGCTGCCACCATCCTCCTGTGCCTGGATTAGTTGCATATGTGCTAAGTAACTTTCATTGAAGTGGAAAAGCATTGGTTTGTAATACTGATTGGAACTCTATCCTAGATATTTCTAGCTTGCTTGACTTGGATTCATGTCATGCAAATTCTTGTTGATCTTGAGTAAATCCTTCCTTCCTGTTTTAAAGTGTTAGCACCATAGTAGTTTAAGCTTTTACTTAAAATCATTGAATACAAGCAAAATTGCTTGCTAGTTTGTATATTCAAAATGTGCCTGATCTCAAGAGTGTCAGGATGAACTTGAGGTTCAGGTTTGTGGCCCAAGTATATGACTTAATTTTTGCAGCTACGAAATGTTTAAAATTCTGCCTTTGGTCAGTTGTTAAGGCAATAAGGCAATACAGAATATGAAACCAACCTTACTGTATTTCTCCTCCCCCTATCCCCTTTCCGGTCTTGTATGGAGAGAAACATGATGGTCTTAGAATAGTTGAATTTTTTCATATTTTTATGTGCCAAGTGAAAAGGTATTTGTGGAAGAAGTCTGGTTAGACAAGTCTAGAGTTGTAGCTACAATGTGAGCCCATTGTAAGTAACAGGTGTATGCTAATTTTCTGCATTCCCAAACCCCCATGAAATATGCACACATGCATGTGTTGACAAACATACACAACAAATAACTAAAAACTAAGGAATCTAGAGATAAATCATATTTTGGAAAAGGTGGCATTGGAAATGCTTTTCCCTTCTTGTCCTAACTCGGGTTGTTTTTTTTTAAAAGAAAATGTTATTCGCACACGTTGGTTCTTAAACGTCCACTGTAGCCAAGAGAACTTTAGTCAATGCCAAACATATAGATAGCTTAAAGCTAGTGAGTGGTCTCTGGAGAAAACATATACTTAGAGGGAACACTGGTTTTCATAGATACTCCAATCGACTGTCTCTTTTAGAAGGCTTCAGACTTATGCTGAGAAAAAGAATACAAAACAAAACCCACAGTATGACCAATATTTTGCAGATCATTTTAGATGTGCTTCATGGCTATACTATTAAGTATATGTTTGTGTGAAAAAGAAAAGTGACCGTGCAGTGTATACTTTAAATTATGATAGAATAATAAAGTTACATATCATGCTGTGGAATGTTTGTGCCATTACTGACCCCTGCTGGTTGCCAGTATATAATAGTTGACGACTAGTAATGTAACTAAAGGTGTGTTCCAATCAAATCCAACCAATCTCCAAATTTTGAGAAGAAAGTGCAGTGCCTGAAACCAAAGCAACAGCTTATTGAGATGAGACTAAAGCCCCACAGAGCAATTAAGTGAACAGTGAAGCTTCATGAATAATGTAATGGCTTGGGGTACTGCAGACAGCCAGACGCTGTGTCTGCAAATACCAGCTACGTTCTTCCATAAAAATCAGGATAGGGAGTGGAAGAGGCATGGATTCAACTGTGATTGGCAAGTCCATTTACTAATTGCAGGATTAATGCCAATGTTGGAAGAGCTCTGTAGAAGGTGTTTTGTGGGGGATGGAGGGTGGAGAGTCTTATCAAATAATGACAGATTGATTCCTTTGATGAAAAAAATTGCCTGGGGTTTTAGGCAAGGAGGGTGAAGAACGCCCATTGTGATGAATTACTGTGTTTTCCGGAAAGTAAGACCAAACCCGAAAATAAGCCCTAGCTTGATTTTTGCGGGTGGGCCTAATATAAGCCCTACCCCCAAAAGAAGCCTGAATTTTGGAGCCAGGCGCATGCCTAAAAATCAAGCTAGGGCAGGGGTGGGAGGTGGAGCTGCCTCACGCACCCCGCACCCACTTACTGTTGCAGCCAGACCTCCCATGAATTGACACCTACCTTGCCGGCCCACTTATACAGTGCCCCCCCCCCCCGGGCTGCATTTTGCTGTCAGGGGCCTTCAAGAAATGCCTCTGCAGCTGAGAATGGAGCTCCGGATTCCCCCTGGCCTGCATTTCTCCATCTGTAAAGGCCTCTGCAGTCGAGAACTGAGCTACAGATTCAATTCGTAGCTCACTTCTTGGCTGCAGAGGTCTTTCCGGAAGTCCTCTGATGGCGAAATGCAGGCCAGAGCTCCATTCTCAGCTGCAGAGGCATTTCCTTCAGCACAGAAGTGGGCCGGCTGGGTGGGTTGGTGCCGCCTCCAAGAGGTGAGACTGAAAAAAATACCCCCTGGAAAAAACACCCCCTGAAAAAAGACTTGGTGTCTCTTTTGGAGGCAAAAAAAAGGCGGGGTCTTATCGGGAAAAAACGGTAGTTCTTTCCAAGGGGCTTTAGAGGATCATTGTGTCTCTAAGATGAGCTTTAACCTATGATGAACTTTAGCTAAATGATGCTTATAGAAACTGCTCAAAATATTTGCTTGAATTGTGCCCTTGAAGCAAGTGTTAAAGGATTTCACCTTTCTGTAACATGTTGAAATATTCTACTGTTGCTTTTGTCCTAACACTTGCTGAAAATTGTCTTTTTTTTTAAGCCAATAAGCAGTAACGAGTCAATAGTTCATTTTCTATCGGTATGATAATCTTTTTTTTAACAAAACAAAACCTTACCATAAGAATTTCCTTTACACAAAAATGCCTGAACTTGTATGTAATTTAACAGAACTGTCTGATTGTGGTTTTCTTTTTAACTTTTTCTTTTCGAAGAAGATTCCAAAACTGGTCGCTTTCTTTTCAGTTAGGTAATTTTCATCCTTTCACAGGTCCTTAATGTTCATTCAAATGAGTATGCCCCCAAGATTGACAATTTTGGAGTTTTGCAAGCTACTTAATGAGAGCTAAACTTCTTGCCTTGGATTGGGCAAGCCACCTTTGAATTGTTCCAAGCCCAAATAAAGCTCTTACCCAAAGCCTAATTCACTAGCCAATGAAATTTTGCAGCCAGCAAGCTTTCCTCACCAAAATAGTCACAAGTTGACTGAATCAATATATGATAGTATTTCTGATACTATCTGCTCACAGGCATCAGCTTTGAAGGGCACATGACTGAATCTATGCCCTTCGGAGCCATGAGTTGCTTTCTGAATATCAGAAATACTATCGTATCGTAATTTAAAAAAATCTCTTGAAGTCTTTCTTCTCCAAAGCTAGAATTCTGCCTGACATTTTTTTTCTAGCCCCGGGTACAGCAAGCACTGCTCAAAAGAAAATGGAAGGCACTGCACTCTTCTAGTAGCATTCCTTACTCAAGACTAAAATCAAGTATGATTTGGAAAGATCAAAACCAGAAGTAAGGTATGTAATTCTGTGGTTGTAGCTCCTTTCAGGAAAATCATTCTACCAGAATGATGTCTATTATTTGACTCATTTATAGGATCATCAGATGTCATAATTTAAAAGCCTGCATTAAACTCAAAAATGCCCCAATTAATTTCTCTTATCAGTAGTGGGAGAAAATTCTACAGAGATGTGTGGGTCCATGCATGGGCTATAATGCAGCAATGAAAAGTTGCTTTATGAAGGCCCTTTCCTCACCTTAGGAAAATTCACAGATGGCCATAAATTCCATGAGGAGGGACTTTGGCTTTGTGGATCAAATTACCTTTTCCATTACAAAGCTCATGGTGACTGATTATGTACAATGAGGGAAAAAAGTATTTGCTGATTTTGTACGTTTGCCCACTGACAAAGAAATGATCAGGCTATAATTTTAATGGTAGGTTTATTTGAACTGAGAGACACAGAATAACAACAAAAAAATCCAGAAAAACGCATTTCAAAAAAGTTATAAATTGTTTTGTATTTTAATGAATGAAATAAGTATTTGATCCCCTATCAATCAAGATTTCTGACTCCCAGGTGTCTTATACTGATAACGAGCTGAGATTAGGAGCACTCCCTTTTCTCTTAAAGGGAGTGCTCCTAATCTCAGCTTGTTACCTGTATAAAAGACACTTGTCCACAGAAGCAATCAATCAGATTCCAAACTTGCCACCATGGCCAAGACCAAAGAGCTGTCCAAGGATGTCAGGGACAAGATTGTAGATCTACACAAAGCTGGAATGGGCTATAAGACTATTGCCAAGCAGCTTGGTGAGAGGGTGAAAACAGTTGGTGCGATTATTCGCAAATGGAAGAAACAAAATAACTCAATCTCCCTCGGTCTGGGGCTCCATGCAAGATCTCACCTCATGGAGTTTCAATGAGGAATCAGCCCAGAACTATACAATTTTGGTCACCATATCACAAAAAAGATGTTGAGAGTTTGGAAAAAATTCAGAGAAGCGCAACTAAGATGATCAAAGGCCTGGAGACCAAAACATACAAAGAACGGCTGCGGAACTTGGGTTGGCTAGTCTAAAGAAAAGAAGAAAAAGGGGAGACATGATAGCAGTATTCCTGTATTTGAGGGGCTGCCACAAGGAAGAGGGGGTCAGGTTGTTCACCAGAGTACCAGAGGGACGGACGAGAAACAATGGTTGGAAACTGATCAGAGAGAGAAGCAACCTGGAATTAAAGAGAAACTTCCTGACAGTGAGGACAACCAGTGGAACAGCTTAGCCCTGGAAATCGTGGGCGCTCCATCACTGGAAATTTTCAAGAAGAGACTGGACAATCACCTGTCTAAGGTGGTATAGGTTCTCCTGCTTGAGCAGGGGGTTGGACTAGAAGACGTCCAAGGTTCCTTCCAGCTCTATTCTATTCTATTCTATTCAAAACACGGCCAAGGCAACAAAGGAGTGGCTCAAGAAGAAGCACATTAAGGTCCTGGAGTGGCCTAGCCAATCTCCAGACCTTAATCCCATAGAAAATCTGTGGAGGGAACTGAAGGTTCGAGCTGCCAAATGTCAGTCTCGAAACCTTAATGACTTGAAGAGGATCTGCAAAGAGGAGTGGGACAAAATCTCCTCCTAGATGTGTGCAAACCTGGTGGCCAACTACAAGAAATGTCTGACCTCTGTGATTGCCAACAAGGGTTTGCCACCAAGTACTAAGTGATGGTTTGCAAAGGGGTCAAATACTTATTTCACTCATTAAAATGCAAATCTATAACTTTTTTGAAATACCTTTTTTCTGGATTTTTTGTTGTTGTTATTCTGTCTCTCGCTGTTAAAATAAACCTACCATTAAAATTATAGCCTGATCATTTCTTTGTCAGTGGGCAAACGTACAAAATCAGCAGGGGATCAAATAATTTTCCCCCCTCACTGTATTGTCAACACCAAAGCTGGGATTGATGACCATCTTCTGAATCAAAACACTCTGTTGCGTCCAAGATCAACAGTTGCCTCATATGAAACACTTGTTATGATCTAGCATGAGTTACTTCTAATGTTTATCTATTGTTTATAGATAAATATTTATTTATAAATCATGGGATCAAAGTGTTAATATTAGAAATTATTTCACCATCTTTGACTCTAAAGCATGTACATGCAATTCAATGTTCTTTACCCACTATGTTGCAGTCTGCTTTGATATATCTATTATAAGGACATTATTGTAGTTAGAAGAGTCTGTGCACATTAAAAATGCCATATTTTTCTAAGTGTCCTCTGGTTTAATTCATAAAAATATTGCAGTATTATGCAAGCTATTTTTTTTTTTTAAATCTACGTAGGTTTACCATCTCTTGTGGATTTTTTGCGCAAGCTGCCCTGGTGTCTTATGACTGGTAGGATGCATAAAAAGTTTCATGCATTACACTTTTCCAAAAAGAGCATCTTCAACGCCTACATCTGACAATATTATCCAAAATTACAGTCAATTATTACATAAAAAATGATTAAAACAGAATTGGTAAAACAATATACTCATTTATAATACTATATTTAGTTCATCATACCCCATTGAATAAACCACAAGAGACGGATTCAAGCATCACTCTAAGCCATGAGGTGATTTTTGTTTCTCCAGATAAATAGTACATTCTCCATTTTCTCCTTGTTCTTTATGTATAGTGAGAGCAAAGCATGACTATATTGAAAGAAGGCCATCTTCCTCTTGATAAATTGAACTGAATCCTTGGAATCATGGCAATTTCATTTTTGAACGCACCAATGGTTATCTTTGCTATGGTGAGATTCTTGGAGAGTTGTTCAGGTTCATCTTCGTTCCATTGCAAAGCCTTGATCTACTATCTATGTTCTAAGTTCTTCATTAAAATGATGGGAGATCCTATCGTCAATTCCAGTTTATGTAATGGCAATCCAGAGTTCAACTGAATCAAGGAATCCTGTTGGGAAATCAGTACTGTTAGCTCCTTTGCTAACAACATTGAAGGAACAATATTCTTTTAGCATTCCAGACAGGTGTCTAATGCATGAAGAACTGATTTCTCATCGTTTCATGGGGAGGGGGGAACCAAAGTTTGAAAACAGTTTTGCAAGATTTTCAAATGTTGGATAAATGAAATCTATGCACTCTTTCATAGTTCTTGCAAACAACCATATCTTAAGGAAATCCTATTTCATAAATCTGATTTTTCTTTTGTTAAAAGCTTCCTTCACCACTCAGTTGCATGCTTCTCTTCAACTGAAACTTGACAAAGCTCCATTTTTTTTTGGAATGCATGAATTCTCTACATCATTTCCTCTTTTAACAACAGGATTGTTGTGGGGAAAAAAAATAGGATAGAGCTCTATGTTTGTGCCTCGAGTTCCTGAACAAAGTTGGGATATAGATACATGTGCATTTTTCTGTGCCAGAGGAAGGGCGCATAAAGCAATAAAAATACCCAGACTTTTTTTCATGCACCTTAAAGTTGTTGCTTCTTGAAGAGTCACATGATGAGTTGCATTGCTGCTGGATGGAGTGAGGGATTTGAGACTGTCTTGAGAAAATGTCACGAAATGTTGAACATGAAGATCACATGATCGCAGCAGCAGCCCAGCAATAGCCAGTAGCACTGAAGCAACCACAACTTTCTAAAATTTCAATCTCTTGGGAGTCATGGACCCTGGACTTTGATGTATTCTGTAAATTAGCCCATTTTAGGTACCTTGGCTCAAAAATTGTTGCTCTTATGATGCACCATTTTGCCCAGATAAAGGACATGACAAATATTAATAGTATATAGATATTCATCAATCAGTAAACTCAATACTCAGTTTCATTTGAAGTTCATCAGTTTTCAACATGGTTCCACAAACATTGCAGACATAAAAAATGGCATTACCAGAGGATGGATAAGCAAATTCTAAATAGGATGGATTGAAGTTGCAGTATTCATCTTACTGATGCATCACAGAAACTGCTGGGCTTCTCATGGCATGGCTGGTTTAACAATGCCAATAAATTGGGAACCTCAAGCATAGGAGTACAGCTTTATCTAGAGCAAAGGAAGTGCCACCTCCAAATCACAGTACCAAGATTTATTGAGATACAATTTAATTCTGTTGGTCGTCACCTTGGATGCTTCATAAATTGTAGAACCAAGTAGCACACCCTGAAAAATGTTCAAGATATTTATGCATATAAAGATTATGATTCCACCCACAGTATCCTTCCCTGGTTTCAACATTATTTAAATTTTGCTCATTAGCATCTCATGTTTTCACTTCGGCTTTTTGCTCCACATATATTGAAATTTAATACCTAGAGCCCTGTATTTTATCAAAAGCTTTGTAAGTAACCAATTGTTAGTATAGATTACCACAAAACCAAAAATACAAATGACATATTAAGCTGTTTATAATTTACAACATTTTTGTAGCAAACATTAATATGTATAGCATTTTGGAATAATTGTTCAATAGCAAGGTATTATGAGAATGCATTGCCTTATGCAAATTAATTTATTCGGTTTCCTTAAACCTGCTGCTAGACCTAGTCTCTATAATTATTATATATATATCTATAAAAATATGTTTAAATTACTCTTATTGTATCTTTTGTGGAAGGCTATTGTATTGAGAAGTATTGTTCAGAAATACTTGTGAAGAAAAGAGGAAAACAGCATTTTTTGAATTCTAGTTCCTTTGAGGACTTCCTTTATGAACATACAAACCAGCTGAAAGAAAGCAGAAACTGGCGAGAATAGTTTTGCCCTGCTTGATGATACTCCAGCACAAGTGTTATCATCACACAACATATAGTACGCCTGATTTTATTGCAGGCAGATTTTACAAGAGTAATCAGAAGTTCCACCCACATGTCCCAAGCCTGTAAATTGGCCTTCCACAGACTGAAACAGACAATGTATCACCTCCAACTAATGTATATTATATCAAGGGAAAATGGACTGTTATCTCTCAATATATTTTTGCAACTTTTTTAGATGAGTGAAAGAAACTTGTTTCTTTAGTGTCACAAATTCATAGAATATGAGCATTTATGCCCTTTGTCCCTGGTGTAAATACTTGCAGATATTAACATTGCACTCTAAAAACATTCCTCATCCACCACAACTTCCTCATCCCCATAGGTGTATAGAAATCTCCAAACATCTTAATGAAATGGGCTATAATGTGGCAAAGTTCATGTTACAATAAATAATTTTGGTAAGTGTATAAACTAATACTTGCTTTTCCTGCAACAAACAAGTAAAGCTGCCTCTTAAAAATATGTAACAACCAATACTTTACAGCTTTGTACATAACCTTGTGTAAGCAGAAACACAATTTCACAATGAAAAATCAAGATTTTAGCAAGGACAATTTTGATTTCTTAGCTATATTTGCACAATTAAACGAAGGAGGGTATGAATTTGGGCTGGCATTAATTTTAAGCAATGTTTCATATTTACCTAGGCATTTGCTAGAAGGGGTAAAAAAGAATAGAAGCCACGTAGCTGTACTAGGCACTCGTTTAAAAAATGTCAACATCAGTTGCTGTTTGTTGCACTGGGACTAATAATAAGAAAAAAAAGTCTGTCATCACTTTGCTGTATCATGGAAACAGTTCTATGTAGCTTAAACCAGAGGTCCCCAACCTTTTGGGCACCAGGGACCGGTTACATGGAGAGGTTTTTCCACGTACCGGAGGGTGCATGGTTTTGTGTGCTGCCTGCATCCCGTGGATGGGGCTTTGCATGTTTGTGCAGCCCGGTTGCTGGCATGCTGTGGCCTGGTACCGGTCCATGGACCGGGGGTTGGGGACCCCTGGCTTAAACAATAACTTTCTTAAACTGAAATAAAGATTATAAGTTCCCAAAACAATCTTGGTAACGGCTTTTATATGTATTTTTAATCCACATTTTCATTACAAATAAACTGAGAATTGAAGCAGCCAAATCCATTCTTTTGCCAAGCTAATTAATAATTGAGGATATGAATATAAGCCTCTGAGAGATAATGTTAGAACCTAACTGTTTATTTCTGAAGTTTAATAATTACCCAAGCAAATCTGTAACAGGGACTTTACACTTTTAGAGTGCAGCTTTTATTTGCTGAAATGCAAAATTACATAAGATAAATATGGTTGAATCAATAGATTTATTCTGATAAACATGCATGTTTTAGCTTCAGAATAGCTTTGAATATCTTTTTTAAACAATCCATCTTGGGGGCATATAAACATAAATGAGATGATAGACATAATTGTCCAACCTGAGTCAAATGTCAGGAGATAAAAATTCATATGCATGTAATCCAATCTGCAGAATTGAATTTTCTTCCTGTAAAGGCAGACAGGTTTTTTATTTTCCTTTTTAGATTCTGACTAATTATTTCATCTGAACTTTATTTAAAAAAAAAAATTATTTTTTTTTTAAAAAGGAAATGATCAGCCAAACCTATTTAGAAAGAAAAAGTCAGGGGAGGGAAAGCTCGTTTAATTAATTTACAATAATTTACAGTCATTTTGTAAAAAGGCATTACAACTGATCAAACTGGAGAACGCCTGACTATTTTACAATTATAGGTACAGAATTTAAATATTCAAGCTTGTGATGAAAAAGCGGCAAGGTGGTCGCAGCGTATAACGTAAACAAGTAGCTTTGGAAAGTGAACTAGGTCATTAAATCCTTTGAAAAAAATCCTCTTTCCTGAAATACTATCACAGATTATCATGTGAATACTCATCTAAAACCATAATTTAAACTGTATTCAGGATAAAACTATTGACAAGGAATTCAGATTAAGATCCAGTCTAAGTTGGGCAGTGTTGAGGTCCCTGTAAAAAGTAAACATTTCCTATTTCTTTAAAAAAATGCGCCACAACATTTGCAGCACAGTGCAGCATTAAAACTTTAAATACAAAAATATTTCTTCTTCTGTGGGGATAATATAACTAGCATACTGGAAAGTAGTAACAATACTGCTACTCAGAGCACATCCGGTCCACATCTTTCAAGTCATGTAAGGCAATTACTGTGTTAGTTTATTGTGTATGGCTAAAAAGAAGTCCATGAAATGTTAAGTCTTTGCTATGTTTTCCGATTGCTCCACATGTGTTCCGGTGTACTTTTATGATCTGTTGAATGGTCAAAAGGAGATCTATGTCCTAAAGGAGATCGAGAATCATAAGGTGACCGTTGATCTAATGGTGACCTGGGCCCACTACTGGAAGCTCTGTGGTCCATTTGCCAGTCTGAGTGATACCTATAGTCTCTTGAAGATTTATGATGACTGTAGTCTGAACTGGATCGATGATCTAAGTGTATCCGGTGATCTAAATGTGATCGACTGTCTTTAAAACCTCCTTCCAGATTCAATCTGTGATCTCTATTTCTGTGATCATCTAACTTTCTATGTTTACTATCACTGTAGTATCTGAAAATTAAGAAAAATAATTATTATAGTGGAAGCTAACTTAAAACAATATAGTTTAGAATGTGCACCTCAAATTTCTTTATAAAGGTTTTACAACTTTCTAAAAGTAAAGCTGCATTCTTGTAAATGTGGAAGTTATTTATACATTTGTCAAATTTAGAAACCATCCATCTCCTCACAGAAAAGATGATTTGTCTCCCCCCTTTTTTTTGGTGTGGAGAGTCTTGGGACATAAAAGCTGAAAAGCAACCTTAATTCAAGGTATCTGCTGTAATGGCACAGGGCTATTTTTTCCTATTCTCCAGTGATTATGGAACTCAGGATTTATAAAACAGAGTATTTTCAATGCCAATACTATTTTCACAAGGGGGAAACCTGTTTCGTGACTGCAGTAGAAAAGAGTATAATTTTCTCTTTAAATGCTGATTCCTTTAATAATTAGCTTTTCAAAACAGATGCCTTTAATATTATCATATACATATATTTAATATTACACCTAATCAGCCACCTGAGCTGAAAAAAAAACCACAAAAAGAAAATAAGGAAACTAAGTAGGATATGCTGGGTTAATTACTCAGAATATATAAATTTGGATAAAAAGGCAGATTCTACAGGAACAGAGGAAATGTGTAACATAGATTTCTTTCAGGCACCAGTACAAAACCTCTTTATAGAAGTACTTATAAGCCTCTATTCTTTTCCAACTAAACTGTTGAATTTTTTGTTTTTTTCGAACAGGAAGGTGGCAATATTGCTGGCTTATAACCGATATATTTGAAGCAGTCCATATGGAGTCATCCCAATGCTTCTGCATTGATACAGAGATCACAACCAATTTTTACTTGTTAAAAAGTAATGTGGCCTATAGCTTGACTTGCCCACTTTTCTCTATTCATTTCATTACCAATTGCTCCTTCCCAGTAGTTTTATTTCCGAGATTGTGAGACAACATGTATCAACTGCAGACTCTGGTCTCTGAACCCTGTTCAGTGCTAGGGATGAAGCAATTTGAGATCCTTCAGCTGGACAATGTTCTCTAACGGGAGTCCAGAAGTGTGCCTTCTCTGTGGCAGCACCTGCTGTCTGGAATGAGGCTCCCCCTAGGTATGGCTGGCCTCCACTTGTGGAAGTTTGTAGGGACTTGATGACCTGGATTTTCTTATAGAACTTTGGTGAGTGAAGTCCCCTTGCTTTGTGTGGATTTTCCCCCTTTTTTCACTCCTACCTAATTTTTATCGTTTTTGCTGTTTTTTATTTTGTTACACTCATGAGCCAGTAACATTGGAAATTGGGTAACATACAAATTTAATAAATACACGAATAAAATAAACACTGGACGTCTATTGTTATACAGGTAGCTATATGACTGCATTGCTTAGCAATACCTGCCTCACTCCTTCCAATAAGCAAAGTCAGTGAGGAAGCCAGCAGGAAGTTGCAAATCCCAGGTGGTTTGCAAGCAGGTAAGGAGGCAGGTAAATGGCCACTGCTGGGTGGGAGAGAGAGGGAGTGAGGATGTGAAGATGGCTGTGGAGGCAAGGTACAAGTTCAGTGAGGCTTAGGGTTGCTGCTGCTGGATGGGAGAAGGTGCGCAAATGGAAGGGCTTGGTGTGACTGCTTCTGGGTGGGGGAGTGGCTATGTAGAGTGTGGGTGGCTGGCAAGGTGCGAGTGCACACGGGCTGATGGAGAGTGCATGGATGGGAGAGGCTTATCTGAGCAACTTGTGACCCTCTTTACTGGCTTCCCCATTGATTTTGCTTGTGGGAAGCTGGGAGAGGTTATAAATGCAATCACATAAAACACAGGACACTGCGATTGTCCTAACTGCAAACTGGCTGCCTAGTGTCTAGATCTAGGTGCTGGGATGGTTGGAACTTCAAGTACCGGTTATAACCAGCATTCATTCAGCAGAAATTTTAACTTTGAATGATTGCTGAATAAGTAGTTGTTAAGTGAGGAATAGACGCCAAGTATAAGAACAGAAACTAATAGTTGCCACATAGTGTCTTCAACTAGCATCTTATCTGCTCTCCTCTCACGGGGTGTGTTTGTGAGAGGAGAATCAACTTCTTCTCATATAGATTCATGTAGTTTGTTTCTTTCCCTACTATATTATGATTACTGTTCAAGGTGTGTTAAATATATTACTGAATTTAAAATTATATAAATAAATGTTAGCTATTTTGTGAACAGTACATACTTATCTCATTAATGATACATATGAATTATGAAATGTTTAGGACTCAAGAAACGTCACAGGACTTACCTATTATCCTGTTTATAGTGATCCCAATCTCTGTGATCTTTTCCATTGCTGTAAGTGGAATAAGGCCTTTTTCTTGAATCACTTTTTTTGTAAGAATCTCCATGAAGTCTGTCTTTGTGATGATCATGATACTGTGATAAGTATCTATCAGAGGAATAACTGTCCCTACTACTGTCATCATGATTTGTGTTCTCTTTTAACCGTTCCACATCTGCTTAAATGGAAATACAGAGGTGCATCAGCAACTTATATATTTGTAAATGCTTGCAAACAATTATCTTTAACATAAGGTATTTTACATTATTTCTATCAATATACACACATCTCTATGCAATTTTCTTTTTAAATTGGAGACCTGTGAAATTCAGGGCAGTATAAATACTGATTGATATGCCATTTGGTTTGTGGAAAATATACATTAAATAGGTTTATACTGAACTGGGAATGGAAATATTTTCCCATTTCACAGAGATATTTAAAATTGGAATACCAAACAGGATGGACAGTATGTCCTTATAATACAATATTGCATAATAGTTAGCATAATAGTTAATATCTTACCTGGATTTCTAATCAAATTTGTGTTCACACCGCTATTGATATTCTGTTCATTATACTGCTGAAAAAATTAAATAAAACATTATCTAGGTTTCATTTGATAACTTTCAACTAGATCAGGGGTCCCCAACCCCCTGTCCGTCGACCGGTACCGGGCCACGGCATGCCACAGAATGGGCCATGCAAATAAGTAAAGCCCCATCCACAGGATACAGGCAGCATGTGAAACCCTGCCACCTCCAATCTGCGGAAAAGCCTCTCTCCACAGAACAGGCCCCTGGTGCCCAAAAGGTTGGAGGCCACTGAACTAGACCCTATTTCATAACAAAACAGCATGCAGCATTATCTACAAGTATTTAATAACCCGCCTCCCCATTACCTGTGTTTCCTGGCGCTTTTTAATTGCATGTTTGTACAATTTGTGTAGTTTTCTGGCATCAAATTCAGTAAATTTGGAAACAAAAATCCACAAATTCCTAAAATTAAAGAAAAAAGAAAGATTCAGTCTTAATTTTATGAAACCCCTTTAACAGGTTACATTTCTCAACTACCAGTAAATTTCTATGATTTAACACTGCCTTATTTATTGGATGCTCTTATTCAAAGACAATCTGTTCCAGATAAAAAATGAATTGGGTAGCTAATTATGGAATAATTTGCACAAAAATACAAGAAAAGACATTTTAAACTGGGCAGAGAATACTTGGTTCCAACATATTACTTTAACATAGTAACAGCTGTAACAGAGATCAGCTCCCACCTAGTGGTAATCCTATAAATTGTTTAATGATAAAGCAACTAAAAGCTTGATAGATCTGTACTTACTTTCTCCACTGTTTAATTTGTTCAGGATTTGTGTATTCTTTTAGACACTCAGTTATATGGTCTCCAATTTTTATGAGACACTGTCTAGTATGTTCCAGTTGTTCCCTTTCTGAAAGACCTTTCTCTGGCCTATCCAGCTGTTTCAATGCTGCTTTGACAGGCCTCATTCTTTCTTTGCACTGTAAAAAAATGACATTCATATATTCACAAACAATATTCACAGTTCTGCTAAACAAGTTGAGATTTACATACACACTAAAATATACAGCAGAATGATTCCGCTTACCATTCTCTTATATTGAAAGCTTTCTATTACAAATTAATTTACCTTTCAATTTTATATTAAACATTAGATTAAAATAATCAATATTGAAAACTCTTTAACTTTATGGACAAGTAGATCAGCATTACTGAAATGGAAAAAGCAAACAAAATTTCAGAGGTATCTCTAAGTTATCTTTTACAACCTCTATCAAGTTTTCCCAATTATTTCAGGCTCATGGGCACATTTTGAACTGGGAAAGTGTCATAGGATCATTAATTAGAAGATGTTCTTAAATGCAACTCCCTTTCTATTCTTTTGAAATAGCAATGAATAAATAGTTATAGCTTTCCTGTGGTTTTGAAATTTGAACTAGTATCCCATGCTGACAGTTTGTACAGGTATGGTTAATCTTCAGAAAAGCCCTTCTAATAATCTTTAATAAGTGGGATGGTCTATTGTGACTGGAACTTTGATCCATATTTTCTGTGCTTCTGTTGCCTAGTTAAGATACTCCACAGTCTTGTTTTAAAAACAAGTCACTATAGTTGACTATAATTACACCAAAATGGCTCTGTTTTGACAGACTGAAAATAATTTTTTTAGCCACATGCTATTATTTCCTATTTTTCATTATTTATCCAACACAAAGGCTAGGCCATGTATATTTGACATGGTATAGATTGTCACAAATAGGGCATTTGATAAGAAGGAACTCAATAAAATTATGCTTTGCTTTTCTGCCACAAGATGACTTGTGTGATTCCTTTTCCTCATCTAATTTTGCTCTTTCCAGCAGCACATGGAACAAAACAAAAAGAATCTCAATCCATCTATAAAGCCCACTTTGTGATTATTTAGAATTTATGAAGAACAAAACAAAAATTCAAGAATGTTCAATATGTGTAGTACCAGTAGATGGCAAAGGATCTTTTTTTAAATAATATTTTATTAATTTTCTAATTTTACATTTAAGTATTTAAAAAGCAACGTGGTGGCTGGGTTAATCAATAGTTCGATAACAAAATCTTTAGTACAAATCTCAAGTTACAACATCAAAGATTTCCTCTCTTTTTCCTTTAACATTTACTGTCTCGTATTTAAGCTAATACAGTTCTTATTATATCAACTCAGTAAAAATATCATTATTACATTTATCAATAAATTTTAGCTTATATGTATCTTAATTATTTTTTACATTCAATCTTCATAAACAATCCATATCCTGTTATTAATTTTTTCCCAATTTTTAGTTTCCCATCAATATTCCAATTTAACCTTTAATATTTATAATTTTCAGGCTTTAGGTAACCAAGATTTCCCTTATCTCAATTCATAACAGAATCTAATATCCAAAATACACATTTTATCTATTTGAATATAATCTTGTTTTATTTCCTAAAAGTTATCTATTTCCCACCATATTAAATCGTCTACTTAATAATACAATATCCCCTTTAATAAATCAAAACCATTATATATATTACCTGAGTTAATCAATAAATCAAACATATTCATAATAATTAATTATTTATTTATTTAATTATTAATTAATTTTCTTTTAGGTCTAATTTTTAAATATTAAAGAGATAAAATTCTTATTTTCAACTAATTTCTAAATATTTTAAATCATTCCCCTTATCTCAACTTCTCCCTTTAACCCTCTAATTAATAATATGAAATCCCCTCTAATAAATCAAAACCCCAATTTTCTTCAGCCTTATTCTGGCTTTCTTCCTTTGCCAACTAGGCTTCCATATCAGTGCTTTTAGATCGTCAAATAGATCTCCCTCTATTAGTATATATGTTATTTGAAATAAAGGAGACCATTTAATTGCCATTTTTTTGGAAGGACTAGCCTATTTGTATTAATTAAGTTGTCTCCCTATTATTTCAATTCCCCATGATTGCCCTGATATGTTTATCTTCCATTCAATCTGTTCTTCTTCTTTCTCAAATTTCTTCTGATTTATATAGAAAGTCTTTTCCATTTTCAGTGTTGTCACTCCCTTTTCTGGATTTTCCATTAACTGTATTTGTTGGTCAATTGAGTCCTCTGTCTTAATATTTGATTGTTCCACTTCTTCTGTTATCTTCTGCGTTGTTAGCTCTTTGGTTGTAGTCAAAGTTTGGGTTTGTGTATCTAAGCTGGCGTCTTGATCTTTTATGTTAGGTCTTATTTTATCACAAGCTGAAAGAATGGTTTCATGTATTGCTTTCAACATGGAAAGGATCTTTTCCTGGTCTTCATCCATCTTTTTCACTTGTTTATAAATAGTCTTTATAGTAGAAATCGTTTGTCAAGCAAGATTTTATAGTCAAAGGTATTTCAACAT
This sequence comes from Azemiops feae, assembly GCA_023970755.1. Taxonomy (NCBI): domain Eukaryota; kingdom Metazoa; phylum Chordata; class Lepidosauria; order Squamata; family Viperidae; genus Azemiops; species Azemiops feae. The sequence goes on along the minus strand of JALGBA010004140.1, from coordinate 270,102 downwards.
CTCATATAGTAACCAATATTCCTCAAATAAAGAGATAGAAAGGCAATTCCCCATATAAAACTCTGAAAGTCTGTAAAGGTTCACATTCACAGTTCAAGTAGGCCAGTTATGCCGCCTAGCTGTTCTCTTACAGCTGAGTTTCTCACAGGTGGTGCCAAGGTCAGAAGAGTCTTATGGTCTGGGCTTCCAAGTCTCTTTTAAGAAATAACAAGTTGTAATACCAAACCTTGCCACAAGATGTCACCAATGCCCTTTAAGGTTTTTTAAGTCCAAAATTTTTATAATCCTTTTTCCAATTTTATTTCTTTTTTGTAGATAAAAGCAAAAGTCTCCAATAAAAATAGGAACATTTTTGGTCCCCAAGTTTCAGGAACATATAAATCCAATTAGATTAAAATTGTTCTTTTAGTGCTTTAATTCCCCTGGGTAGTCAGTCGCCACTATTCTTAGAGGGTGGGATAGAAATTCCCTTCCCTCTCTCCTCACAGGGGGTAGCTTTTACAGGAAAAGAAAGTACTTAGAGTAAAGAGAAGATCGGATCTCACCCAGTTTCATCCGCGTTGCTTTCTAAGTACTTGGTGGTAAGTGTGACTTCGGCTGTCTGCAGCCTAGTGACGGGCCATATTACTATGGCCGGTCTTTTCTCCGCCGGTTTGGAGGGCTGCCCCGGATCGAAAGGAAGGGCTGCCGCCCTCCTGCGATCAAGCGGGGGTCCCCTCCTTGCTCGTCACCCCTACAGGGTGACTTTCGACCCTTTCCAGGGTCCCCAAGCAGAGCAAAACTCAACGCGGAAGATGGAGCTCGCCTTCCAGCGGCCGCGGTGGCCGCAATGACAAACCGGAAGTCACAAAGGATCTTTTAATAATATAATTGTTCCATATATCTAAAGAAATATGGAGTCATGTATGTTGAATGCATTATATTATATTTTTGGAATTTTAGTTAAAAATCAATTGTATGCAATTCACACAGCATATAATTCACATGGGGCCAAATCCCAGGCAAATATATAGAGTTAAAGTCTCTCAAGCAGCTAGTTAAAGTGCAGTAGAATAATCTAACATTCAATGCTGCAATAGCTATCCTCCTAAAAGAAGATTTAACTGTTTAAGGTGTTAGGCCAGGATTAGGAAGATCAAGTTTGTAGTCCAACTTCAGTCATGGAAGCTCACTGGGTGACTTAAGATCAGTCACTCTCTCTCAGCTCAGCCCACCTCAATTGTTGTACAGAAAAATAGAAGCGCTAACTCTAATCTGAAAATCAGGATATACATTTATCAAATAACAATAGATATTCTGCCATAATCACTCAACACCTTGGCCAGCAATGCCATTTCAGGAAGAAGACTTTGAGGAGATGGCAATGGTGTGTCAGAGCCCAATGAAACTCTACAAAATTTTGCCTGCTGAGAAAATTCTACCCCTCAACATGTCTTTGCTCCCATATTAGCTGATGTTGCCAGTGATAAAACATCACTTGTCTAGAAATCAGCCAGAGCCCGAAATCCGTTAGTTATTTATCTCTATATAGATTTTTCCTGACAACAGATTGTACATATGCAATTCACAATAAGGCAAGCAAAGTGATATGATCAAATGACAATGCGTTATTTTATTGCTAGTGCTGAAGATAATCTTACTATACTGAAGGTTTTCTGATCCAACTCTTCTGAATCTTCTGATATAGGAACCGGTTCACCGCTTGCTGTTATATGAACAGGTGTGTCTGCTGAAGGCGTTTTCTTTATTTTGTCTTTGCTGTCAGATTTATAATCATTTGTCTATAAATAAAAAAAAATAAGAGTCTAAAGTGCTGCCAACAATGAACACTCAACTCAACTCAATGGATACTCAACATTTTACATATGCTTTGTTATTGTATAGCACCACCTGCCAAGATTTCATTCAAAGAGCGAATTGAAGGGGGGAAAAACCCCACAGCTTACAAATGAAGCATATTATTGAATGGGGGTGCAGAACCTCTGTCGCAGGTTTGAATATTCTACTCACTTCTCAACATGGGATAGGTTTGTCAATAAGTTTAAAAAGCTGTAAACAAACTATAATATTTTATGCAAGAAAAGAAAAAATAACTATCATTATTTAATTTTAATTACATTTTGCTGTTTTTCCTGCCCCATGTGCATTTGGAGTGAAGCTCCTGATATAATATGTGAATGCCTTGGAAAAGAATGGCCAGTCCTGAGTAATAGAATACAGTCCTGCCTATAAAAGAGATCAGGCAATCTAATAGGACTTAATTACCTTTTCTTCTTTAACTTCTTTTTCTTTGTGGGTATATTCTTTTCCTTTGCTTTCCCTCTTTTCTTTCAAATCTTTTTCTTTCATCTCCTTCTTGTCCTCCTTTTCTTTTTTCTCTCTTTTTAGTTCCTTTTTATTTTCCTTAGTTTCTCTTTTTTCATCAGCCTGTTTTTTCAAAGCAATATCTGCATCAAGATTTTCTTCATTTTCTTTTTCTATTTTTATCTTACTTGGATTTTTCAATGAAACCATTTCATCCTATAACATATAAACATATCTGTTGAAATGAAAAATCTAAACATTTTGTTTACATATAAATGTATAAGTGATATGCATCAATAGGAAACAGTGATATTATTTAGTAATTTTGTTATTTGTTCTGACACATTCTTCTATTTTATTCCACTTATCAATTATTGGCTGCAAGAAGTTTTTTTATATCTCTTATTACTCTGTGAAATACAGGTAGATTGTTTGGGGTGTTAAAATGCCTAGACATTCTTTGCTATTTAAATCTAATTTTCAAATTGATTCTATTTATAATCAATGATGAAAGAAACAATGCTTAAAAGTATCTACCATTTCCCCATTTTTGTATTATTTTCCATTAATGTATTTCATTAAAACAAAAATCTTTTCAAGCAACAGTTGATTTTACAATTTTAAACAGTTGTTTAATCAGTACTTATTTTTTCTTCAGCCTAGCAATCACCAGAAAAATCCTAAGTATAACCTAAAAATAATCATAAAACAAATAAAAACATCTGGTAGAGTCTGAATGTCTAATATTTCATTCTACTTTTTATTTTAATACTGTGATTACGTTTTTTCTTCCATTCTTTTTTACTATTTATCATCTTAACTGCATTTTTTCTTAGTCTCTGCTTTTAATGTTTTAATAATTTTATTAGAATGTTGTATTCGTGACCATGTTAAGAGGCCCTTCTTGGGTCAAAATCCCAGCCATATTTTTTAAGATTTTAAGAAACAAACAAACATAATCTTATTTTGCAATTTGCTAAAAAAAAAAAGTTATGTAGTATAGGAATGAAAACAAGCAGGAAACTGGGGATTAGGAAGACTGCAATTTTTGATTCTTAGCTCAGAAAACTTTAAATAATGTTACATTTTTGAGGTAAAAAGACACTTAAAAACCCTACCTACTGTTCTTTGCTCTTTTTTGAATAAAGAAAATATCTTCTTAAAATCTATATTTCAAATGATTTTAATTTGAGGTTCATAAGCATTTTCAAAAACATAGGAATTAAATATCATAAATATATGCAATGTTCCACTGCCACTTAGCAATGACTTTTAATAAGAGACATTTATTTTACAATACAATAAAACAGGTTTAAGAAAAAAATCTTACATTCCTCAAGTTGTTGCCTTAGAGAGCTAGTTTATTATGAGATCTAAAACACAAATATACACCAGGAATCACCTTAGAAATTTCATTTAGATTCTGAACCTGTGATTTTGATACCAGTTTTATACCATTTTTCCCAATGTGAAGACTGGTAATAAAAAAGTTAAATAAATTTAGCAGATAACATTTCCAATATATTCACCTTGCTATCTTCTTCCTCTTCATCAGACTTATCTGAAGGTGGTGGTGATGTGTCACTCTTTAACTCCTCTTTCATTTTTATTGCTTTTATGGTCTTGCTTTTTTTCATTCTCATTTTTCTTCTCTTTGAACCTCCCTAAATATCAGAAAAGTATTCTAAGTATCAGAAAGATAGTAAGGCTTATTTTTAGTGTCTTATTGTTTTTAAAAATCAATGAGTTGTGTTTTAAATTTTAGAAATAACATGAATCATATCCAGAACTAATTAATAAAGAAGCATGAACAATTTGTTCAGGGAGAATCCTAATTTAACCTATCTATATGTGGACAAATATAGTTAATTTCAAAATGTAAACAATGTAAACAAATATATTACATATATATAAGATGTATGTTCAGCGTACTGCTTCGCTGCAACAAAAGTTACTTACTATCCCAGAAAGTCTTTGTGCTTCTTTTCTTGCAATGTCCTTATTCAATAATTTTATGAGGTAGTCTGCACGGGTCTGCAATTGCTTGGCTTGGGGTTTCTTATCTGGATCATCTGGCAGAATCTGAAAGTACAATTTAAAATATTTTCTTCAGAATATATCAGTAGCAATATAATGGATAGGGACAGAAAAGTTAAAATTGAAAATACATTATAGATCTATATATTTATTTGATTCAAATCTGATGCTGCCCATTCCAAACTGATTTTGGGAGGCTCACAATATAATATATGCTCCTAACCAGTAAATGTTCATATTAAAGTAGAATATTTTGATCTATTTAACTTCCTACCATCCTTATATCTATCTGTATAGTGCAATACATAAAAACACTGAGAGGCAGTTTTTGTTCTGGGGAAAATAGGAGGAGGAAGGAACATTATGTATGTTCATCACCTTGAATTATAAAGTAATAAATATGGGATAAAATTAACAATAAATAAGCAAACACTCCAGCATGATGAAGAAAGAAAACTTACATATACAGATGAAACGGAATAATAAGGAATTAAATATAAGTTCCTATTCACTCTTGTAATATTACCCTGCTACTATAGAGCAAAATGTACATTCAATTTGTGGCACTTTCTCTTATGGACACATACTGAATCGAATAGATGGCATTATTGAGGACAGAATATTTACATTTTGATGACTTTGAAATATTTTGCTGATTAAAATGCAGTAAAAAGGTAAGGGGAATCCATAGAAGAATATTTTCCTGATTTTTCTGTGGACATCATAGAAATAGTAAAAATATAAAATCCAAAATAATTTAACTAAGATAGTTTGGCACCAACTAATCTCTCACAACACAGTTCCAAATAAGTCATTGTGAACACTCCACTAAGAAACAGCTTTGATCTTTCAAGCAACATTATGTTCAATGAATAGAAAAAGGATTTACCTTGTGTGTCAAGTTGAGATCTGGGTCCATTTTTATCATTTCCCAGCTACCATATCCATACTCATAAATGCCTATTAGAAGGTTGGAATCATCCTCCCTACCCCAATCCATATCAAAATGAGCAGCCTTAGTGTGACACGGAATGGTGTATCTAAATAAAAAGTGAGTATACTTCAGAAGTAATGTCTAAGAATAGAGCGCAAGCAATAAAAAACCCAGAAAGAACACGTGTTTAACTAAATATTTATTACCCTTGTAAACTTGTTTCTCCACTGTATCTTAACAGTTCTGTGAAAACAGATAAATGATGAATGATCTGTGATCATTTTGGGATCATTAAAATGTTTAATATGAGGTTATTTGGGTGGAGTGATATACACTGATCATTACACCACAGTCACTTTAATAGTGTCACCAAATTGGCAACAGGATTAGCAAGCCCAGGAGCTAATTCAGAATTCAGCCACAATAAAATAGCAACTCCTTAGTGTGAATGAAATCACTTGTCAGAGGGATTAAGAATGTCAGAGTTTCTGCTTAAGGAAACAAGTACGGACATACAAACCTCTTCCTTTCCTCTGGATCTGAAGGAATGGATTTATGTAATGGTGCCAGCTCTTCTTCATGTGAGATGACTAATTTTGCATTTACTTGTACCCCTGATATTCGGAATGTTGGGCCTTTAACTTTTCCAAGTCTACCTCCTTAAATTTAGAATGCAACAAAGGACAGTATTAGACTTTCTCCAAAACATGAAAAAACCAAAACGCCCTATAGTTCAATACAAAACCACTCAAAGGAGGTACAGCCAATTAAACAAAATTATGTCTCAAAAACAAATAATGCATAAGATACAAAGTGACTAGGAATGTTGACTTTTAAAAATATCAGGTAAAACTGAAAACAGTAATTATGAATAAAAATAGTACTTGACTTATGACCACAGTTGAGCCCAAAATTTCTACTGCTAAGCAAGGTAGTTTGCTAAGTGAGTTCTGCCGCATTTTATTATCTTTTTTGCCACAGTTGTTAAGCAAATCACTTCTTAAGTGAATTATGTGGTTATTAAGTGAATCTGGCTTCTCCCATTGACTTTGCTTGTTGGAAGTCAGCTGAGAAGATTACAAATCGTGATCACATGACCCAAAACAGTGCACCTGTCATAAATACATGCCAGTTGCCAAGTGCCTGAATTTTGATCACAAGGATCTTGCAACGGTCGTAAATGTGAAAAATGGTCATAAGTCACTTTTTTTCACTGATGGTGTAACTGAACAGTGCAAATGGTTGCAAGTCAAGGACTATCTATATAAAATCTTACCACAGTATTACCTAATATTGGTAACATTATGTGTATAGGTAGTCCTCGAGTTATGAGTATTTGTTCAGTGACTGTTCAAAGTTACAGCCGTGCAAAACAAATGGTACTTATGTCCAGATCCTGAAGTTTCAGTCACTGCACTGTACTGCGCTGACTTTGCAGGCACATGATCAAAATTTGGGTACCTGGCAGCCCACTCGGACTTATGAGTGCAGGTGTGCTTCAACTCCCCCCACCCCGGTCACATGCCTCCACCATTTCTGTCCTTTTGGCCCCCTGCACTCCACACCCAGCTGTCTTCTTGCTCCTGATGCTGACCTTCAAAGGCAGCAGCTGACTGCACATGGCCGCCTTTTTGCGGTAGCACGTGACAGGTTCCTCAGAAGACCTGGGAAAGAAGCTCTCATGCAGCCAGCAGCTGTCTTGCAAAGGGCCACATCTCATCAGCAACAGAAATAAGAATATGGCAAAGTCAACTGGAGCAGTGGAGAACTGGGTGGCAGGAGCCTTGGAGTGCAGGTTGGTGAAGATGGCTGGGCCTCTCTGGAGTAGCTGGGGCTTCCTGGGGTGGCTGTGGCTTCACTGGGCTGGAGTGGCTGCATGTTGCAGCTCAGGGGCTTCTTCCGGGCCCAGAAACACTGCATCAAAAATCCCAAGCTGCAAAATGGCAAACAGCCACTGGACCGCACAGTTCTGGGGGAGTCTTCAGCCATGCAAGGCTGGTGCAAGAAAGCCAAATGGCAGAGATGATGAAGAATAGGCAGTTGGGCAAAGCTCAAGGGGAGACAGCCACTTATCTTAGAAGAACTGAGGCTCAGGGCTGGAAGGAGCCAAACTGGGAATAGTCTGGATAGGGTTGAGTCCTTGATTAACAACAGGTGGGATTTGGTTAATGAGAGCAAAGGAGAATCTGGGATTGCTATCACTAAGTGATGCATTCATGTGATATCACACTTTATGACCACATCACTTAGTGACAGAAATTCTGGTTCCAATTGCTAATGTAACTTGTTAACTACTTGTATGGCACTATTTTTGTTGTTCTTCAAGTTTAAGAGGCAGATCCATTCTTAGGTTCTTAAAACAGTAAGGTTTTACCCAACGAAAAATTAGCCCAATAGATAAGAGTAGTTAATATATCATTTGAGAAATACATTAATGTGCATATTTAGAATTAGTCAAAAGGGACAAAAGAATGGGAATTATTGAAAATAATTGATTGTGTCTCCCATTCACTTTAGAACTATTTTTATGATTGTTGCCAGTAATGTTTTAAGGTAACAAACATATTATACTGGATATATCTGGAAACAGGACGAGGACAAAACACTACAACAAATGGGAAACTGCTGTCAGCCATATCAGTAATAACCTGTTCATAAACTCAAGGGCGCGATTAAGGGATGTTATGATTTTTTATGGAGCAAAAAGGTGTAATCTGACCTCTTTGCTTGGGTTCATACCACATAGCTGTTGTTAAGCACTCTGTACCTGCTCTTTCTTGTCCAGATGAGTTGTCTTTCAAAGCTTTGAAGCATCCATTATGTACAAGCTCTCCAAGCCGCCGGAGATCTATCTCAGATTTATCCACTAATTCAGCATCTCTAGCTATGGCATCTAATCTGCAACAGGTTAACATTACAATTACGGTTTCAATGTATCAAACTTTTAACTTCATTAAAAAAACCTGGAAAACCATTAATGCTAGACATTTCAATAAAGTTCTTAATAAGGAAGGAAAGTCAATCGATCCATCTCCTTGTAATAGATCTTAAAAATTCTTATTTGAAAATGAAACTATAACAATTTATATAAATGTAACATTATTTGATTTAATAGCAAAGTAATGAAGCATTAACATTTTAATTACACTGTATTAGTTTTTTTTCTTTTCCTGATTTTTAATATTGTTTTATTTCAGTTTGTATTGTTTAGCTTTTTACAAATTTATACCAAATTTATACAGAATAAGCTAAAATCTGCAGGTTTTATTCTAAATTGTTACTGTATACAGGTAATCCCCGAGTTGTGAACGTTCCCTTAGTGAACATTTGAAGTTACGTGATAAGCACCCCCTAGTGCGTACGAGCAAGTCCCAAAATTACAAATGTTGCCGCACCATGGCAGTCGTTCGAACATTACAAATGACCGCAGTGGCACTGCAACTTTCACCCTGGTTATTCCCTCCCTCCCCACCCCTGTCCCGGGTTTCCCTAGGCACTAGGCCTTCAATACTTACCCTGCGAAGATTGAGATCCTTCGCTTTCTTGACTGCTCCAGGCCTTTGGTGTGTTCGCAGAGAATGGAGGCCTAAAGTAATGCAAGATCTCGTGTGATCTCATGGTACTTTAGGCCTCTGTTCTCTGCAAGGTTTTTTCCCCTTATTTCCAAAGATTTTCATTAAAGGGGAAGAATAAGAAAATATATCCCTATATTTTGTGTGTGTGAGAAAACATTGTTTTTGAAGCCTTCGCATCTCTAGTTATCCCCTTATTATTTACTTATAATCTAAACTTGACAGTTCTATTTACTGAACTGAAAATAGAAAAAATCCTTGTTGCAGAAGTAAGTTAATGCTACTAGAATTCTGGCTGTCATGCACAGAACTGTATATATTTTCCTTTTGTTTGTCTTTAAAATAGCACTGGAATGCTTCCCTACAGTTAAAAGAGAAATTCCACATATTCGTTATATTTACCTTTCAAGAGGCCCCCCAAATTTCTTGTAACTTTTGATAAACCTAAGAAAAACAGTTTGATAAATTGAGAAATTAATCTTCTTTTAAAATAAACCAATATAAGCAAACATCAAAGAAACATATTTATCAATCTTAGTGAATAATGACAAATTAAAAATGACTGTCTCAGAGTTCATATGAAGACTATTTGAAAAACTGATGTGCATATATAAAAATATCAGATACTTTATACTATCTGCATAGTATAACAGTACAAATTAACAAATAACATGTGATCATTTATTGATTTATATTTATCAATTTGAAGAATGTTGGATATTTATTTAAACTATACCCAAATCTAATTAATTTCTACTGCTATTTGAATTTACAGAAGCATTCAACCATACCTTTTAACTTCCAATTTAATAAAAACCTATGAATTTTAATTTTTCACCTTCCCAAATGAAAAAAAATACCATTTTCACACATATATAAAACACATATGCTATGGGAGCATTTTTACTTTGTAAATTGAACTAGGATATGCATTATGATGATGTGTTCCTTACCTCCGAATCTCTGCATCACTAAATCCTTTAATGTTTTCCCGGGGAATGGTCCGTGGTCTTCCACGTTTTTTTGGTCGTTTTCTTTCTGAGACAGAGTCACTATCTGATCCAGAATATCTTCTATTCCTACAACGTCTTCCTTCATTTCCATTAAAATTTATTATCTATTTTTTTTTAAAAAAAAAAGAGTGCGGAGGTGCTCAAATTCAATCTTAACATTTAGCATTTCAAATAAATAATTGTTCTAAAACAAAAGACAATTAAAAACTGAACCCTTTTCAAAAGTCAAGCTTACTTGTTTTGCACAGTTTCTCATTCTTGGAAGCAAATAAATTTCTTCCAATTCCTTTTGTCTTTCTTCTTCTTCTAATCTTCGTCTCTGCATCTCTGGAATTATTTCTTCCCAGTTTCTTGAATTTTGTTCAGGCTCCAATTCAATGTCATCTTCATCCATATTGGAAAAATTGGCCACCTGTAAAAATATTGTTTTATCAGATATAATACAAATGCACACACTATACATTGAACATATTATGACAAAAATATATAAATTACCAAATAAACCCTGCTTAAAGAATATCTAGATCTTTATAATCGACAAATCAATAATTTTGTTCCAAATCCTCAAAACCAGAATTAGCAGGAACAAATGTTCATAACCAAAGTTAATCTAATTCTTAGTTCCACCCCCCCATGGCCAAATATCTTCATTTATAAGTTAAAAAAGAAGTGAAATCTAGTCAACAGCTTCTGACAGAACGGAAAAGGGAAAAATTATTATTTTTTATTTTGTTGCAGGTTCCATATAACTTTAAGATCTATAAAGTTGTAGGAACTCTATAAAATAGATTATATGGATATTTGGATAGCTATGGAGCAGAAATCCAGCAAAAATCTGGATTTTTCATGTCAACAATTTGGATTGACAACTTTAAAGAATGAGAATTTTTATATGACTAGTATAGATATCCTCACTTACCAACTACAACTGGGATCAGCAACTTTGTCACTAGGTAACAAAGTAATAAAGTGAAATATGTGACCACACCCAATTTATGATATCAGTTCTGTGCAGTCATTAAGCGAATACCCGTGGTTGTTAAGCATAGCATCACATGACTTCAGCTTGTGACTTCCCGCAGCTTCCCCATTGACTTTGCTTGCTGGAAGTGAGATGTGAAGGCTGTAAATAGCGATCACATGATCGTTGTAAATGCACACCAGATTCACAATCACATGATCCTAAATTCAAGGAGAGGTCATGAACTTTTTTTCAGTGCTACTGTAACTGAAGAGTTACTGAACAAGCAGTCAGTGAGGATTATCTGTGTTGTACAAAGCCCAAGCCAATAAAATACTGAAAAGAAACCAATTCATTTAATTGTGATACTTGCACATTCAACCAAACGTGCTTCAATTATTTCTGTTTCTCTGCATTAAAAGCTCTGATGTAATGGAAATAGAGGCTAAACTAATTTAAATTAGAGCCCTATATATGCTTATGTGGAAATGAATACCATCAAATTTAGAAATGCTCATTTTCAAGAAACATACATGTTAATACCTTAAACTGAGAAAGCAATTCATCTCCCACACTTAATGGTCCAGTTTCATTTTCCCGTGTTTCAGCTCTCTTCAATATTTCATCTATGTCCATTTCCTAAGAATATGAAATAAAATTATACAATTGAATTTTGGCTTTGAATTACAGATAAATAAAATGCAAGGAAGTTTAATTTGTCTGTACCTGTGGTTCCTGTTCTTCCCCTTCTGGTTCTTTGAAAAGTTCCTCAGCACCAAACTTTAGAATAGCTGACAGTTCCTCTTTGTTAAAAGGAGTAGAGCTGAAAATGAAGAATAATAGTTTTAAGGAATGCTGAGGATATCTCAGCCTGTATATTTCAACCTAGGCCATTCATGTGATATTGTTGATTCTGTTTCCTGTATCTGGAGGGTGTGCAAGTGTAGATGAGGAACAGATTCAAGCTCAATTCTGACAAAACCGAATGGTTCTTATAATCCGGCCTCCTGGCCCTGTGGATATTACATCCTTAGTTTTGCACAGGACAGCAATCTGGGGGTCATCTTGGACTTATAGATTCTCCCCCAAAACCAGGGGGTAGTTGTGGCCCAGACAAACTTCATATATAACCAGTGCAGCAATTATGGCCATTCTGGATCAGGAAGCCATTCAGATGGTAATTCACACCATAGTCACTTCACAAACGACCTACTAGATAAGTCTACATGGAGCTGTTCCTGAAGCCACTCCAAAATGCTGGTAGCACAGGCATAGCAGCCCAGGCAGTAATAAGTATGCATACTATGACAACAGTAACATCACTGCTCTGAAAACTGCACTAGTTATCATTTGATTCCAGTGTAATTCCAAATGCTGACTACCATTCACTCATACAACCCTTCATAGCTCAAGCATTGGTTTATTGCAAGAACTGTCTATCTCCAATATTTCTGTCTGCTCAGTAAGTTCAGGAAAATTAGGTGAGATGCAAGATTTCTCAAATAAACAATGTCACTTATTGGGACCTAGGAAGCCTGCTTTTTCAGTCACAGCACCTGAATTCTGAAATACTAGAGATCCGTATCGCTCCTCTCCCCACATTCAAAAAGTCACTAAAAATCTGGCTACTCCTAGACCATGGGTCGGCCATCCGAAACGTCGGATGAGCCGCACGGACCCATTTAGCTTAAAAAAAAAAAAACGCTGGGAGCCGCGCGTCCGCGCATGTGCGCGCGCCACGCGCACGGCCCGTTCGCGCACGCGCGCGCCCCGCGCACGGCCCGTCCGCGCATGCGCGCGCGCCCCCGCGCACCCTTGCATGCGCACCCTTGCATGCGCGCGTCGTTCGCGCATGCGCGCGCGCCGTTCGCGCATGCGCACCTGCGCGCGCGCACCCCCCGCACCCGCATGCGCACATGCGCTCGCCAAAATGGCGGAGGAGGCTCCGGAGCCGCAGGTAAGGCCTCAAAGAGCCGCATGCGGCTCCGGAGCCACGGGTTGCCGACCCGTGTCCTAGACCTTGGGACAGAGCAGTTGTTGAGCCCATGTAGAGTTTTTATGTATTTTTTTCTTCTGCATGCATATTTATGTTTTGTACTCTCCTTCTGTCATTTCTAGGTTTTTAATGTGTAAGATGCCCAGAGTTGTCTGGAATTGGGCAATATTTAAATAATCATAATAAATATTTAAAACAAATATTCAGATATAATTGGGTTTTTGATCCTCTGGTTCAGGAGGTCCCCAACCCCCAGGCTGCAACCCATTACTGGGCCGTGGGTCGTTTGGGACTGGGCCAGGCAAGGGGCGTGCACATCTCCACTTATGGGTGATCTGGACGCACTTGCAGCTCCACTTGTGCGCACACTCATGCAAGCACTTGCTGCTCACATGGAACCATCCTCTCTCTCCCCTCACCAGTCCACCAAGCCGGAAAGGTTGGAGACCTCTGCTCTGATTTCTTGTCTCTGATAATGTATAACAAAAAAAGAAATTCTGATTTTGCTCACATCCTTTTCTTCTTCAATACCTATCTCTTCCCTCCCTCATCATTTTTCTCCCTTTTTTTTTTTTTAGCAACTTCCAATTTGGTCTCTACAGAATAGTTGCTGTACAAGAATGAACAGGAAGGTATCTTCTACCATATCCCAAAAATTCAGGAATGAAGAGAAATGGGAGTTCTCAGTAATATATCTATAAATGGGCAGAAAAACTGAAGTAAATAATCTATCCAGCTTGCATTTGCTAGCTGGGAAACCAAGTTTAGTTCAATCTGAGATAAATAGCTCAGACATTTGGTGATTTGACTGTACCCCTCACTACTTTTCTGATAAACTGTGAAAAGCAACTAGCTGTAGAGAATATCATCAAGTTGTCAAAAGAACTACACCTCACTAATTAATAAAATATTTTCTACTGTAGGGAGGATCTATAACACACCCACACACCCACCTAGAGGGTGCAGAGCCTGTATGTAATACAGTTTTTCCTGTAGTGTCCATTCTCTGAATAACTAGATGATCTAAAACCATTTTCTTCTTGGCTCTCTCCAAAATGTCTTCCTCCACTGATCCTTTGGTCACTAAACGATAAATGTTAACCTATGTGTAAAAAAGAAATATGTAAAAGTTATACAGCAAAACAGAAGTTACTATTTGGAGCAATATGCATTCTGAAATGGAAAAATATGCATTTTATTATATAATAACAATAACAACAACAATAATGTTGGAAGGGACCTTGAAGGTCATCTAGTCCAACCTCCTGCTCAGGCAGGAAATCCTATACCATTTCAGACAAATGGCTGTCCAGTCTCTTCTTAAAAACTTCCAGTGTTGGAGCATTCACAGTTTCTGGAGGCAGGTTGTTCCACTGATTAATTGTTCTAACTGTCAGGAAATTTCTCCTTAGTTCTAGGTTGCTTCTCTTTTTGGTTAGTTTCAATCCGTTGCTTCTTGTCCTGCCTTCAGGTGCTTTGGAGAATAGCTTGACTCCCTCTTCTTTGTGGCAGCCCCTGAGATATTGGAACATTGCTATCATGTCCCCCCTCATCCTTCTTTTCATTAAACTAGACATACCCAATTCCAGCAACCGTTCCTTATATGTTTTAGCCTCCAGTCCCCTGACCATCTTTGTTGCTCTTCTCTGTACTCTTTCTAGAGCCTCAAAATCTTTACATTGTGGTGACCAAAACTGGGTGCAGTATTCAAAGTGTGGCCTTACCAAGGCATTGTAAAGTGGTATTAACACTTCACACGATCTTGATTCTATCCCTCTGTTAATGCAGCCTAGCACTGTGTTGGCTTTTTTGGCAGCTGCAGCACACTGCTGGCTCATATTTAAGTGATTGTCCACTAGGTATAGGTACCACCTATACTGTACCTGTACATTTGGTTTTTCTTGCCTAAATGTAGAACCTTACTTTTTTCACCATTGAATTTCATTTTGTTAGATAGCGCCCAATGTTCAAGTCTGTCAAGATCCTTCTGTACCTTAAGCCTGTCTTCTGAAGTGTTGGCTATTCCTGCCAGCTTAGTATCATCTGCAAATTTGATGAGTTCCCCATCTAGCCCCTCATCCAAATCATTGATGAAGATGTTGAAGAGCACTGGGCCCAGAACAGAGCCCTGGGGCACCCCACTACACACTTCCCTTTTACACACTTCACATTTATACAAATGTATTACATTTGAATCATATATGTGGTTCTTAACTTACAAACAGTTGTTTAATGACCTTTCAGAAAGTTACTATGCTTGAAAAGAGTGCTTTATGGCCCATAAAACACTTCTGGGTCTCATAAAATGTCAAGCCCCCCCCCCCTCATATTTTAGGCATTTGGCAATTGGTGACCACAATTTGCAACTTTTTAAACTGGTTTCTGGCAAAAAAATGTCCACTCAGGAGAATGGATTCATTTAATAATCATATGATTTGGACTTACAACCACATGCTTTACTTAATGGCCACTGTAAAAATGGTTGAAAAATGGCTCGTGGTGCCATTCAGGTGCCAATAAGAATCATAAGTCGAAGATTACCTGTCTCTAAACTCTTCAATATATGTACTTAAATAAACAACATGACATATCTGTTTTCAAGGAGTAAAATTCTGCAGCAATGAATCATAGGAATAGGGCATCTTTAACTATCTTGATTAACCATTCAGTGAATCCAAATAGAGATAAAATGCTGGAAAATTTAAATTTTTGTGCTCTGATATCCCCCCCCCCAATTAAATTAGAATTTAAATTTCAAACCTGTTTTTTTTGTCCAATTCTGTGTGCTCTAGCCTGAGCTTGCAGATCATTTTGAGGGTTCCAGTCAGAATCAAATATAACAACAGTATCAGCAGATGCTAAGTTTATACCTAGACCTCCAGCTCTTGTAGACAGTAAAAAGCAAAAATCCTGAAATTAAGAGAAGAATTAAATAGTGGAAAAATGCATATGAT
The DNA here is from genome assembly GCA_023970755.1 of Azemiops feae. NCBI lineage: Eukaryota > Metazoa > Chordata > Lepidosauria > Squamata > Viperidae > Azemiops > Azemiops feae. The sequence continues at coordinate 254,331 of JALGBA010004140.1, read as the reverse complement.
ACAGTAGATATGTTTGAGCTAAGTTGTCTAAGTTAGATGGAAGGAAAATTTTAAGAGTTGACTGCATCTTTTTGCTGCAAGCTCATAGGTTTCTAGATTTTTGCAGCTCTATCTGATAGCCCTATCGCCTACATCAATGCCATAATTTAGTACAGTAAACTTCTAAGTTAACTTATTAATCTTTGTTTAGTGGACTTTGAATTTAACAGACAAAATGCACTGAATAAATATATGTGCACTGGGTTAGTGGTAGCTGAGGAAAGAAAGGTGCTAGGAAGATTGACGCAGATGAGATCTGCAACACTGACAGCTGCTAAAGAGAAAAGAGGAGAGACAGGATGATGAATGAAAGCTTTGCTCTATTACCTGCTCTGCCTATTCATTGTTTTTACGATTACAAGAAACTCCTAATTTGACAGATATTTATCTTTAACAGGTACTCCTTTCCCAACTAGCCTGTTAAATCAGGGGTTTACCATAATGACAAATTTTTAACCCTGTTGTGTTTGGTGAATCTCTAAACATACCAACATTTGTTTCTTCATGTGTACAAGGGGAAAAAAAGACAGCATATTAAGATTATTATTTTTTGTGTTAGTCTCATACTTGTTATGGCGAGCTAAGACTTGAACAAGTCTTAGCTTGTTTTAGAGTTAACAGATGACAGATAACAGATAACACCCTCTAAGGACCTGCAGAAAGTTATGATGGGATTTCCAGTAATCAATAGGAGCATTACCAATGGTCTCCAGAGATGAGGACTTTTGAGTTGCCTCTTCCCTCAAGTGCAAGGGTACACCACAAAGAAAGTAGAGCAAAAGGGCTCTACAAGGCTCTTCATAAGAAAGAATCAGCACTGTAATGGTATGTGAAAATGATCTTGGGAGACAGGACAGTGAGATGAAACAGGGGAACAATCAGATAAAAGACAGTTTAGCCCACAATAGGAATGTGGATGGGAAAAGAGGCTTAGAAAAGTCTCTCCCTAGTTTTTGGGCTGTAAAGGGGATGGAGGGGAAGTACTTTCAGACCTGCAAAATTCTGTTAATATAACATTACAATAAATAGAATTAATTCATCTGGTCATGTTTACTGTCAGATCTGCTTCATAAGGCTGACATGTGCCCTCCCGGTATCAACACAGACTCTACTTAAGTAGAGCGGTATCAACACAGACTCTACTTAAGTAAAGCAGCAAAGCAAAGCCTCTCTGTTGGACATAACCATTCACTAACCCAGACTCCATTTACTTTGAATCCCATGACTTTGATTTTAGACCCTCAATTGGCTGACAAACCTTCTATTATACTCTGACTCTTGGATACTACTCTATTTTTTTTGTCTACTGCTTTACACTTGGAAATTTTGGAACTCTATTAAAGCATGGCTTGCTTGATTTTTGGAACTTTCTTCTTGCTCATGTCTGTGCATGTTTAGCCTGGGACAGAACAGTTATCTTAAAAAACGAAAAAGACAACTGCCTACCTCAGAGGCTTCTGCATTAAAATGATCCAGTGCTTGTTTCCTCAGTTCTCCTTTTATTGACCCATCTAGTCTCTATGGGAGAGGGTGGGAAAAGAAAACAATTGTGTAAGTATGTAAACAGGCATGAATAATGAATAATTCAATAATGGAAATAAATGCAGTCACAGTCATGTAGCTAAAGAATAACATTCTTACTTGAAAGGGAAACTGACGATATTTCAAATATTCAGCTAAGATGTCCAGCATCCGCACCATCTGAGAGAATATAAGTACTCTACTGCCACGCTCTCGTAAGCGAATCAGCAGCTTGTCTAAAAGAATTAGCTTCCCACTACTCCGGATTAAGTTCTTTAAATGAAAAATAAAGTATTACTCTTTCAAATAGTTTTCTGTTTTTTTTTGTGTTTTTTTTTAAAGTTTGACAGGAAGATTACATTTACAAGACAATATTAATGCATTTCTATGAGAACTACTAGAAGCCCAATGTCTAAAAAAATAAAAAAAAGCGAAGTCAGAAAATTAATCTTGTCTTTATTAATCCATATAAATGTACCATAAACTAAAATTGCATAAAGGTAAGATAATTATTAAAATTCTCTTTAAAAGACACTCATTATACTACATAACAACCACTTTGGACTAGTATTGGTACTACCTAGCAATGATTTTTACACAACCTTATGAGACAACTCACTCATATTTTCCTGTTGCATAGCCAAACAGAGAATTGCCTAAGAACCCCTAGTAAAATAGAATTCTCATGAGGAATTTTCCAGTTTGCATCTTAGTCCCTCAGTGTAAGGAGGACCATCTCTAAATATCTCAAAGTCCATAAAGACATAGACTGAAATAGAAAAGATACACTAGCATACCAGATTCTGGTATCTATCTATCCTTATTATCAGTCTTGCAAATTAAGTTAATCATCCATTTTTAAGGGCAGTGCATCAATGTCATTCAAACATTTATCCTTGTGGAGATAGTCCTCTACTTATGACTCCAACTGTGACTGGAATTTCTATTGTAAGTCATTGTGATCATAAATCAAATCAGATCTGATTTTATGGCAAATTTTACAGTGGTCATTAAGTGAATTGCTGCACTCATTAAGCAAATAATATGTTCATTAAGTGAATCCAGCTTTTCCAATAGACGTTTTTTGTTGGAAACTGACATAAAAGGTTGCAAATTGTGATAACCAACCAATCATGAATGTGAGCCAGTTGCCAAGTGCCTGAATTAGATCATATGACTATGGGGGTGGTACGACAGTTATAAATGTGAGTACAAGTCTTTAAATACTTTTCCTAAGGCCTTCATAACTTTGAACTGTCATTAAATGAATGGTTGTAAGTCAAGGACTACTAGTATCCTGTCCCCAATTCAACCTTACCTATAGTTATCATGAGAAAGTTGTTATAAAAGGTAGGCCTGAGATTCCTGGGTCTCTCTTTTTCAGACCTATTGCTTATTTGCTTGATTTCTAACAGTTACCATAAAACAAATTTTAAATTTCAGTTGCTTAATATAATTATAAGTAATTAATAGTCAGTTTTCAGTTTTACAAAAAAAATGTTGGGATAAATTTCTGTGATCAAAATGTAAGACTACAGTTGTTTGCAGGCAAATATTCTTAAAGGCAATCCCACAGAGAATGCATTATAGTAATCCAATTGGGAAATGACCAGGAGATGAGTGACTGTGAGCAGAGCATTACCCAATCCAGGAATACGCGTACTTGGTGCAAGATACAAAGCTGTGCAAAGATCCTTTTAACCACAACTGTCCCCTGCTTTTTGAGTCACGAAATACCCCCAGATTGCACAGCATATCTGTTTGGGCTCATAAAACTCCCTCCAGCACCAAAGACCTGAAAGTGTCAGTACCCAAATCCCAGAGCCATTCATTCTTGCCAGAGTTCCGCTTAAGTGAAATGGATATCACCAATCTACTTATTTTCCTTTGCTTAGAACATATAATAACAGAATTGGAAGGGACCTTTCCCTACTGAATTCTAAGTAAACTATATCCACAGTATTTCCCTGATTCACTAATTTAGTCACTTTGTCAAAGAATGCAATGAGGCTTGATCCTTGCATTTATTTTTCTGTTTTGTAAACTATATAACTGAAAGAAGATATATGTAATGTAACTGTAAAAGTATAAGAAAACAGCATCTTGAGTGACAAACCATTAAATCTCACTCAAAATAATGTGAATCTTGGAGTACATATAAAACAATTTAATGGATATTTACCTGTAAGGCCTCCTGTTTATTATAGAATTCATTATCATCTGGCGGCTTAATGAGGTAGCAATGATTACAACACTTTTTGAGCTCCATCATGATATTCAGAAAGCCTGAGGTGCTGCCTTTTGATCCCTTACTTAGGGCTTTGTAATTCCTTGTTAAAATCCACCTATGACATTAAAAATAGTGTCGATAACAATACTGTAGAAAACAAAACATAAAACAAGAGATACACGGCAATTTGCATATATTTTTGTATCATTCTAATAAACATAATAAATGACTTACTTATAATACTGCTTTTGCAATGCACTCATTTCCATTCTTAAAATTTGTTCAACTTTGGCAGGTAGAGATTTTTCTACATCTTTCTTAACTCTCCTCAACAGAAATGGTTCAAGTTCTTTGTGAAGACTTGCATAACCAAATTCCCTTCCTTTCCCATGTTCTTCTTCAAAATCTTCCCAAGAAGAGAATCTTCAATAAAAAATTCCCCACATTGTTACTTTGCAATACATTCAAAGAGATTAAATTAATTCAAATATTAGTTTCACCTTAGCATTACATGTTCAGGATACAAAAGAATTACAGGTGGTCCTTGTGTAATGATCACTCAACTGTGGCTATGCGTTACCTCCAGTATTACTAACAGTATATCTTTAAATAATTATGAGGTAAGGAGGGGAACATGATATCGACACTGACATCTTGTTAGTGGGGTTTCTATAAGCATCTAGTTGATCATCAAAGACATAAGTAGGTATTTGGACTAACCCAGCAGCACCATTCATATATTCTTACCTTATAGTAAGAGAAAATGAGCACTGAGATTTCTTCTATTTATGTTAAGAAGAAACCCTAAATCAGTTCACTGATACTGGGTTTTAGAGTCTACAACATTTCTGATATATTTTTTTCCCTTTAAAGCCAGTGAAAATTAATTCTGAAGAAAAAATTATTCCATATAGCCATGTATGTAATAGGTGGCCTTCCTGAGAATTTGTAATTGACCTCCAGACAAGCCAGTTTAAATTTCTCAATGTAATAACAACTGATTTTCTTAAAAAGTTAAAGTCTAAATATAATAAAGTAGCAAAGTTATCAAGTTTTATCTGACTGGAAATAGCACCCAAAATACAACAGAACTGAAATAAGGTGGTTCAGAAAGGTAAGTTTTTACCCACCAAAACAAGATAAATATTAACCAAATTGCAACCTTACTATATGTTTGTCAATATGATTACCTACTTTTCTGGCATGATGAAATGAAGCAGGGACCACAGCTCTTTCAGGGAGTTTTGTAGAGGTGTTCCAGTGATAAGAAGGCGATGATTAGATTTGAAGTCTATTAACGTCTTATATAAGAGGGAGTCATCATTTTTTAATCGATGGGCTTCATCTACTCCTATAAAGGCCCAATTTAAGCCTCCAAGGAATGACTTTTCAGAAGGAAAAAAAAACAAGTATGCTTTCTTTTAAAGAAAAAATATATATTTAACATAGCAATTTAAAGTAAATTAGGGGCAGTAAAAATTAAACAGGTAAATAAATAATAACATAAGAAGGCAGAGAAACCATTTTATCCAAAGTCCTGGAAGGATGGTGTTGATTAGTTTTCTTTTTTTTTCTGTTTTCCTTTCAACAGGATGGAAATTATTTCTACCAGCCTTGGAAAAGTCATACATTTTCCCATAAATTCTGATGGAGAGGAACATTATGGATCCCATAGATGCACGTTTTCTTTCAATCTTGTTAAGAATGTCCCCTTTCAGTCTACTGGAGGAGGAGGTATCTTTGAAGAGGAATGTCCAAAATATCCAAGCCATACTTGGTAGTTATTGGTATTTATCATAACAATCAATCTAGTTTCTTATTTTCAACTGAAAAAAGTAACATGTTTTTAATATTCTGTTTTAATTTTTAGAAATTAATTATTAAATTAAACAATGTAACTACTAACCTTATCTTTCAGTAGAATTTCATACGTTGTCAATAAAATATTAAATTTTAATCGTTTGGTCTGTAGATGCATCCATTCATGTGTTCTTATCTATAAACAAAATCAGTGAGATACAAGACCATAGTTTTTTAAAAAAAAATCTATGAAACAGCTAATATAAACAATTTGATTAATTTTAAACCCACCAATCCAAACACAAATTGCATATATAAACACATGATAATATATGGAGGAACAGGAAAGGAGCACAACATAGAAATGGGATTCATAAACAGCTCTGTTTAACTTCTTATGAGAAAGAAGGGTAGCAAAGATCCATCTAGTGAAGAGATTGGAGTGCAATTCAATCAAAAGACTTTAAAAATAGCAGTTTCAGTTTTCTAAAGCTTTTCTCATTATCTTAAACAAATGATCAGGTTGATCTGAAATTAGTAAATGCCAATGAAAATAAACCAAAACTGTATTTCTCTACCAACACCAGAATAAAAAATTATATGTTGTGATTGTTTTTGAAAACCTGCCAGCTTTGAGTTAATGATTCTGTATTCTCTATTCACCAGTTTTCTTCAAGAGACGGCATACATAATATTTGAAAATAATATGCAAAAGTAAGAGCAGGTGATAATTTGAGGATTCTTGCCTCCCTATGCAACATACTTCCAATTGGAGTAGTTGATTTCAGAGAAAAGACTATTAATTATTAATAGGTGTTGAGCTGGAACATTTTGAAGGCAGTATGTCTTCCCTAGAGGCTTTTTCATGAGTAGTGTTCTCACAATGTAACTGCTTAAATTATGATTTTGAAATTATAGGCCACCTTTAGGTGATGTCATTTAGGAAGGGAATAATACTTGCCTAAATTACCCTGGAAATCATCACAGATTGCTGAAAAGTATCAAATCTGGGATTCTGCCAAAATATTGGCATCAAGGATATTATTGTACTACAAACCAGTTGCCATCAATTTCCCAAACTTTCTGCTATGTTTTTGGTTTTATGCAAAGATTATTTAGCATTGTAATAAATTTACGTTTCTTTTGGGAATTCCTTACATTAGGATCAAAACTTACTAATGAACAAATTGAAGCCTCTTTCATTCCTGAAAGGGGCTTGTTAATTCTTATAAACCTCATTGGAGAAAGCTAGACTTTTAAAATCTAATTCTTGTAATTTTGGTCTGTTGGAAGTTAGAGTAGGAAGGTGAGTCAGGTAAAGATCAATATTATTTTAGGAAAAAAAATGCCTAGATGATCTCATAAGATTCTTTGTTAAAGCATCTGCTAATAGTTTAACAAGGCAAGAATTATTTTTAAATAATGTTTTATTTAAGGTAGAACTACTCTTGAAATAGTCTCTGCGAGAATAAGGCTCTCTGGACTGTAATATAGTATAAAACCAGTGGTGGGATTCAGCTGGTTCGCACCACTTTGGCAGAACCGGTAGCTAATTTTTTGTTGCCCAGGCCAGAATGGACTTCCAGAAGCGGCATCCACACAGAGAACCGGTTGTTCACATATTTGAATCCCACCACTGCATAAAACACAATATCATCCTGCTTCCCAAGAAAACATATATTATGAAAAACAGGATGACAACCTAAATTATTAGGAATTATGAAAGTAGTTCCATAGAATTTACACTGAGAAACAAGATGAACTGCTTCTTTAAGAATCTAATCTCCCAATTACAGAGCTATTTCTGGATTATTTCCATGGAATGCCTCATCTTATCACTTGTACATTAAATATTTTGAAATTAATTCTTAATTGGGTGGAAAGAGCTCTTGTTTGTGAGCAGATATTTTTTTGGGTTACAAACTGTTTGTCATTTTAAGTAAGTAGCTTGTTGTCTGAATATTTTTAGTTTGGAAATTTATTTGAAATCTCAACAAAGAAAACAGATGAACTTCTGCCCTTTTCTGTGTTCACATAAAAGTTCACTGCAAATTACATGAAAAACTATGTAATCATATTTTTTTAAAAAAGCACCATATATTGATAACTCTTCATTTTGAAAAAGAAAGAATTCATCAGGTATACACATTTAATAGAATAGACGTTTAATGACAGTACATTTTTAAATTCTGCTTCCTGTACTTCATATTTTCCATCTTGAAATAGATACAGTATTTATTAATCTGAAATAGTTTGATTCCTGCCTTGCCTTTTGGCATGAGTAAAATATATGTAGAATTCACTGCAGAGTAATTCTAGAAAGAATTCTAGAATTCTTTCCTAAAACTCAGATCTAAATTATCTGGTGTAAATAAATACAATGTTTGGATAGGGACTAACTTTCTACTGTAGAACTCTATCACACTTTTTCTAGACAATTTTTTCTAGCATTTAATGACCCAATGTTGACTCTTTTAGAATGCAAAACTGTATAATGACTTCATCAAATAATTATTACAATGGTTCTAAGGAGGTTTCCAACACAATATCTGTAGCAAGAGACAATTTGCCCAGAGACATGATCTATTGACATCCTTTATATTTTCTTCCCTTTCTTGGTCTGACTATGCCATACACATAGCAATTATTTTGTTAACAGTCAGCCCATGCCTCTTTTGAAATTTGAATTTCCAAATGTTCCTGCTTGCTAAAAAAGCTGTGGATCAAGGGATTACCTTAGGGAAAAGAAAAAAGCTGAAAAAATATTACTCCTAGAAAAGCTAGCTCCTTAAATTATATCAAAGAAATATTTACAATTTATCAGTAAAATATTGAACACTATGTTCATGGTCACTTTTAAAGGATATTAGCTGAAAAATAATAATGGGTAAAGTGGCTAATGAATTCTGTCAATGTATTGTTTGTGATAAAACATTTCATTAAGTATCAAATGAAAAAACAAAAACCAGGCTATCCAACCACGGTATCAATTTTGAATTCTATCTGTAGCCGAATAAAGAGATGTGATAAATACAAATTTCACATATGAGATTTATTTCCTATTTTACAGTCTATTTTCTCTTGCTCAATCAAATATCAAACTATTAAATAATGTCACTATATTTTAATTAATGTCTATCTAAAAATTAATTACAAATAATAAAAATTAACATAAAAACTCTTCAGCATAGATGTGGATTAAAATTACATCTCTATAGTAATAATACTTCCAGATCTGTGTTTCCCATTAACATACAATTCCACTTACCACATTTCTACTGGTAATATCTCCCAAATAAACTACAGCATTCATCTGGGGAGCCCATGTCTGGATTTCTCTTTGCCAAGATGTCAGGGTGGAAAGAGGTACTACCAGCAAGAAAGGTCCATACAACTGATGCTCATGAAATAGGTAATTCAAAAAGGAGATGGTTTGTATCGTTTTGCCCAAACCCATTTCATCAGCAAGAATACAGCTATTTCCCCTGTAAAGTGATACGAACAAAATAAGTTAAAACATCACATACAGATTCATTAATTCCTATATATTAGAAATTAAATTAAATTATTATGATAGTATTACCTTCTAAATTTGACCAATATAATCATTTAAATTTTCACATTTACTTATTTTTACAATACTTATCCATATTTTAATCCACATGGAATCAAGGCCAGAATAAAGCTCTGAAAAGATTTTTTTTACATTTTTAATTGCATAAGCTTTGACAGATTATTAAAAAATGAAACAAGAATAAAGTTACAAAAAGCAAAGTAGAAGTTACAGAACTACCAATTTATCTTCTCTGTAAAAAAACCACCCCTTTTTGGTAGCCATATTCTCCTTTTCCCTTCCATTTACATTGTGTGCACAATTGTTGGGCAAATGAGTATTTTGACCATATCATCATTTTCATGCACATTTTCTACTTCCAAGCTGTATAAACTTGAATGCTTAGTGGAGATAAGCATATCAGGTGATGTGTATATGTGTAATGAGGGAGGGTATGGCCTAAGGATATCAACACCCTATATCAAGGTGTGCATAATTATTAGGCAGCTACTTTTCCTCAGGCAAAATGAGCAAAAAAAAAAAAAAAAGATTTAACTGATTCTAAAAAGTCAAAAATTGTAAAAAGTCTTTCAGAGGGATGCATCACTCTTGAAATTGCTAAGATATTGGGGTATGATCATAGAACCATCAAACGTCTTGTTGCAAATAGTCGCAAGAAACGTGTTGAGAAAAAAAGATGCAAATTAACTGCCAAAGATTTGAGAAGAATCAAATGTGAGCTACCAGGAACCCATTATCCTCCAGTGCTGTCATATTCTAGAACTGCAACCTACCTGGAGTGTATATATTATATATTTATAGTATATACTGGAATATACTGTATATTTATAGCATACTTTGAATTTTAATCATTGGAGGTTATTGCTAGTATCTGTCATTATTTTTGATTAATCACTTAACTCTTCCTAAAAGCTATTATTGAAAACATCTGAATTTGCCTTTGCTATACAATGTGTCAGATACTGTGTCACACACACACACACACACACACACACACACACATATATATATGTATATGTGTATGTGTATATGTATATATGTATACATATATGTATATATATATATATATGTGTGTATATGTGTATATATATATATATATACTGTGTCACAGTATATATATATATGTTAACATACATTATACATACACACATACTTAATAAATTTTGATACTTTTATGTTTTATAGAATTATTCCTAATAAAAATAATTGTGGTTTTAGTTCAATGTTGTATTTCACATTTTCTAAATGTTTGATGTATTTCCTTCTAATACTTTTGAGTTTTTCTGTGTAAGCACCACATGTGATCTATTTTCCCTTTTGGTGTAGTTTATTGCTATGTAACTGGCTGGCAAGATTTTGATCTTCATGGTTTAATAAGACAACAGTACTTTTTCCCCCCTTTGCTAAATTAGATTATTAAATACATTTTAAAATCCCAAGGAGCAGGGAAAGAATATATTTTATCTGATCCTAAAACTGTACTTTGGGTTAAACATGTACAGAATGCAGGATTCTTATTTCTAAATGTAGTAATGCCCCAATATGCTTCAATTTTGCAAAGTGCCAATGTTAAACCTGAAATATCTTTAGAATATAATTATTATTTTTGCACCTTCAAGTATGGATGTAACACATTTATGCAGATAAGAAAACCAGTTTAGTATAGTGGTTAGAGCACGGGTCTAGAAACCGTAAGACTATTAATTCTAGTCCTGCCTTAAGCACAAAACCAGCTGGGTGACTTTCGGCAAATCATTCTCTCAGTCATAGGAAGAAGGCAATGACAAAAGAGTTCCAAAACTCTGCAGCAAGAAGTCCAGCCAGTTAAAGGCCAAAGTAAATAAATAAATAATTAGGTAAATGAAAATGTCTATGACTCTTATTTTCTCTGTTAGTAAAACTGAACAGAGCAAATATATATTTTAATATAGTGTTGTAAGATTTTAAATATGTACTTACTTGCACCATGAATGGGCTAACCAATTTAGTCCATTTAATTGATAATCTCTTAACTCTAGGTTTTCATGACCTCCAATGTAATTAGGTTGTTTCTTTAAAGCCACAAATCTTGGTCTTTGCTTCAAAACCTACCAAAGTAAAAAAGAAATATTATTTTTATTCCTTATTTCGCTCCCAAATGAAAACCTGAATTTTATACTATCTGACATTCAAAGACAACAGAGATAATATAAAAATTTCTGAATTCATATTAAATCATATTCAAAAAAATCCTTGGGTATAAAAAAGCATAATTAGTGTACAAAAACACCCAACTATAAATCATTTTGAGTTTGCAACACCTATTCTCAGTATTCCAAACTCAAAACATCACATTCCTGTTTTGAACGCTATTGTTCCAAATGTTCAGCTGTTTCGGGCAATTGATAAAATTTTTGTCTTGTACCAGTACTTTGGTATGGGGTTGGCAGTTTCTGCTTTAATTTCTCCCTCTTTCCTGCCCAGGGACAGGACGCAACAAGTGCTTCTACTCATCTGTATTGCCTTTGGAATGTGTATCGTGTGTGTGTGTGAGAGGGAGGGGGGAGGCAATGTAATGTAATCTGGGTACCAGTATTGGAGAAAAATAACAGACAGGTATTTAAACATATGGCACAATGAAAAACCATCTTAGATCTGATTACACTTTGCTGAGAAATTAGGACCAGGACTGCTACAAAGCACTTGAAACTAGATTATGATTCACAGTTGCTAATCATTTAAAATTATCTGGTCCTAAGGCAACCAACAGACCCAATTTAATTCAAGCATGCAGTTCTTCAGTTTTCTTTTTTAATTTTCAAACCAATGTAATGGGCACCTGTTAAAAGGTAAACAAATCTCATTCTATTATTTTGCTTTTCAATTTAACCTCTTTAGGATATACTCCCTCAAGCCCCTTCCTTGGCTTCGGGAATTAGAAGAATCCACATATGATAGGTGATAGGGCTGCTGTGTTTATTGCTGCATACCTCACACATAATTCAGCTTTTTCTTTTAAATGCAGGGTAACTCCATCCCTCCACATTAATTTAGGTCTAATACAGTCAATCTACTCTATTTCCCCCAATACAAATTCCAATTTGAAAACAGCTATGAGTGGCAGAAATAATAAAGCAGTTAAGAGGATGAAAAATAATGAGACAATGAATTAAATCAAGTTCTACTGGTTACAGGAGATGAAGAATGACTAATGTAAAAAAAATACTTTTAAAAACATGACGCTATCTTGCGGCAGCAATGGTGCAAACACATGATAGTGCTGGGAACTCCTGGCCTTAGCCAAAGAGTCTTCTGCCTGTCAGAATAAAGTCCCTTTCCCTCTGTCAGAAATCCATTGGCTGAAGCTAAAGATCACCAGGAAGAGCAGTTTCTTGTTCCTGAATGCTAGGCCACAGCTAAGATTACCCAGCTGGTTTATCATTTGGGAATATCATAGGCAGGCTATAAGCCAGAGGTGTCAAACTGCCGGCCCACAGGCCGGATGCATCATGCAGAAGCGGCGCTCACCCCAGCTCCGGCAAAGGGGAAAAAGTTGTGATACGTCGCGACACGTCACGTGGCGAGTTTGACACCCCTGCTATAAGCCAAAAGATATTTTGTCATTGTCCACAAATTGCAACTGATTGTGCAGGAAGGCCTTAGTCTGAAAAGAACCAAGATCTTTTCACAAGACACTGAGATTGCCATCAACATCTTACAGATACCATAAATCAATTTTAAATCAACCTGTCTCTATTACTACAGCTTACACTTCAGAAATAATCCATCTAATTCAGGGATGTCAAACTCATGACGTCATGTGACGTGTCACGTCATATTGCGACTTTTTTGCCATTGCCGGCAATGAGGTGGGCGCGGTTTTGCTATGATGCATCTGGCCCGTGGGCCGGCAGTTTGACACCCCTGATCTAATTGAATGCCATTTACAGTACTTGCTCTTCATATGGCTGCAAAAATAGCAGCTGACTGCATATGACACAACATGCCATGTGATTATATCTTGAGACCCTCTAAGAATGGAGACTCAGTAGCTAAAGCAATTTAATACTAGTATCCAATATTCCTGCTTTTTTCCCCTATTTATTTTCCTATTATCTGATTGCTTGGTTAAATAAATAAATTAGTCTACCTATTGATTCTTAGACCTAGGCCCCAAAGATACAAAGATAATGTTGATGAAACAGGTCCTTTTTCAAGTTTTCCCCCCACAGAATTTAAATGATTCAATTGTTACCTATGATTATATTTGTGTTTTCAAAAGTATTTTAAACAGCCTCCCTCTTGCTAGTTTTTGCGTAAGTTGGTTAACCAGGAACAGTCACCATGGAATGCCAATCTTATGATCCATGATCGAAAACAAGAGTCCAAGGGCTTGTTCTGAGTTGCCATTGTTTACTGTGGATTGAATAGCTATCCCAATGAAATGCGACCAATTTGAAATACTCTCAGGAGGAAAGTTTTGTTTCATACTTGAAATAAAATGCAGTTTCTGTATTGGCATATTCTTAGATGTTATGGATAAAGGCAACCTTGTCTGAATCACCACTTATGATGTGATATGTTTGTTTATCCTGAGGATCACTCAACTCATATCTATTTGATTTATACCCGCCTTTATTTATGGACTCCCATCTGCACAATGAAAACACCAGATATAGAATATTATTTTAAACACTGAATATGATACATTTACTTAAAGATATTTAAATTTTACCTACCTTACAATCTTTAAATGGAGTAGTCTTTGACTGATTTCTACTAAAATACTCATCAATGCGTGACTGGAACTTTTTTGCAATGAGAGCTCCATCTTCCCAGCTGCACTCTGAGTAAGGGAGACCTTGCCATTTACAATAATAATCTGGATAACCTGCTGCTGACTTCTGATTAGAATGGGCTATAGAAAATAAAAACAAAAAGCAACATTACCCCTGTTCACTTAAATAATGAACCATGAAGAAGAGGGTATACACAAAACCTGATTCAAATACAATATACATTCATTCTGTCCTGAAATGGTGCTAGGTTTGAGTGGATGTAATTGTTTAACATGGAAAGATTTGCAAAAAGAAAAAAAAAAGAAATGGAAATAGTGACCAAAGAGAGAATGGTTAATTGGTTGGAGATCTGTGAATGGGAGTTAAAAAGTTGAAATAGCATCAGAGTAGGAATTGGACTGAATGAAAAAAACAAGAATGCAAGCCGAAGGGACAACCAGAGGATAAGCCTGGGAAAGGCAGAGACAACTTCAGCAGAAAGTACATGGGAAAGGAGATTGTTGGATGACCTCCCCCAATGGTTTCATGAGGATGCTAAATAGGTGGGGTGAGAGAGTTGAACCCTATAGTAGCTCACAAAAAAGGGATCCACGAAGTGTCCTCTTCTCCCCCAAATCAGGACCAAAAGTGAACTGCATATAGGAAAAGGTAAAGAACTGGATAGCTTGAATGAATTCAGAAGTAGGAAGAATTGGGTGGACGACAATTATGTCAGTTATAGAGGGCATACAATGCAAAATACTCTCCAAGAGGTGGAGGGTGACAAGAATGATGAATGCTCTCCACAAAGGGGGGCACTCTATTTAGAGAGGAGATGGAAAAGCCATAGGGAGAAAGCGTTGACTGAGGCCGGAAGGATATATGATGAATGCTCTCCACAAAGTGGGGCACTCTATTTAGAGAGGAGATGGAAAAGCCACAGGGAGAAAGGGTTGACTGAGGCCGGAAGGATATAAGGAAGTAAGTAAATTGGTCGACTCCATGAGTTATCAGAATGGAGAATGGAAGGGAGTGGAACGGAGTAGTGAGGAAAGGATAGTTATCAAAATAGTGATATGAGAGGAGATAGGGGATGAGCTGCCCTATTTCAATGCCTGTTCTCTCTACTTCATCTTGGTTACCAAGTAGTGGGACACTGCTATACTATGGGCTCAAACTGTTGTTACTGAATGCCAGGTTTCTCCATAATATACCCTTTCTCATTCAAATTCTGATCTTGGATCAGCAGATAGATTTGGCAAGTATTACTGAGATACATACAGAAGAGAAAGGGAGTGAATTCCTCTTGGAGATATGCCCATCTGGTATCAATAATGCATTAGACATAATCCATAGCAGGGAGGAAGAGGATGAGGAATTATTGTCTAGAAAACTACATATGATCAGATATGTAATGTGAGGATGGAACTATTCAACCACTATCCCAAACAATTTCATAGGGCACTTCTTGAAGATTTTCCCAAATCCCTGATGTGCATTCTGTAGGATACTTGGTCTGCCTATGGAATATTGGCAATTGACACGATTGCTCCTGAATGGCCTCCTCCTAGTCACCAATCCAGTAAATTTTTGATTTGGCAAAGGCTAAAGATGAGTGCAACCAAATACGGGTTATCAAAATGGATAAGAAATGTTTAAGCTTAAGCTGTGACAGAAAGAGTGAAGTAATTATATTTCTCTACAATTACTGCATTTACAAATTCAACAGCATTGTTTTCAGCAAAACCCAGGCTGTAAGCAATTTTTAACAGAGTCACTGTAATAACAATGGCTTTTAAGCCTAAGCAAATAAATAAAATGCATTTAAAAGAAATTTAGATAAATATTATGAATTTAAATATAGTTGAATCATATATATTTCAAGTTTTAAGTTATATCACCTACCAATAATTCTCTCTACAATTTGATACTGCTTATGCAAGTCATCTGTAAGCTCTTGCTGACAGTTGTAATATTCTACATCTTCTGGAGAAGCATTTTTCAGCCTGGAAAGAAAATATGTACAACATTAACGACATCATTAAAAAAAACATTGTTACTGATTTCAAGGTATGAAAATACTGTAATGAGATGACAACCACCCCATATATGGCTTTTACAGAATTGTGACTTTCAGTGGTCGGGTCCTAAAGGGTAATATGAATAATATGGCTTCTTGACTTCCCACTGCTATCCTGCACAACCCCAAAATCTCTTCCTTAAATATTTAGATGAAGATTTGGGATAATATGAAAGATTATTATCTAATGCCTTTATGTATTATCTTTCTGACAAGATACTAAAAATGGTTTATAATTATACAGGAGGTCTGTAAAACTCTCCTGCCTGAGTTTAAGAAGATCTTGAAAGATAGTTTGATTTCACAAACCCTCAAACCTAGTTTCACCTCCCAGCATCCATTTTCAGGGAAGGTTGATTTATTATTTCATTTTTTTTACTAGTTGATCTCTACTTTTTTAAAAAATATAACCCGCATTTGCTTTGGATTAGCTGTGAAAACTGCAATATAAATGAAGATATTGATTTTTTATCAATTATGTTATTAGATATAAATAATAAAATAAACAAATATTATAAAAAAGAATAACAAGAAAAAGAGGCGGCTAGCTAACAGTTACTTCAGGACCTGTTGGCCTAAGATCTAATCTTTTTATTATATCACATGAACCTTAGTCTCAGGAAAGTGAGGACATAGGAAGAACTTTCAGTTGATAGCAAGGTATTTAGATCCTACAGTGAGGGAAAAAAGGATTTGATCCCCTGCTGATTTTGTACATTTGCCCACTGACAAAGAAATGATCAGGCTATAATTTTAATGGTAGGTTTATTTTAACAGTGAGAGAGAGAGAATAACAACAAAAAAATCCAGAAAAATGTATTTCAAAAAAGTTATAAATTGATTTGCACTTTAATGAATGAAATAAGTATTTGATCCCCTATTAACCAGCAAGATTTCTGGCTCCCAGGTATCTGTTATACAGGTAATGAGCTGAGATTAGGAGCATTCTCTTAAAGGGATTAGCAATCATGGCTAAGAGAAAGGACAGGCTGCGAAGATTATATACCAGACAAGCCGATTGAGTAGGCATGCTGAGAACCTGTTACTTATTGCTACAGTAGTCAGTTTCATAATTAAAAATATGCACACAGGCTAATACACTGGCACTGGTGGTTAAATTGGGGCAGGGGAAAAGAAAGAGGCAAAGTTCTGGGAAAATGGGTGGTCAGATTTGTCAAGATATGGATTGACAGTGGCTGAAAGGGGAGAGTGAGTGCTGGGAAGATAGTTGGGTTGGCACAAAGGCCACTTGGAAGAAGATGGGGCGACATGCACAAATCTTGACTTACTCGCCCTATAAAATAATTCCAGAATCCCTCTGGATTTTGTTTCACTTAAAACTTTTTGGTTTACACCAGTTTAGTTGAGTGGTTATGGCACCAGGCTATAAACCAGGAACCTGTGAGTTCTAGTTCAATCTCAGGAATGAAAGCTGGCTGGTTGACTTTGGACCAGTCACTCTCTCAGCCCAACTCCTCTCACAGAGTTGTTGTTCTAGAGTAAATAGGAGAAGGAAGGAGTATTCACCATCCTGAGTTATTTATAAAACTAATAAAGGTGGGATTAAAAAAAATCTAAAAACTCCTGAAACAACTAAAATGTCTGGGGTTTTGTTTCTGCTGAATTCAGGCTGACCCAACAATGCTTCAAGCAGAATTTCTGGAATCCATGATCTGCTTTCGGTGTTTTTAAAAAGTATGGAGATTCTCAGTCATCCAGGTCACAGTTGTTCTAAAGGTGCTTTCTCACGAGGCAATTGGACTTTCTTTTTTGTTTTTAAAAAAGATTTTCTATTTCATGTACACCCATAATTGGAATCTTAGTCACATTTTAATGACTATACATAACTGAGCCAGAAGTAAGTTATATTGAATATCCTTTTTTCATACAGTTAAAAACAAGACACCATCTTGCTATAGACTGAAGTCATCTCATTTTTATAAAATGAATCTTTTCACCAACATAACTTAGCCAAGTTTAGTAAATAGTACTAAAATAGTACTATTGCTAAAAAAATCAACAATGCATTTCCCAATAATATTGCACAGCTAATATTTCAGCTGTACATTTCTGAGTATAAAATTTTCAATATTAATTTTTACACATTTTGTGCAACATTAATCAAAAATTATTCTCTTATTATTTCCTAATGCAGACTATAGCAGGAGATATACTGTGCAACCCTATATGTTCATAACTTCAGCAGAAATTGATTTAAAGACAAAAATTAGATAGCTTTTTAGAATAACATCATCTTCCTAAGTGTTTAGCAAAGATGATGGATATTTATTTTCATCTAATATTTTTTAAAATATGGTAAAGCTGTATCCCTCTATAGTTTAATTTTATGTGGATTTACAGGGATTCCTTGATTACAACCATTTATTTAGCAACTGTTCGAAGTTACAATGGCACTGACAAAATGTCTTATGACTGGTCCTCATGCTTATGATCGTCACAGCTTCCTTATAGTCACATGATAAAAAACTGGCAATCAGCATGCCAGTTGCAGTGGCATGGCCATATAATCACTGTTTACACTGTCCTAGTCGGCTACCAAAACACAAAATCAGTGGGGAAACCATTGATTCAGTTAATGACTGTGTAATTCACTTGACAACATTGGCAAAAAAAGTCATAAATTCAGGTGCAACTCATTTAACAACAACATTTAGCAACAAAAATCTGGTTTCAACTGGGGTTGTAAGTCAAGGACTACTTGTATTATTAAAATTTTTACATTCAAATAAAATCTATTCATTCTTCTGCTAAACCAATGAAGATATCCTGAATTTGGCGATCAAGAGTACTGACATACCTTGAATTTGAAAATGTAAATTATTTAATTACATTTGCCTTATATAACATGCAAATATTATGTTAAAAATATGTTATGATAATTTGCAAACACTCACCAACGCTTAATTTCCTGATCCTTTTTCTTATAGTTGTCCAGTTTCTTCATTCCTCTAACATTCTGCTGCTTTAGAGTTTCTTCAGTTTCCCAGGTATTATGAATATGGGACCAACCTTTCCATTTAAGCAAATACTGCATATCACCAGGTTCTTTTGATTTATCATGTCCTGCATTTGGATCTCCATCAGCTTCAACTGCATAGATAGTGGTTGTAGCACCAGTTGCTGAGAAAAATAGCCATAGTTTTAAAAAAACTGTACAGTTATTAGATAGAATATAAAATATCAGATGGATTTAATGTAATAATATGATGCAGTGTCAAATTAAAAGTTTCACAAAATAATATTATTCTACCAAAGAATTGACTAATGTAATTTCAATCAATTTAAAACAAACTATAGTGATTACTGTAAGATACCAAGTTAGATTCAGGAACTTGGACTAGAGATGTTGATTAGCTGAAGTTTCTTCTTCATGATTGGCAATTATTAGCATACAGGTAGATCTCCCTTACTGACTGTCTTGTTCAGCAACTGTTCAAAGTTATAATATTGATGAAAAAATAATTTTATGACCAATGCTCAGGTTTACACCCTTTGCAATGTCAGAGTCACATGATTACCATTTACAGTTAATACGCAATATCTGTGCCTGCCTATTATTTTTCTCCGCCCCTTGCGGAATTGAGAAATTGCAGAGTAAAGGGTAATAAGAAAGTAAACAGGCACACAACAAAAAATACACACTGAAAGGCAGCAGCCATGAGTAGGCTCCGGGCTGAGAGCTGCTACACTACTCAAACTGCCCATTGTATTCCCCATTGCATGCTTGCTTACTTACTTGTGATCCCTTCTCAAATCTCTCCACTCTGCAAAGAGGGGGAGGGGGAAGAAAAAAGCAGGTCAGCCACACAGGAGAGATTTCTTATAAATCATTTGATTTTTTCCTTTTTTCCTTCCTTGCAGAGAGAAGAAAATGCTTAAACAAGGGGGGAGGAGACAAGTAATAATATCTCCTCTGTACCTGACTTGTTTTTTTCTTCCTCCCCCCCTCATACAAGTGGAAAGAGTAGAGAGGAAGAGATCACAAATACGTAAGTAGACACAATGAGGAATACACTAGTCTGTATGCATAGCTGTTTGTGTGCCTTCTTACTCTCTGCTAATCCCTTTCTCTCCAATAAATGTAAAAGGAAAAAAAATCCCTTCTTGCTGACCATTCCAAAGGGTGGGAGAGTGCAGAGAAAAGGAAAGCAGTTACCGTCATGAGATCCCCCCCTTAGCAACTGCTTCACTTAACAACAGAGCTGCTGCTTTCAATGGTGGTAGCTAAATAAGGACTATCTGCAATTAGAAGTACATTGTACTCCAAATGGTTAACTGCTATCTGCTGTATCTCTGTTATCTCTCAGAAGATCTCAATAGAGATTCTCACCTCATGCCTGGCATTTAACAGGGAGCAGCTTAGTTGTGTTTTAGATGCCCCACCCCAAGACTGCTTACTTTAACCAAGTTTTCCTTGCAAAGATAGATAGACTGACAGACACACTCATACATACAAATGCTTTAGTTGTTTAATGTTATCCTAATCACTAGTAATTGATTATTCAATCCACATATTCAAACGTACAGTTCCTCAATAGTCCTTGACTTACAATACAATTGAACCCAAAATTTTCATTGCTATGCAAGACAGTTAAGTGAGTTTTGCCCGATTTTATGCCCTTTCTTGCCACAGTTGTTATGTGAGTCACTGCAGTTGCTAAGTTAGTAACCCAGTTGTTAAGTGAATCTAGCTTCCCCATTGACTTTGCTTGTCAGAAAGTTGCAAAAGGTGATCACATGACCCTGGGACACTGTAACTGTCATAAATACATGCCAGTTGCCAAGCATCCAAGTTTTGATCATATGACCACAGGGATGCCGCAATGATCCCAAGTGTGAAAAGCAATAATAAGTCTCTTTTTTTCAGTGCCATTGTAACTTTGAAGGTCACTAAATGAACAGTTGAAAGTTGATGACTACCTCTATACCATGTAGTATACAAATAATGTCTAAGTGTGCTAAAGAAAATAAGTCATTTTTATCAATAAAATTAGTAAACCATGAAACCTTTTATATCAACATGTTTTTTCAGTTATTTTACATAGAAAAATATGTATTTAATGTTATTTTAAGATACCTCAAGCCATATGGCCCCGAGATAGCCTATAGCCATTCAATGTACACTGCAATAAAATCAAAACAAAACTATAACAATTATGAATATATTTTATTAGTGTAAATTAAAGATTACCTCCTTTTCGTCCAACGCGACTATCCATAAATTTTTCAATTGTTTCAAATTCATCTTCTTCAGGCTGTGGAACATCTTCTCCACAGACTTCTAGGAGATCATCTGAATCCGTCTTTGCTTCTTCAGCTTCTTTATAACTAACATTTACTGTTGCCTGGCGGCGAGAACCTCTTTTATCATAATCATCATCATCATCTGATGATGATGATGATGAGTCAAGTTGTCTTTTTTTCTGCACTGCAGTTTTCTTTCCACTTTTTTGTTTTATTCTTAAATAATAAAGAATAATAGAAAAATAGTCTTTCAAAATATTCTCTAATCAATGCCTGGAAAAAATGACTGATGAGTATTCTTAGAAAACTGTGGGCTGTACAAATACTGAGATTTTTTATAAATTTCTTGAATAAAAACTTGAAAACTGTAAAGTATTAAAACCAAGCAACTTCACTGCTCTAGCATCTGCTCACAATTTTTTTTCTTCCTGTACAATAATTTCAGCCCGTTTATTTTCACACAGAACAGGACATAGTACACTATTGAAATAAATGAGGAATGTAGTTTGAATGCTGAATAATGGACAACCTACCTATCAAAGTGATCCAAACATTGGATTTCTCTATAGCATTTATTATGAAAAAAAGCAGCTGGAAACTCAACTATGATGTTCCATGTGCTCCCTGGAATGTTAGATTAATATATCAACTATCATTTGGAACCAAACATGTTATCCTGACTTAAAAAATACACTGTAATGTATAAAAGCAAATTAAATTAAGAAAATGTCAGATTTGGCTGGCTACTCAGCAATAGCATCTAGAAAATTATCAGAATTGCATGCCCAAAAGTTCAATAAGCGAAAGCCTAGATTCATAGCGCTACTACCGTGTTTCCCCGAACGTAAGGCCTACCCCAAAAATAAGCCCTAGCTTGATTTTTGGGGGTGGGCCTAATATAGTTTTGGGGCGAGGCACACACTTAAAAATCAAACTACTTACCTTGCAGTCAAGCCTCCTCGCTAGCCCACTTCTTCTGCGGCGTCTTCTGCAGCCAGGCCTGCATTTCTCAGTCACAGGCCTTTCCGGAAGGCCCTGTGCAGCCAAGAACCGAGCTATGGTTTCAGTCCATAACTCGGTTCTGCAAGACCTCTGCAGCCAAGGACCGAGCTATGGATTGAATCCACAGGTCGGTACTTGGCTGCATAGGCCTTCCGGAAAGGCCTGACTGCAAAATAT
Organism: Azemiops feae; assembly: GCA_023970755.1. Classification (NCBI taxonomy): domain Eukaryota; kingdom Metazoa; phylum Chordata; class Lepidosauria; order Squamata; family Viperidae; genus Azemiops; species Azemiops feae. Next base: position 231,886 of record JALGBA010004140.1, on the reverse strand, counting down.
AGGCCAGAGTGCAGCTGCAGAATGAAGCTGCTCCTTCAGCCCCAGAAGGCTGGGGGGGGGGGCTGTCGATGAGTAAGACATCCCCTGGAAATAAGACTTGGTGCCTCTTTTGGAGGCCAAAAAAAAAAAAAAGACCCGGCCTTATTTTCGGGGAAACACGGTAGATTGTGAAAATTAAGGGAACAGTTTGCTAAGAAATAGATTTGTGCCTCCTTTTATGACAGATGAATGAGGTTGAAGTAACAGCTCATTGTCTTATAGTTTAGCAATGAGCACAAAAAGTAATTCCCTCTAACACAGATTAAACTATCCATAAAATCTCTCAGATATCCATTTGAGGCAACCAATTGGCAATTTGACTAATGCAGTTGATATCAAACTCAGTGGAGACTTGTGGCAACATGCACTTATTTCTATTGGAGCACATGTTCTGTTCAAGATGTTATCAATACAAGATTGTACTTTGGTTGTTCTGAAAACTGAGATTTTCATTTGATATTAGAGCTTTGCTCATCTAGGCCATCAATTAAATGTTTCTTTTCAAAATCCAGCTTCCTAGCATATAGAGAGATAATTTACTGAGTGAACATTTACCCCAAAGGATTCTTCAATATTAACTTTTACTTTCTAAAATGGTATTACCTACCTACTTGGAGGCTTTCTGCTTTTGACTTTATTTTTTGGTTCATAATCAGATTCACTCTCTTCACAACTACTTTTATCTCTGCTTTCTTCCATATCAGAATCTGAAGCCGTTCCCGAAACAGATCCTGATCCAGACATTTGCCAATCTTCACTATTCAGGTTAAAATTACAGGAAAAATATTTAACTATATATTCTCAATCTGTTCTAAAAGTAACAACCAAAACATTTCAGTATTGAGTTTCACAAAAAGAATATTACTATCCACCATATTTTGGAGCAATATTGAACTAGTAGAAAAGTTATTATAAAAGGTTTACAGGAAAAGTATGCAAAATGTTTTAAATATAAAAATATTATTTTTGAATTAAGTAAACTGAAATGAACAATTAAAAGTTTTTGTGGGTATTTCTCATATAACTTTTCAAATTTTCACATGACAATACTTAATCATGAATAATTTAAATCATTAACATAAAGCATTAACTAATTCCTTACAATGATAACTGCCACATTAACAATGTTAAGTATAGGGAAAAGTGGCATTTACATAATACATACCACAGAGGGGTTGTTAATTTACATTTCTGAGATTGTGGTGTGTGGATGTGGGAAAAGAAAACCCCCGAAAAAAATAAAAATGAAAAAACAGTTTCTTTGTCCTACTTTAAAGATAATACAGTAGATTTTTAAAAAATAAAACCAAAAAAGACAGGTTGCTTAACAAAATAGCTGTATTCTTCTATAACTCTTATTCATAGTAATGAATTCTTTAAAGAGCCAAGCTTATACAAGACATTAACTACAATAAATATTTTTCTATCTCCAGCAAGCATCACTAGTAACAGCATTTGTCCTGAATTTGAATCTGAGGCAGTGGATTCATTCCTGCATTTATAATGTTTTCTACTATTACTTTGAAATAAAGCAGTTTTGATATAATTTAAAATGTATTTCTTATACTAAAGCCCCTGCAAACTAAAGCCCCTTACACCAGTCTCCTATTATGTTCTCAAGCTGAGATAGAGCTCCTCCATATTGCATTATGCATCAAATATTTCTCAACATCTATTAAATATGGCGGTAAGAAAAATCTACACTTCCTAGATTTAAAATCAAGAGGTGGGAGGGACTGTACTGCTCTTTAACTTGCTGAAAAGGAACATAAACTAGTCAGTCACACTTTTGTTCTGCTGTAGTTGCCTGAACTTCTGTCATTAGAATGTTTCCATACAAATCCTGATGTGATTATAGAAAATATATCAGTGAAGAAGTATAAGAATATTATTCCTTGGATAATAAACAAAATATTTCTGAAAATAAACTTGCACTAGTAGGCATGGAGTAAATGAAATAAGTTTTATGAAGCAAAAATTTTATTTCCTACTCTTTATGTTTCTTCCTCTTGATTTCACTGGATGAGTCATCTCCAGAATCCTCACTACTTGATGATTCCTAAACAGTAAAAAATATGTATGAACTTTATTATCACCTTATTAATTTAATAATAATAATTCATTAAATGTATATTCCGCCTGACAAATTTATATCTAGTGATTCCAACTACCCAAGGAACTGTAGCTGCAAACAGAAATAAAGAAAACCAACTATAAAGATACATTAAAAGGCAACTGTATCAAAGCCCCTAAAAATTGTGCTGTCAATGAGTTTAACTTTTATACAATGATTAAAGCATATTCATTAGAATCATGAAGAAATCAATTTGCTAAGCAATTGTAAAGATGCAATGCCATTCTAAGTTAAGGAAAGGGGCGTTGTCTTACCTGAACGCCTTTTCTCAGCATGATGAATGGAGAATCCACCAATGGGGTTAATTCTGACCTCCTGCCCAAGTAGACCAAGTCAGTCAAAGCTGCCACGCCCATCTGGCTGAGGACACGCCCCCAGTTTCGAAGAGGGCGAAGCCAATGACTGTACGATGTGTTGGCTCCCAGATCCCTAACGCTGGACCGGACTGCGCATAAGGGATGGGTGTGGATTCTCCATTCATCATGCTGAGAAAAGGCGTTCAGGTAAGACAACGCCCCTTCTCCAGCATGAAGAATGGAGAATCCACCAATGGGACATACCAAAGCCCTTCTGTCCCTATGGGGGGGAAGCAGACTGGGCCAGTGTCCCTGCCGCTGGCACCACCTGTTGCAGTACCCTGCGGCCAAGAGGCCTCCGCTGAGGCAAACTTATCAAGTCTATAATGGCGCACAAAAGGGGAAGGCGAAGACCACGTCGCCGCCCTGCAAATTTCATCTATGGTGGCCTGTGTAGCCCATGCTGCAGAGGTAGCAGCACTGCGAGTGGAATGTGCCGTCAAATGACCTGGAATCGCTAAGGAGGATGCCTGATAGGCCTCCGAAATACAGGTCCTAATCCACCTGCCAATGGTAGAAGACACTTTCTGATCCTTGGAAGCCGGGTGGAAGGAAACAAAAAGGGCTTCAGACCTGCGAAAAGGCGCCGTCCGCTTGATGTAATAGCGTAACGCCCTGCGGACATCGAGAGTGTGCCATTGCCGTTCCAGCGCATGAGACGGGTTAGGGCAAAAGTCCGGTAACACAATCTCTTGTGCCCTGTGAAATAAGGTGTTAACCTTGGGAATGAATGAGGGGTCCAAACGCAGGACCACTCTGTCCGTGTGAAAAACACACAAGTCCACCCTGACAGAAAGAGCTGCCAGTTCCGAGATATGCCTAGCCGAGGTAATTGCAACCAAGAAGGCAACCTTAAGAGACAAGGACCTAAGGTTGCAGGTCCTAACAGGTTCAAAGGGTGACTTGGTAAGGGCCTGCAAGACCCGTGGCAACTCCCAAGTGGGATACCTATGTATCACGGGTGGTTTACTGTTGGTGACCCCTTTGATGAAGGAGCGGACCATGGGGTTGAGCCAGTAGTTCCGAATTGCCATAGGTAAGCACCGTGGCCAGAGCCGCGACCTGTCGGCGTATAGTGTTGGGCACCAATCCTTTATCAACACCCTCCAACAGATAGTCCAAGAGCCGTGGAATAGTCACCTCTGAGAGAGCCAAGTGGTTGCTGTCGCACCAACGGCAGAAATTCCTCCATGTGGAGTCATAAATGCGATTGATCGCCGGCCTTCGGGAGGCTTGAATCATGGAGATCACTCCTGATGAGTAGGATTCTCTTGTTAAGATCCGGCATTCAAGTGCCAAGCGGTTAACTGGAGCCACTGAGGCTCCGGGTGTTGTATAACTCCCTGTATGAGCCTTATCCAATCCGGAGGGATCCTCCACGGAGGGGCCACAGAGAGACTCACGAGGTCGGCAAACCACGGTCACCTCGGCCAGTGCGGAGCAATGAATATGAGCGCTGCCCGTACCTGCAGTGCTTTTCTGATGACTGCCGGGATCAGAGGGAGAGGCGGAAAGGCGTACATCAGGCCCCTTGGCCATGGGCTGCAAAGGGCGTCCACCCTTTGCTGCCTCCTGACTAGAGAACTTACGCTTTGTGTGTCCACCTGAAGTGGAAGCCTGTGGCTTGGTGTTATCTGCCATTGTAAAGCGAGAGTTTTCAGTGGGGTGCTGAAGCGTCTCGGTCTGCAAGAGATGCGGCTGTTAACCACCAAGGTGGGACCGGCCTGCACGTGGATCTGTGATAGTCCGGCCCACCGGCAAGCACGGAGTCACACTTAGCGACGGATGTCGCACGTCACTTAGCGATGATGAAACTGAGCGTGGGAGACCTATCGTTGAGGTCAAGTTTGCATTTAGTGACGGGATCACACGTCTCACTTAGTAACGGCAAGCTCAGTATTGACCGTTCACTAGATGCAGACTATGGCAGCAGGCTATAACTGGCAAGGCCCAAATGAGCGTTGAGTGATGATTGTTAGAAGAGAGCAACTGACGCTGGGTCCAATTTTGTTAGGCCTGGTGTGTACAAATACAGGGGACTACAGTATCCATGCTGCAATATAGGGTCAAGCAGAGCCCTCGTGGCCAGCAGCAAGTAAGGCCTAAAATGGCAAGCAACCAAAGGCCTGATTAGAATCAAAATCCCCTGACACACACTGAATAATGATTCCAACAGGAGGAATGCAAATGAGTGGCCTTTTGGATTACTCCCTCCCCTGCTCCGTCCGGAATTCAAGGCCTTGACTGCATGCTGCAGACTAAAATGGCGGCCGCCAGCAATCCGGACCAGGGGAAAATGAAAGTAAGCTGATTTAGTCGCTTTGTCCAGGAAAAGACAGTTTTCCTTGAATCCTGGTTAAATTAAGAGCTGCCAAGCCTCCCTTTTGGTCCTCTGAAGAGAGAATAAATCAAAGGAGAAATGGGCCGTTCACCACGCGGCGCCCACAACGATCGGCTAAATAATTTCAAGGCCCAAGGCAGCCTAGATAACAGGGAGCACTCCCTTTCCCCAAACTGCTCTCTTTAAAAGATAAATCAGTAATTACGAGTAATGACTATAAGGAGTCGGATCGGCTGAGTAATTTTCAAGGCCTGAAGAACGGGGAACACTCTTTCCCCCCCCAAAAGGTTCACTATAAGCAAGAAATCAGTACTGACAATAACGAAATAGAGAGAGGGAGAGAGGCACGAAAATCAACAAAAAACACTGGAAGAATCCACGAATGGAATAAACTTAATAAAACCTGCTGTTCTCAAGTAGCTGGGAGCCAAATCTATCACGTCTGTCTGGGCTGAAGACCAAATCGAAACTGGGGGCGTGTCCTCAGCCAGACGGGCGTGGCAGCTTTGACTGACTTGGTCTACTTGGGCAGGAGGTCAGAATTAACCCCATTGGTGGATTCTCCATTCTTCATGCTGGAAAACAATTATTATCTAAAGAGCTTCTAGTCATAAATCTCAAATATAACTTTTCTTTAATGAGAAACATTTTTCTTTAATTATTGAATTATTTAAAAAAAAAATTCAATTATGATTATTTACCTCTTCTGATCCACTATTTATGGATGCTGCTTTTGACTGCTGTTGCTGTTTCCTGAGCATTGCAGACCTCTGTACAGCAAGTATGCTTGGATTTGATTTCCAAAACTGAAGTGGGATACATGTAAAAACATTACAGAATGGTAAGATAATGGCAGCAGTTGCTAATATTATTTCTTAATGAATTCTCTGCTTAGATAGAAGCCAGATTATTTCTTACTTTACTGAAGAGCATTAGGCAATGAAGTAAATCAGCAAATAGCTAGAATGTAGGTAGCAGTACCATTCCTGCAGTGAAAATAACCTAACAGAAATAATAAAGGAAAAACATGCCTAGCATGTAGAGGGCCCATTTCTCCCCCATCTTCAATAAACAGTGCTTTCTGGCTAGCAAGTGGGCTGCTTTGGGGCTTTGGGTACTCTTCAATATCTTCATCAATGACTTAGATGAGAGAATTGAAGGGGAACTCATCAAATTTGATGATTAGAGGTCTGGAGGCTAAAACATATAAGGAACGGTTGCTGGAATTGGGTATGTCTAGTTTAATGAAAAGAAGAACGAGGGGGGACATGATAGCAGTGTTCCAATATCTCAGGGGCTGCCACAAAGAAGAGGGAGTCAAGCTATTCTCCAAAGCGCCGGAAGGCAGGACAAGAAGCAACAGATGGAAACTAATCAAGGAGAGAAGCAACCTAGAACTAAGGAGAAACTTCCTGACAGTTAGAGCAATTAACCAGTGGAACAACCTGCCTCCAGAAGCGGTGAATGCTCCAACACTGGAAGTTTTTAAGAAGAGATTGGACAGCCATTTGTCTGAAATAGTATAGGGTTTCCTGCCTGAGCAGGGGGTTGGACTAGATGACCTCCAAGGTCCCTTCCAACTTTATTATTATTATTAAATTTGCAGATGACACCAAACTGGCAGGAGTAGCTAACACCCCAGAAGACAAACTCGGGATCCAAAAAGATCTCGGCAAACTTGAACAATGGGCCCTATCCAACAAAACGAGTTTCAATGTGGAGAAAAGCAAAGTTTTACATTTAGGCAGGAAAAATCAAAGGTACAAGTACAGATTGGACAAAACCTGGCTTAAAAACAGTAACTGTGAGAGGGACCTTGGAGTCCTAGAGGACAGTCACTTGACTATGAGCCAGCAGTGTGCAGCAGCAGCCAAAAAAGCTAATACAATCCTGGGTTGTATAAACAGAGGCATAGAATCAAGATCACGCGAAGTACTAGTACTGCTTTATAAAACCCTAGTAAGACCACACCTGGAATAGTGCAGCCAATTTGGTCACCATATCACAAAAAAGATATTGAGAGTTTGGAAAAAAATTCAGAGAAGAGCAACTAAGATGATCAAAGGCCTGGAGACTAAAACATACGAAGAATGGCTGCAGGACTTGCGTTTGGCTAGTCTAAAGAAAAGAAGAAATAGGGGAGACATGATAGCAGTATTCCTGTATTTGAGGGGCTGCCACAAAGAAGAGGGGGTCACGTTATTCACCAAAGCACCAGAGGACAGGACAAGAAACGATGGTTGGAAACTGATCAAAGAGAGAAGCAACCTGGAATTAAGGAGAAACTTATAGGTTCTCCTACTTAAGCAGGGGGCTGGACTAGAAGACCTCCAATGTCTATTCTAATTCTAATTCTAATTAATTCTTATTCTTATTCTATTCTATTCCTAAAAAGATTTAGCCTGACACACAAATTAGTTATTGAAAAACGCTACTTGCATCCACTCCAAATTGTGTGCCACAATTAGAGGGGCATTATTTAATCAGAGTTTATGGGATCTATTTCAGTTACTGCACATCTGCAGAATTGAGAAAAATATTTATGGATATTAAGAACCAGTAGGTAACCTATTATAGTAAATAAATCTAAATGTGTTTAAACAAATGGTTCAAGTGAGTGGTTAGTACCTTATATTTTATAAAAAAAATATTTCTACTTCTTTGAAAGATGCCTTTTTCAAATTACTACCCTTTTTTTAGACAAAAGGTTTGTAGCCAGCAACTACAAGAATGTTTATAAAAATATGATTATCTAAGATCAATGTCAAGCTGGCTGCAGCCTACATGCAGCAATGAAACACCCGTGGCTGCCATAATTAATAATTTTGCACTAGAAAGTGCTACATATAAATTATTACATATGAATTATTATAATTATCAATATCCAACCACCCATCCTCCACAAACATGCATGCTAAATTTATATGGAAATATCCTACTCATGGTCCCAATTCATAGTTTAGTTATTAGGAGTAGGATTTTTTTAGCAAATGAATTCCTTTATGAAAATGGTCTCCTAAGAATCACTCCAGTGATCTTTACATTATCTTGTTATAAAAGCTATTTCAAGACATGATTATTTAACTGGACATTTACTGAGTAAAGTTGCTCTAGAACCAGACTGCTTTTATATTCTTACACTCCCAGTGTTTGATTATATAGAACTTTAATATAAGCAAACAACATCTGAACTTTTTTTTGGTATGAGTTCATTTGGGAAAAAAGGAATATAAGAATAAATTCAGTAAGACAGCAACATATGAGCTTCTGAATGAAAGCAAACAGAAATCTTATTGCATTACAGTAAATAATTGCTCAACTAAAGTGTATATTGCAAAATAATTCCCAAAGCTTAATTTTTATTACTTTTGTCAGTAATCTATATACAAAAAATCTATATAAGGTTTTTGAAACTCATAATGAGGGCTAAAAATGATGCTGTGTTTGTTTAAAAGCAAATAAAGTTTAATTCTGTGACTTCAACAGCTACTAAGCACTGAAACAAATTCAAATTACTGTTAAAAATATTTCCAGTAGGCCACCTTTTTTGTGCCACGCTTAGTAAGTTTATCTTTTAAACAAAATTTCAAAAGTTATTTCCAACTGAAACATTTAATCATGGATTTGTTAAATACAAGTAAATAAATTAGATAATTCTAGATCAACTTTTTTTCTCTTGTATAGACACAAAGAATATTAAAGAGGGCTCATTCAATGCATTTATTATGCTATAGTAGTATTTTAAGTGATCAAATCTCTCCTTGGGAAAGAGGGATTGGAGAAGTCTTTCAAGGTAACTTTCAGAACTATTCTAAGCATAGTTGCTTTGTCAAAAGTTGCTCAGATCCTTCTCCATTTGGCATTAGATGAACAGGTTTTATAGCAGAACCAAGAAAGCATTTGGCTGTACTGGATTATTTTGTGGGTTGCTTTAAGGTCCCCGCTGCTCCTATTTAAAATCTACACAAAACCCCTGGATGAAGTTATTCCTCAGATGAAAAACCATCAATATGCTGACAATCCTCAGCTTTATATTCATCTTTGTCACAAGTGACATTGTCAAGTTTTTCACTTAGTGGTTTGAGACTGCATGGAACAAGTTAACCCTAGTTCATTCAAGTTCAACCCTAGCTAAAATAAAACCTTGGGGCTCCCTAGGTCTGGTGATTCTTCATCTTTAATACTAAATAGATAACATTCCCCCAGAAGTGGTGTGCAACCTGGGGATCCTTCTGGACACCCAGCTCTTCCTGGAGAGATTCTGTATAATTTGTTTTATGCATCTATTGCACCCTTTGCTCTGCTCACTGTCAATCACACCTTAATGACTTCGTGGTTACATTACTGAAATGCATTTTACTGTAAGGTTTTTTTTCTTGAAGAAGCTTCAGAAGCTTCAACTAGTACACAATGCAGTAACACATGCACACTTGGAAGCTGCAAAGTTTGCCGGTAAAAGCACTAAGGGGTAATCTATATTAGCTTCCAGTATGCTACTGGGTACAATTCAATTTGCTGGTTATTATCTTTAAAGGCCTATTTGGCATACCCAAGTTATTTGTGGGACTATCCATTTCTGAGAGTTTTATGCCCATTTCACTAGATGCTACAGGGTCAGGACATTTCAGGTTTTTGTCCTCTCATACTGTATTATTTTAATTGATTCTGGGTTGTTATATTGTTTTTATATATATTGTTCACTCTTAGAATTATGTACTTAAAATGAGCAGCTATAAATAAATACATGTTGAGCAATGTTTTTATCAATTCTTTTTCCAGCACTGCAGTGTATTTTAAAACAAAATAACTATTACGTTTCCAATTGTGTTTCATATGCTCAGTTAATACAGTATCAATTTAAAAGTGTCAATTATAAATAATTCATTCATTTTACCTCAGCTCCATCAACCTTTGGATGTTTGGCTTGGACTTTCTTTTCCTTGGATGTGTCAGACTCTGATTCTGATTGACTGCCAGACTCTGAACCAGACTCTGAATCACTGCTTCCTGATCGGCTGCTACTTCCATTACTGCTGCTTCCAGAACTTGAACCAGATCCAGATCCAGATGCTGACCCAGAATCATCGTCTGATTGGCTGCAATTATAAATAAGAATTAAGAAAGCTAGGAAAAGGCAATAAACAAATGTTTATTTGTAATTTTAAAGCTCCTCTAATAGAGTTAAAATAGTATATATAGATCTGCAGTGAATTACATCTTAGACTGGGGCTTCCATGAAATCTATGTCAATCTATTAAAACATTTCACTCAATTCAAATAGTAAATTAGGTGCTTGAATAGTTGTTCTTAGAAAATGGAGAAGACACAGCACTGAATGTTTTCAGGCATCATGTTGCTAAGCAACTGAGCATTTCATTCTGAACTTAGTAATATTAATAGCAGCAAAGGGAACACTGGCTTAATTTTTCCTCCCATAATCTGGTTACCATGCTAGTCATGAAAGAATTCTCTTCCTCCACAATTAACATGGAAGCACAGTGATCTTCTGTCAGCCTTCATTTGAAGCTTGTTTTTATGGTAATCATTGGGAGGTTAAAATATTTTTGCAAGCCAGTAATTTGGGGAACCTTATTTATAGGCTGCTTTATATTTCAGTTTCTTACAGTGGGGCAAAAAAGTATTTAGTCAGCCACCAATTGTGCAAGTTCTCCCACTTAAAAAGATGAGAGAGGCCTGTAATTGTCATCATAGGTAGACCTCAACTATGAGAGACAAAATGAGAAAACAAATCCAATCACATTGTCTGATTTGGAAAGAAGTTATTTGCAAATTATGGTGGAAAATAAGTATTTGGTCACCTACAAACAAGCAAGATTTCTGGCTCTCACAGACCTGTAACTTCTTCTTTAAGAGGCTCCTCTGTCCTCCACTCATTACCTGTATTAATGGCACCTGTTTGAACTTGTTATCAGTATAAAAGACACCTGTCCACAACCTCAAACAGTCACACTCCAAACTCCACTATGGTGAAGACCAAAGAGCTGTCGAAGGACACCAGAAACAAAATTGTAGACCTGCACCAGGCTGGGAAGACTGAATCTGCAATAGGCAAGCAGCTTGGTGTGAAGAAATCAACTGTGGGAGCAATAATTAGAAAATGGAAGACATACAAGACCACTGATAATCTCCCTCGATCTGGGGCTCCACACAAGATCTCACCCCGTGGGGTGAGCAAAAATCCCAGAACCACACGGGGGGACCTAGTGAATGACCTGCAGAGAGCTGGGACCAATGTAACAAAGGCTACCATCAGTAACACACTACGCCGCCAGGGACTCGGATCCTGCAGTGCCAGACGTGTCCCCCTGCTTAAGCCAGTACATGTCCGGGCCCGTCTGAAGTTTGCTAGAGAGCATTTGGATGATCCAGAAGAGGATTGGGAGAATGTCAGATGGTCAGATGAAACCAAAGTAGAACTGTTTGGTAGAAACACAACTCGTCGTGTTTGGAGGCGAGAGAATGCTGAGTTGCATCCAAAGAACACCATACCTACTGTGAAGCATGGGGGTGGCAACATCATGCTTTGGGGCTGTTTCTCTGTAAAGGGACCAGGACGACTGATCCGTGTACAGGAAAGAATGAATGGGGCCATGTATCGTGAGATTTTGAGTGCAAACCTCCTTCCATCAGCAAGGGCATTGAAGATGAAACGTGGCTGGGTCTTTCAGCATGACAATGATCCCAAACACACCGCCCAGGCAACGAAGGAGTGGCTTCGTAAGAAGCATTTCAAGGTCCTGGAGTGGCCTAGCCAGTCTCCAGATCTCAACCCCATAGAAAACCTTTGGAGGGAGTTGAAAGTCCGTGTTGCCCAGCGACAGCCCCAAAACATCACTGCTCTAGAGGAGATGTGCATGGAGGAATGGGCCAACATACCAGCAACAGTGTGTGCCAACCTTGTGAAGACTTACAGAAAACGTTTGACCTCTGTCATTGCCAACAAAGGATATATAACAAAGTATTGAGATGAACGTTTGATATTGACCAAATACTTATTTTCCACCATAATTTGCAAATAAATTCTTTCCAAATCAGACAATGTGATTGTCTGGATTTGTTTTCTCATTTTGTCTCTCATAGTTGAGGTCTACCTATGATGACAATTATAGGCGTCTCTCATCTTTTTAAGTGGGAGAACTTGCACAATTGGTGGCTGACTAAATACTTTTTTGCCCCACTGTATATGCAGCTTTGTTAACACAAACATAAATAAAAGCAATTGACTAGCTGTACTGATTTGTGCCACATTTGATAAAATCTGTCCCAAGAAATTTTCACAATACAGCAACTAAAACATTCTTTTCCAAATAGGCACTCCCTATCATGTTTCCAATATAAAGCACAGACATATTCATAATGTTCCAACAGAATGTATGCTTATATAAAAGGGAGATTTGTCTGTCCATCCATCCCATCCATGAAAAAATAATAAAGCAGAAATAAGCAACATGATGTTCAAGAGCAGCCCACTATGTCCCTAAGCACTTCTCTTGATGCTAATCATGCTCCTTATCTTACTGAGCTTATAAAAAATGATTATTTTCAAACATTAAAGATGATGTTAGAATGCTATAAAATAAAGTATTAGCATCTAATTTCAATATTCATTTGTAGAAATGTGTTTGGCTCTCACACCCTCATGCTGTATAATAGAAGAACCCGAAGAGTCAGAATAGAAGAGAAAGAACTGGAGAAAATCGCAAAATACAAAAGAGTTGCAAATAGAAATAGAACTATTGTGGCAAAGAAAGCAAAGATAGTACCAATGGTAATAGCTGCCTTGGGTGCAATTCCAAACCCCCCCCAAAAAACTGGAGCTCCGCTTGAACACCATCATCGTTGACAAAATCACCATCAATCAACTGCAAAAGACAGTTTTACTTGGAACAGCTTACATCCTGTGATGATATCTGTAACACCATCAAACAGCATTTGCCTATGCCAGGACTTTGTGAAGGCCTGTGTGAAGGCCTGGGCGGAGAGATATATCTTCAAGGATCTCCAAAATATCAACAATTTTAAACTTTTTTAGAATTCTGTTTTTATGAGTGACAGTTGCCATGGCAAATTTAAACCACATTTAAAATATCTAGAGTAGAAGTATACAATGTGAGGCTTATGGAAACTTGCAGTCTCCAAAAGCCTAAAATCCAGCTCCAGCTCAAACATTACTACAATGCTTAAAGTGATTGAAAGAAGAATTAAATACACAACCAAAAAATAATCACAGTAGGCACATTTAATTATATGTAATTGCAAATTATAGTATATTTATTTCTAAATAACATTATTATTAACAAGATGCAGTTGTCTTCAGGTTATTTCTAGAAAAATGAGAAAAGTTTAATCTAAAATATCTTTCCTTTCGGTGAATTATTTGAATATTATTGTTTCACAAGTTAGGTTTCACAAAGAGAAAACAGGATAGGTGGATACCAATCCTCACTTCTTCATGCATTTCTACAATGGCAAGTTGTGATAGGAAAATATTATTGGACTTATTGGAACATGTAACTCCAAAGTATACAATGACAATGATAGCCAGAAAATAAGATACAGAGGAGAGAACTTTAGCTCCTTTCAGCCCCTTCACTCCTAAAACTGCCCAAACTGAGAGGATGCCCTCTTTCCATCACAAAAAATATATCTTAAAGATATATATATTTTCCTATTGGTGGAGGATGGCATCCAAAATTCCATGAAAACAAGAAATCTAGTGAGAATATGATATGAATAACATGTCTTTCAAAAGGATCTTTAGAAGAAGCAATGTTAAGCTTACATGATAAATGACGAAACAGGACCAGATAGCCCTTCTACCCAATGGGCATCTGTTATCAATGACAGAGATTATATGCTCCTGGCCAATATACCATGATTCTTTCAGGAAAAAACAAGAATTATGCACACTTGAATCCATGTAGAAAACATTGCCATCTAAATGGGCCCAGTGCTCTTCAACATCTTCATTAAAGATCTGGATGAGGGGATAGATGGGGAACTCATCAAATTTGCAGACGACACCAAGCTGGAAGGAATAGCCAACACTCCAGATGATAGCTTAAGATACAGAAGGATCTTGACAGACTTGAACATTGGGCACTATCTAATAAAATGAAATCCAATGGTGAAAAAAGTAAGGTTCTACATTTAGGCAAGAAAAAACAAATGAACAGGTACAGTATAGGTGGTACCTTGCTCAATAGTAGTAACTGTGAGAGGGATCTCGGAGTCCTAGTGGACTATCACTTAAATATGAGCCAGCAGTGTGCTGCAGCTGCCAAAAAAGCCAACATAGTGCTAGGCTGCATTAACAGAGGGATAGAATCAAGATCACATGAAGTGTTAATACCACTTTACAATGCCTTGGTAAGGCCACACTAGGAATATTGCATCCAGTTTTGGTCACGATGATGTAAAAAAGATGTTGAGACTCTAGAAAGAGTACAGAGAAGAGCAACAAAAATGATTAGGAGACTGAAGGCTAAAACATATAAAGAATGGTTGCTGGAATTGGGTATGTCTAGTTTAATGAAGAGAAGGACTAGGGTGACATGATAGCAATGTTCCAATATCTCAGGGGTTGCCAAAAAGAAGAGGGAATCAAGCTTTTCTCCAAAGCACCGGAAGGCAGGACAAGAAGCAATGGATGGAAACTAATCAAAGAGAGAAGCAACCTAGAACTGAGGAGAAATTTCCTGACAGTTAGAACAATTAATCAGTGGAACAACCTGCCTCCAGAAGTTGTGAATGCTCCAACACTGGAAGTTTTTAAGAAGAGATTGGACAGCCATTTGTCTGAAATATAGTATAGGGTTTCCTGCCTGAGCAGAAGGCTGGACTAGAACACAGGTCGGCAACCTGCGGCTCCGGAGCCGCATGTGGCTCTTTGAGCCTTCTCCTGCGGCTCCCAGCCTCCTCTGCCATTTGCAGAGAGAGACAGAGACAGGCACTTGCCCTTCCCTTCTCTGTGTGTATGTGTGTGTGTGTGTGTAAAAAAGAGAGTGGCCTCACCCTGAGCTGAAAAGCTTATTGGGCGGGGCTCCTCCCTTTGCTGCGTCTCTGCAGGAAGCAGGAAGGGGAGGAGAGAGCTAGCCTGTTGCAGAACAGCTTGAAGCCAGCTTGCCAGGTGAGCAGAAGATCGGAGAGAGGGAGAGGGGGGGAGAGAGAAAGAGAGAGAAAGAGAGGAAAGAGAGAGAGAAAAAAAGAGAAAGGGAGAGAAAGAGAGGGAGAGGAGACCCTTTTGACATCTAAAATGAAGATAACACTGCATATATCCTTTTTACACACACACACATATGTATGTATATATATATATATATATATATATATATATATGTAGGTCTTTGGTAATTCGGGTTTTCTCCCGCGTAAAATTGGAAGTGTCTTGGCGACGTTTCGACGAAGTCTCATTCGTCATCTTCAGGCTGGTGTCTCTTTGGCCTCGTGCTATGTGTGTGTGTGTGTGTGTGTGTGTGTGTATGTGTATATATATATATATATATCGTAAACCAAATAAATATTAACGATCACCAGGATAAAAATCTTAAACAAAGACTGTTTAATTTACAAAGCTTAGCTTTCATCGGCCACACTGCCAACATCGTCAGAGCATAAAATGTGAGATTTGGGAGTCCGTTCTTATATGACTGGCTGTTTCTGCGCCCGGGCCCTCGACCTAGTCATCGGTCCGCTCATCAGCGTCAGGCGCCTCGTTCTTAAAGGGGCCGTCTCCAAAGTTGTCCTCTCCTCTCCAGTTGCTATTGTTCCTTTGGCATGTGTATTAGCGCTGGGGGATAGAGTGTCGGATCGCTCCTGCTCATCCTGCTCAGCGCCAGGGGATCGAATGTCAAACTGTTCCTGCTTCTCCTCCCCCCCCATCACCATGGCCCCGTTCGTCTTGGTTTGCCTCCATGTCCCTAAACTACTCGGCGTCTTCCTATTAGCCAGTCCTATCATTTTCCTTGCCCGTGTGCAAACACCTGGGGGCTGTTCCTGTTCCCTACCCCCCTCTTGTCTTGCTATCGGATGGGCCCCTCTGTTGGTGGATTGTCTACCAGGCATGCTCTTAAGGTCGCCCCCCTGCTCATTAGATGTGTAGTTTCCTCAGCGCACGTGCGGGAGCGCAGGAGAGAGTTGAACACGCTGTTCATTGCTCCCTTCGTCACTGGCCGTGGCTGCGTCTCTATCGCCCAGTCCTTCACCGGGCATATCTCTGGTGCCCCTCTCCTCCTCCCAAGTTCCGCTACCCCTCCTTCATGTGTGACTGCTCGGGGGGTGGTCATCCGACTGGCACTTTGTAGTTCTTCCCCCCTCCTCCCCCCGTATGTGTGTGTGTGTGTGTCGCGGGGTTGGCTATCTGATCGTTCCTGCTCGTTATCCTCCTCCCTCCCCCCTGTCTTAGCTGGATTGGGCTGTGCGTGTCTGGGGATCTATGGGGTGGGCTTCCCCTGTTCTTCTTCCGCTCGTCACCCCTATGCCTCCTTGCGTGTAAATGCCTAGGGGTTGGTTGTCTGGTAGCATTCGACCGCCCCCCCCCCTTTTTCTTTTTGTGCTCAGCTGGGCCTGGGGCATTGTCTTGCCTGTAAGGTGCAACTCCAGTTCGTTGTTTTCTCTGGGGGTCGTAGTAGTCCCTTCTATTGCTCCATCCTTCCAGTCTTGCAGAGTGTGGGTTGGTTGCCTCTGTTGCCGGTTGGTGCGATGCCCTCCCCACCCCTTCAACATTTGATACGCAGGGCCAAGCTCTATATGTCGGTTGATGGAGTTTTCATCCAACATCCAGGCTTCCTTGAGCAGGCAGCCTCCCTTGGTGGCATCTCGGGATATGGCCTCCACATTGGCGAGGTCGAACCCATGGCCATGGTTGGCCATATGGGTCCACACCTGTGAGTGTTGTTCCTGCCTTTATATAATAAAGGTAAAAAGGATATATGCAGTGTTATCTTCATTTTAGATATCAAAAAGGGTTTGCGGCTCCCAGTGTTTTGTTTTCGGTGGGAAACGGGTCCAAGTGGCTCTTTGAGTGTTTTGGGTTGCCTACCCCTGGACTAGAAGATCTTCAAGGTCCCTTCCAACTCTATTATTATTATTATTGTTATATCTAATGTCTATATTTACATGACTATGTATATGCAATGTTTATTACAAATATTACCTCCCATAAAAATGTTTAAGAATTTGCAAAGATTGAAATGGAGCATATAACATAGCTTTCAAATTAATCTAAGGGTCCCATATAGAAAACTAGTGGGTTTTTTTTTTTTTTACAAAAATACCTCCTCTATTTCTGAGAAACATGAATGGACGAGAACTCAATTCATATTTTAGAATAGATGAAAGAGTATTTCTTTGTAGCATATTAGATTTTAAGCTTGCATTCAAACCAGAAATACAGGAAAGTCCAAACAGATGCCTAAATTAAGAAAAATCCTTTCCTATTATTTCTCCCTGCAGAAGGTTCTGTAGGGGTCATTTCATAGGTGTAAATATTAGCAGCTTCTCTAGACATATGAATGACAGAAACTGAGTTCTGATCACAAACTGATCAGAATTTTGCTAAAGATCTTCCTTAATACTCTTATGCTATATTGTCTATTTACCCTTATTTTTTTCTTTGTACAAAATGAACAATAATGGAATTCTTCCCATTATCAGGCATAGTCAGAATTTATCATGTTTTAATATTTCTTCAGTTACACTACTTCAACCTGGTTTACCTTCTTTCAATATTCTCACTGATTTTATAACTTTATTTTCAACCATGGACATCAATTATCGCATTTGTATCAATTCCACTGTTGAATACAGTATATCACTATCATTTCTATACAAATCTTTCAAATATTCCTTCCAGCATTCCATCACTGAAATTTAATTCTAATGATTTCATTCCATTCACACAACTGCAAACTTCTCTAGCCCTCTCCTCTGATTTCCCCCCCAAAATTATTTCCATCAAAATCACTCCCATTTTCTCTATATCTTTTCAATTAATTATTCCCTCTTTGAATACAAAGTAGTCCTTGATATGCGACCATAATGAAGCTGCCCATTATAGGCATAAATCAGATTGGTCACATGACTGACTCATTTTATGACTTTTGCAGCAGTAGTTAAGCAAATCTATTGTTCGGCATGGCACGTTTTTATCAAAAACTGGAAGTAACATCCACCTTTCAGCAATACCATTGTAAAACACAGTCACATGAACACCTGACATGCAGTCACTTGATTAGGGGACAACTATCGAACCTGAATCATAATTCTTCCTTTTTCCAGGTAGGTTGTAACTCTGAACTATTGCTTAAGTTGAGGACCCATACACACACACAAAATTTTTCTTTTGTTGCTTTTCCATCAATCATTTTTTTTCTTCATCCACAACTTATTTCACTCCATCATTCCTCAAGCATCCTTTTCATATTTTTATTTAACATAACACCACCCGCTTGTATGTCCCTTTATAGTATAATTATTTCATTGTGTTCCAAACATTTTCCTCCTCCTCATTCTCTATACTGATTTCACATTATGTTGGGAGATTAATTTTCTAGTACTTTTTCATGCGGTACTAAAATGCATATTCTTGCAGCGATTTCATACTCAGATTATATTCTATCACTATTTTTCCTTCTATGTCCTTTTCCTAATCAACAAAATGCTAAATAGTCTGTTTGCATTCAGAACCTCTCAATATCTTTTTATTCTTTAGTAAAAAAAAAATTCACCCTTAAGTAGTCAGATTAATCATGGTTTTAAATTCATTCCTTAGGTTACATTTGTGGCATACTGATCAAAATGCTAAAACTCGACCAATATTGTCCTTAGCAGAAATGCTATCTGGCATGGATATAAGAAAGATTTCTAACAGTCTCTACTTTTTATCTTCCCCAAAACACTTAAAATCTTAACTGATCAAAGCCAAGAGTGGAGTTCCATACTCAAGGATCTTTTAATATAAGAAATATCTGATAAAAAACATGAATTAATGAATAAACTGAATGAATAAAAGAGAAGTTGTGTATGGGAAAATATGTAACAGATCTAAATTAAAGTGATCTGGACTTAATAAGATCTACAAAATTAAGAATACCAACAAGATGAAATTTCTAGAACAGAAAAGCACACCCGCTCAATCAAATGGATATTAAATAAGCTCATCAGAGACAATATATTAGTTTCAAGGGACTATGGTATGTTAATCCATTAAGATTAATAAATTATGTTATTAGTTTTAAATTTCTTACTCTCTCTCTCTCTCTCTCTCTCTCTCTCTCACACACACACACACACTGCTTTTATGCCTAAAGAAGGCATAGAACTTGTAGTCTCCTGGTTTCTAGGCCAGCAATTTAACCACTACATCAAACTGGATATTAATTAGTTACTTAATTCCAGAATAAATGTACAGTATTAAACTTACTTTTAAAGAAAGTATATCTTTTTTAACATTTACTCAATAATTACTAAAACAATCAGTAACTGATCTTATTGATAAATCAATTAAAGGCTGCACTTCTTTTCATTGGAATGGAATAAAATTCTGCTGAAAATTCATTAAATGCACAAATCAATGGCTATTTTTGTATGAAATGATAAAAGATTTTAACGAATCTATAAATTAGTATGCCAGAATTAACACTAACATGACAACTAGCATTATTGTACAGATCTGTATCAAATACCAGTGCTCAGAGATTATTACATACAAGTTATTACTTCAGAACAACCCTAAATTAATGTTCCCCAAACTGGATATCCTCTAAGACAGTATTTCTCAATGTTAGCAACTTTGAGATGTGTGGGTTCAAACTCCCAGAATTCCCCAGCCAGAATAGTAATCCTAAAGTTATCAAGATTGAGAAATGCTGCTCAATATCATCTCTTAAAATCTCCTAGCCAGTATGGCCAATGCTGAAATCTATGTAACTGAACCCCACTCTCACTCAGTTTGATAAGATTTACCAGATCATTTACTGTTCTTATTTCATAAATGGGTATAGAGATAAAGTGACATATTTCTGGAAAAAACATGCATAAAAATGTAGATGAGCAACAGACAACCTTAATTTTACATTGCTCTTCACAATTATTTTGCAATAGGTAGCTTTGCCTTTACGCCTGCTCCTTCTTCCTTTTAGTTCTTGTTCAACTTTGCTCTAAAGCTCCTTCCCTAAGACTCTTATATCATTCTCAACTTTAGTTTGGTTTCCTATTTAGAGTACTGATAGCCCTCGACCTACGACCACAATTGAACAAAATTTATGAGTGACTTAAATGACCAACAAATATACTTATTCAAACAATAACATCTCCAATTATATGATATTCTAATAGAGTGGTACCTTGGTACTCAAGAGCTTTGAAACTCATTGAATTTGGTATTCAATGCATTTTGTCCCATACTCATTTGTTTGGTACTCAATGCACAAGCTAGAACTTGTTGGTGTCAGCTACCTTGTGACTCACTACATTATTCCTTATGGGAAAAATTGTTTGGTACTCATTCTTTTTGGTATTCATTGTGCCTCCTCCTGTAACCAATTAACAATGAGTACCAAGGTATCACTGTACATTATATTCAGTACAAATAACTGGACAACAGTACAAAGATGGATTATAGTAAACTACTTATATCTAACTTTTAAGAGCCCTGCTCAAAATAATCCATATCACTGACTAGCACAAAGGTCAGTAAAACTATGTAAGGCACCTAGGACAATGAATCTTATGCATTTTATTGAGTAATAAACCTAACAGCTGGCTTCATACAGTACATTGTACTAAGTCAAGAATTCCTTAATCATTGGTTGTTGAATAAGTTATAAATGATTGTGTTCACAGATTTGCCTAGCTTTTAATCACACTTGAAAACTATACTTTTAATACGTTAGGTTAAAAAACAAACATGCTTGTTTTAGGATCATATATAAACACAATCGACTTAAAACTGGATTTGTCTGCAGATTAGAGAGTATAAAACAAGAGTTTAAATTTGACTTTTGCCCAAAATCACGTAATCTACATGTATAAATTGTTCCTAATTTATTACATAATATTTCATACTTATAACTGTACTTATGAAAACACTGTATGTACTATATTAGTAAAGATATCTCTTAAAACAGGGGTCCCCAACCTGCGGCCTGGTACTGGGCTGTGGCCTGCTGGCCACCAGGCCGCGGGACAGGCTGGCCAGTGTGTACGCACGTGTGTGCACCCCCCACTTGCGCTAGCACTGCGGCCGTGGGGTGCAAAAACAGGATGCCATGCCACAGGGCGCGAAAATGGGCCACCGCTGCCGCACCTCAGTGCATGAAAATGGGACAACGCCATTGTGCAAAAACAGGTGCCGCCACAGCTCGGGGTGCAAAAATGGGCCGCCGCTGCGCTGCAAGGCGCAAAAATGGATGACACTGTACCACGGAAACAGGCTACCACTAAAAATGGGGCACCGCGTTGCCATGGGGCACAAAAATGGGCCACCACCACGTGGCAATGCACAAAAATAGCCGCTGCCGCACCGCGGGGTGCAGAAACAAGATGTTGCGCCACGCAAAATGGGGCAGGGCTAGCAAGTATCACGTGTTTGCGGTGCGCGCGCGCACGCATGTAAAATGCTTCCCCCTCCCTTTTCCTCCGGTCCGCCAACCAACAAAGATTGGTGACCTCTGTCTTAAAACAATCTTCATTCTCAGGATACATTTCTCTTGCATTTATTTTTGAAAAGTAATAAATTCATTAGAAAAAGTTGAACATGTACCTGAAATAGGCTCTTAGCAATTCTATAGAATTTTTTCAGCAGTAAATCCTTTCAATTAATAGGTTTTATTCCTAGGTAAGTGTATATAGAATTATAACTTCAATGCGCATTTGTTTTTTCTATTTTTGTCTCATATACACTAAAGCATTTTCAATATATTTGTGAACTTCTATCTGTTTAAGAAACATGACAAGTAGGATAGTTTGGATTTCTTTTTTATGTAACGCCCAGGCCCATGACCGTAGCTGAAAGCTCTCTTAGCATTCAACTATTGCTTGCTCCTTGTATATTTGAGTGAAATACAATCTGTTCTCATTCTTAATCAGGATTATAAACATATACACTACTGAAAGGTTACTGAAACAGAACACACTATCAGAAACAAAGGACATGACATAGATACAGCTTTATATGACAGGACCAAACATGTCTCCCATATTGATTATTTAGCCTCGCACAACCAGATGTATAGAAAATTTTGCATGTACAAACAATCTATCCGGAGTATATATACAGGGGATATAAAGACAGTCTTATTAGTAATTTCAAATAGTTTTACCAGTATTGCACTGTACATAAAGTCTGAAATCCCAAAACATCTATGTAAATTTTCAAAGGTTATACAAAAATATTAAGATTATATCAAAGTGAATCTCAGTGCATACCTTGATTCTCCACTAGTGTTCCTTGTGCTTTCTTCATCACTGTGCCCATTCATTGTAAATATTCACCAAGATAAAAATATAAATAAAAGTTATCCCAGCCTGTAACCAGGATATAAAATGTCTTTTTAGAAGGCTCTCTTCTTTGTGCTTCAGATATTTCACTGTGTTCAGCAGTTCATGATTCTTGTATAAATTACCTTTAAAAAATAAAGAACTATTTGAAATGTTTACATAATCAACATTGTAGATATTGTAGAAGCATTATTTATTTAACAAACTGAATATGCATTCCTTTCTATTCTGTAACAGTCCTATAATATCACTTATGTAAAAGACAAAACTAGTTCAATGTTTTCAACAATTTTCAGTAATAGGATTTTAATCCATCAATTAATTCATATAACCCAATCCCACTCTGACAATAGTCGTGTACACAATCATATCTTGCTCAACTCAATTTTCTGGGTTCCCACAATACTATGAACATAGGTTGTGTTATACAAAATACACTGTGTCTTACAATTACAAGCTGTATATAAAAAAATCATTACCTCAATAATTTTTATAAAACCCACAAAGGTACTATCAATACTGTTCAGAGATAGGTTAGCTTCTTGTTTTGAAAATCTAATTCTATAGTATTTCTACAGTAACTGAAAATTAGATTTAAATAACTATGACATAGGAAAAAGAACAATGTATTCTTTTTTTCCCTATATCAGTTTCTACAAAAAATAACATACTATACAGGCAGACTTTGACTTACAACAATTCATTTAGTGACCATTCAAAGTTGACTTATGGCCATTTTTCACACTTATGATTGCAGCACACCCATGGTCATGTGATTAAAATTCAGGCACTTGACAACTGGTTCATATTTATGACAGTTGCACTATCCCGGGGTTATGTGATCACCTTTTGCAACCTTCTGACAAGCAAAATCAATGGGGAATCCAGATTCACTTAACAATTGTGTTACCAACTAAGCAACTGCAGTGATTCACTTAAAACTGTGAATAAGGGGGGGGGGAACCCACAACTTTATAACCCACCCATACATAAGAGGAAAAAAAATCTAGTTAGTTTTGGGATAACAAAAAGCGTGCATATATATTATAATTTATATAGTAAAGTATTGGCCTGTTTTTAACGTTACAGTAAGGTCTATTTCAATTAAAAGTTCCAAGCTCATGCGCAACTACAGCGCGAGACTGGGCACATCGTTGGAACCGATGCAAACTAACACCAAAGGCCAAAGGCCATTATTCGCACGCATCAGTCAGCTGAGTTTCGTGCGGGGTTCTCTCCCGCGCTCGTTTCTTTTTAGGAAACCCAGGCAAAGGCGGGGCCACTGTTTAGAGCAGTAGGAAGGCAGCGCATAGACACCCTCACCGCCAGCCTGTCAGCCAATGAGGAGCGGGCCTCGTGGATTTAGTGGGTGCCAAAACAAATGGGCTTTCTCCCCTCCCTCCGGTTCCCCCGTAGCGTCATGGGTGTCTCTCACGACTCCGCACACGGCGCCTTTTTATTACTATTACCGTCACCGGGATTTTTTTCCCCCCCTTTCAAGGCTGCCCGCGGCCCGCCCGCCTGCCATTCCCTCGCCCGCTTGCGAAAGCTTCTTTGACTCTCTCACAACTGCCTCTCTCTCCGCAGCCGCAGCCTGGTAAACAAAGGGAGATGGCGGGGGAAGATGAAAAAGCAGGACCCAAGGCCAGGGCAGCAGCGTGGTCGCTTCGTCCGAGCCGCTGTGGGAGGGAGGGACAAAGCGAGGACCGCGGGACAGGCGGGCAGTCCCGCGGTGCCGCATCTGGCGGGGGGCTAATAAAAGTGACAATTTTCTGCCCAGCGCTGGCCCCCTGCAGGCGCCTCCCTGAATGCTCACCTGAAGGCCGGCCTTCTCCCGAAAGCCCGACTGGGCCCTGTCCCTCTTCTCTCTCGGCCATTCCAGGCCGAAGGCCGCAAATCAGTTCTCGGCTCACTCAGGCCGGAGCCTTACTGCAACCCTCCCGACTTTTTCCTCTCCCCACCCTTCCCTTTCCCAACCTCGGCTAGCTCGAGGTACCCAGGCAAGCTGCAAGTCGGCCTGCGATCTTCCCTGCCTACCGGTCAGCCCAGCGCTGCCCAGTCTCCTACTTCCTTCAGTGGGCCGCTCTTACCTGAGCGTCACCAGGCCTGCCTGGGCCTCTCTGGAAGAACAGCGTGGCGAAGAAGCGGCGGAGAGCGCTGCAGTAGGGCCCTAAAAAAAAGGGCTGAGGCGGCGGAGAAAGAGGCGCTCCCGGGCCGGCCTGGATCTCCTCACCCTCTCCTTGCCTCTTCCCGGCCCTCTCGCTTGGTTTGCCCCCAAAAGAGGCGGGGGGGGGAGGAAGCGCGACTCCTTCAGAAAGTGAGGCGGGGGAGGAGAGGAAGGAATGGGTTAAAAAAAAAGCCTGAGGTAAGCAGGCGTGCGTCGCCGTTGCTTTAAGTCCTCCCGGCCGCTGCCGCCGCCGCCATCACGCTGCCGCCGTAGCAGTTCAGCGCAGCCTCCCCCTCCCTCATCCGATGGAAACCCCGGGCGTGATGTCAGCCGTGGGACAGAGCGGGAAGGGGAGGGAGGAGTCAACGCGGAAAGGAAGCTGGCGGAGAGGCTCGCGCGCGACGGGCTTGGAAGCTGAGGGCGCGGGGGGGGGGGAGCAAGCGGGGGCGGAATGAGCGCGCGCGCTTGCAGAGCTTTGCCTTTCGGTCGCCACAAAGGGTCAGATCTCACGTGAGAGGGATTGCGGATCGGATGGTTACTTCCCCAGTTCGGCTCCGCTCATAACTGGGTTCAAGTTTCGATCAGGTCTGGAATCCCGTGTTGGTAAAAATTTATCTCTCTTTCCGGGTTCGCAGATCTTTAGTCGAAGCATTCCATTGAATCTGATGGGATTTTGCTGATGCATTGAGTATTTGGCAAAAGGAGACATACGAGCCATGTCCGTAAGGGCAACAGACTACTTTGCCTTCCGATACAATTAAGATTAATTAAAATATTTTTTTTTCGGTGTGCGTGTGTGACATATACATCAGATATGTGCATATTGGATGGGGGGGGGTAAGGAAAGTGGGAGCAGAGATCAAATAATTTCTTTCTACGTTGATGTCTGAGTGACCCGTTGGCATAATTTGTAATTTGTCTTATCCTGACCAATGAATAAAAACTCCTGTTTTCACTCTTCTAGCTGGAAATCTATATATAGTAATTCTCACTACTTAAGAATTCATCCATTCAAAAACTTGGTTATGAAGAAGCTGAGTAATAGGTTATATTAG
Source organism: Azemiops feae (assembly GCA_023970755.1). Classification (NCBI taxonomy): domain Eukaryota; kingdom Metazoa; phylum Chordata; class Lepidosauria; order Squamata; family Viperidae; genus Azemiops; species Azemiops feae. The sequence continues at coordinate 206,274 of JALGBA010004140.1, read as the reverse complement.
GTAATAGGTAAAATTATAGAGTGGTGGATATTTCATGGAAACTTTGCTTTATACTTAAGAAATATTGGGAAAAGTTGCTCTTGGTTGAGAATGTACATTCTAATTCCAGGATTAAAAAAAAAAAATCACACCCACAATAAATATACCTAGCAGGAATTTATGATTCACAAATTAAATTTGAAGCAATTTCCTTATTTCCTTATTTAGTCCTTTAATGTACTTAATCTTCTAAAAAAGATAAGATCACTGAAGTAAGTTAACAGATTCTTCTGTTTAATCAAAATAGAAAAAAGAAAAAAATGAAATAGTCTCATGTCTATCCCAATATCTTCTATTTCTTCCTACCATTTTTGACTGTACAGTAATTCTACATTCACCATATCCAATCTCAAGAAAGCATACAATTATTAATAGCTTACAGTACAGTTTCACCTATTTCCAATTGTATTGGAGCAATGCAATTTCTCAAGAGTTCTGAACCCTATAAGAATTCTACCATAAATAGATAAGATAGATAATATAACCTTTATTGTCTTTTTTTCCCCCTGTGGCACATTGGCACGCATTAAAAATGAAAATGAAATAATGCTCAACTTTCCTATATTTCTTTCTTGCCTCAGCTACTCAGAAGGATTTAGATTTCAAAGAACATTTAAAAAGAAACCTGCATATTCTGCTTTTATTTGTACATTAAGCCTTAAGGAGTTTATCACTATTGTAAATTAGAATAGGTTTGCTAAGACCCAAAAGGGGTTACATTTTTTTAGGGAAATAATTATATTATCCCAGATGCAAATTTTATGTTTTGTCTAATTAAAAAGTAAAGCAGCAAAGGTGACAACTTTGCTTGATAGAAGACTACGTAGAAAATAAGTCTCCATTTATTGCTGAAGGAAAAATAAGTACTGTGTGTAAAAAGGCTGCATAAAAATACTTTTGTAGCCAAAATGATGTGTATTATAACGTTCCCTTCAAGAATTGATTCTTTAAAGGCTCTGAATTAAAGCAACTATGAAAGTGTCAGCAGAAGTGGAGGTAAGTCTAAAGGATTATTTATTGCTAGTATTTATACAGTATGCTATGCTAGTTTATAACATTAATTGTTTGATTATACTTAGAAGAGTGTTTGTGAACAAATTTGTGAATAATTTAATCTAGAATTAGGATAGGATAGGATAGGATAGGATAGGAAGGTATCTTGGAGGTCTTCTAGTCCAGCCCCCCACTCAAGCAGGAGAACCTATACTGTCTCAGACAAATCATGATGGCATGATGAAAATGAAGCAGCAGCCAAAGGAATAGTAGTTGTAATAACGGGTAGCTTCAGTAGACTAACATTAGGTAACATTAAGATTAGTAACAGAAATCTCTCAAAGCAATAATACTTCTTTATGTGCCTAACTACTTTCTTGTCCTGAGACTACATTAGCAAGACCAGCTCAGAATTCCATGGCTTCCATAATTGGCATTGTAGGAGAACCATGTTAATCTATAATGGTCAGATAATTAAAAAGTCTAGTGATACTTTGCATGACAAACAGATTTTATCATAAGGCATAAGCTTTCATGAGATGTAGCTCACTTTGGTTGACACAACTGATGAAATGAGCTGCCAGTGCCCCAAACCTATGCATTATAATAAAATGCCACAATTTCAAAGAAAGATAGCTTGGGGAAGGGGGTACATTTCCCTCTGTAATGGTCAGAAGTTCATGAATTTTGGACCTGGAGAAACATTGTCCATGGGGTCGCGATGGGTCGGACATGACTTCGCAACTAACAACAACAACCATCCCCTAGGAGAATCACTAAGATGATCCATCCCTAGACACTTATGGAACGTGATGGAATCTTGAATACTCAGAAGGAATCTTGTTAAGGCCTTCTTGCCATATGGGACACAAAAACAGAATGGAATACTGACGCAATTGCTCCTGAGTGCCCTCTGTGAGACTCTGGCTATCCCCTGGTTTTCTAAAGAGTTGCATGCAAAAAAGGCTTACTTTATTTATTTTATTTCATCTGGGAGACTGAGCATTCTAGATCAAGCTAAGTCCAAATATGCTAGAGAATTCCTATGGTAGAATCATGGTAGTCAGACAAATTAGGCAACAATGGGTACATAGAGAGAAAACATCTACATACCATTCAAAAGACACAATAAAAAAGCAGAGAGACCACAACCTCTCCTGGCCATCAGACAACATCCAGATAAGCAGAGATTAACACCAAGCAGTAAACAATACCCCAATCAAGGAACAACCAACTCAGTAAATAACAGTTTAATCAAGAAACCACCAAGAATATTCCCACCAATACTGTTATAAACAGAGAGCAAATCACGCCTTATAGAACTGATACGTTACCTAGTTAATGAAATAGGTAAATAGCAATACTACTTAAACTTATATACCGCTTCACAGTGCTTTATAGCCTTCTCTAAGCAGTTTATAGAGTCAGCATATTGCCCCAACAATCTGAGTCCTCATTTTACCGACCTCGGAACAATCAAGCTCAGACAGCACCAAGGACACCCCCCCTAAGGTTTACTTAGTTGTCCCCTCAAGTAACACTCCAGCAGAGTGGTTTACGATAGGAAAAGACTTATAAGTAGTCCTCACAGTAACTACAATTGGGACTGGCAATTCTGTCACTAAGCAAAATGGTAACTAAGTGAAACTTCATGGATCACAACAAACTTTTGATGTCATTTCCATTGCAGTTAAGTGAGTCACTGTGGGCGGACTTCCGGTCTTGCGCAGTAGTGTAGCAGCCAACGGATTTTGGGGCTTCACGCCCTTTGGCTGAATTTCTTCCTGTTAGGGGACCCTAAATGGGCCAGAAGCCGCCCCGAAGAGGCAGCAAAGAAGGAAGGAAGTCCCGTGGACTACGGAGAGATGGCGGTTGACCCGATCAGTCCAGGAGAAGCCTTCCAGAAACCAACAGGAGAAAGTCTAGCCTAACTTCAGAGTCTAGCCCAAGCTACAAGCAACCGAAGTCAAAAAGCATTATTTTAAGCCGATTGTAAACAGCGCGTTTGAATCTGGGTAAGATCGTCAATTTTCTCTATCCTACTTATTAACTTTCCTGTGGGAAAAAATTCCCAAGAAGCAAAAAACCTCTGAACGTGAAGGAGGGAGATTTTTGCCCCACCCTTTTACTAATGGAAGCGGCAAATTAAACCTTTTATGGAGGACCAAAACATACAGAAATGAAATGAAATGAATATAAAACCTAAATTTGGATAAGTTTGGAATTATTGAATGGTTAAGATTCTCATTTTAAAGACAATTTTCTATTTTGATAATTTGAAAAATAAACTGGTGCTGACATCTAGTGGTGGATAAAGACTATGACAGCTATGGCTTTTATACAGGACGTGCAAAATCTGGAAAAAACTAATCTGTGCTTGTGACCAAAGCTATAACAATAGAGAACAGCTATGAAAAAAAAAGAAAACAATTTGGGTTGCAGACAAAGAGAGGATTATAAACTTCAGGAAACCTTTTTGAATCTTTTTGGATTATAAATATCTACTATACTGTGACTCTAAAGCTATTTGCAAAGAAAAGAAAACCTCGATTCTTGACCACTATGGAAAATCAGACTTGCAGAAAGAACTTATCAAGAAAAAATAAATACCTTTCAAGAGGAGACATATGATGCTGCAACTAATTCAAACAACAATGACTTCAAACCACAAAGAAATCCAAAATAACTTTGAAAACATAAACCAATTCATCTTCAATTTAACTTTACAACAAAAATAATCCCAGGAAATAACAATAGAGAAGGAGCAGATAAAACATAACTGAACACAAATTCGAGGATAGAGACTCAAAGATGGAACTTAACACAACAAAGAAGTATGATTTAACCCAAGTGGAATTTTTTTTACAAGAAATATTGGTTTTGGAAAAGGCAACTTATACTTTAAGACCACAAGACAAATTTGAGGATAAGAAAAAAGACTGGTCAAAATGGATTGCAGAGACGTCAGGAACACCACTAGAACTGGAGAGACAAAAAATGATAAGAGATACAGAGAGACAAAGAAAAAGATTTTCAACAACCATGAAAGAGCAAATGCCTCTTACAAAGATATTGTACTTGACTTATTTTTTATATCTACAGTGACATCTACAAAAATATGGAAAGACTCTTTAATTCAGCAAAATATATTGATTAAAGATATTGGACAAAAGAAGAAGGCCAAAGTGAAAATTAAGAAAATAGATGATGGGACTTATCAGAGAGAATATTTAAAAAAGAAACACCTGTTTGAATATGGTTAAAGTAATAGAAAGATTTTGGATATGAATTTTACTTTAAGAGGGAGGAGTCCGTCAAATAACATAGTACTACTCTCTCTTCTCTTTTCTTCTCTTATTTCTTGATATGAGTAATATAAAAGAGTTAGAATGGCTTATATATAAGGACATATTTTAGATATTTAAATGTGATTGATTTTAAGAAAATTACAATGGATTGAAAAAAAATGTTTTGAATAAGAGTTAAAAGACCAGATGACTAGATTTATTAAATGGAATATTTAAAGATTAAATATATTCTTAATTATGGTAAAAAATGGAAAATATTTGGAAATAAGTATGTATTAGTTTAGGGGAAACCTGGACTTTCAGTAGTATACTATCTTTTTATCCCTCTTTACTCTTGTTCTTTTTTTCTCTCTTTTTAGTCTTATTTATTCCTTAAGTAAGGTAAAAGTTATGGGATGGTTTACATGAGAAAAAATAGAATGAAATATCTAAATGTAATTAACTTTGAGAAAATCTTAACCAGTAAGAATGTCTTGAATATTGTGGGGAAAACAAATGTAAACAAGAACTGTAAACGGAATCTATGATGAGGCAACCAGAATAACTAGATAGAAAAGAAATATTATATTGATATGATTATTATTTGCGAAAATATTAAAAAAAATTATATTCAATTGTTATCTATCAAAACAATAAGAATTGTATTAACTTAAGGTTGGTAAAAGAGAACATTATGGGAAGAAGAGGAAATCAAGTAAAGCTATTATGTGGATTATAGATCATAGAAACCAATTGTTAGCAAATGTTTTTTAAATGTAAACCCAGACAATACACTGTTTACTGAACATTAAGGTGACCATGTTAAAAAATTAATAAAATATATTATTTTAAAAAAGTGAGTCACTGTGGGCTATTGAGACATCATGTGATCAAAAGTTGGGATTTTACTGCTAGCTTCTCCATTGACTCAGCTTGTAAGACTCAACTGGTTGTGAAGAGCCCAACTGGCAATTTATCATAAATATCTGCTGGTTGTGAAGTGCCTAAATGTCAGTCACTTGACTGTGGAATGCTAAATGGTCATAAATGTGAGGACTGGTTATAAAATTATTTTCTCAGCACAGTTGTAACTTTGAATAGTTGCTAAGCATGGCGGTCATTAAGCAAGGTCTCTGTGTATTGCTTTGTTCCCTAGAAAACCCAATATCCATGTCATACATTTATGAGGCCCTTTGGGAATAAAATTGCTTGAACTAACTTGAACATTGCTTTTGATACAGTATCTGATTGAATTGAATAGATGAGTCTTAGTTTGTGCCTGTCTGGCCAACTACTTTGAGCTAGCTGAATGTGGCTAAAGAATGATGTATGCATTTTTACCTATGAAGTAGTGTCACTGGTCTTAATTGAAGCAGTGGTTTGCCATCCAGAAAAAACCTTGAATCTAATCTGTCCTGAATAAATTTGCATCCCCTCAGAACTGTATGTAATTTAGGATAGTCCTAAAGTCATTGTCAGCAAAAGTGACCCTCTATATGTAGCAGTGTTTATTGCCAACTTACAGAATAACAAAATAACAGAGTTGGAAGGAACCTTGGAAGTCTTCTAGCCCAACCCCCTGCTCAGTCAGGAAACCTCTTCTTAAAAACTTCCAGTGTTGGAGCATTCACAACTTCTGGAGGCAAGTTGTTCCACTGATTAATTGTTCTGTCAGGAAATTTCTCCTTAGTTCTAGGTTGATTCTCTCCTTGATTAGTTTCCATCCATTGTTTCTTGTCCTGCCTTCAGATTCTTTGGAGAATAGGTTGACCCCTTGTTCTTTGTGGCAACCCCTTAGATATTGGAACACTGCTATCTTGTCACCCCTAGTCCTTCTTTTTATTAAACTAGACATACTCAGTTCCATCAACCATTCTTTATATATAGTTCTGATGATATCCCAATTATATCCTTTCCTAGGCAGGGATAGCCCAGGTACACTTGTGCATATACTGGTTAACGTAGATTTAGTTATGCACTTTAGGTAGTTTGAGCTTGGTCTGGAAACTACAGCTAGTACAGAGTGTGATGATCCAAGTGCTAAGTGGGACACTTAGCTGTGCATGTGTTACACCTTTGTTGATGCAACTTCATTTATTGCCAGTTTGCTATTAAATGAGGTTTGTTTTAGTTATGACATACAAGAACCTAAATAATTTGGGTAGCAGGATATTTGTCAGGTTGCCTTTGCTTTTTAGACCATTGAGATTACATTGTATATATGAAGACTTTCCAACTGCCATCTGGTGGTGATTCTTAGGCAGGCCTCTGCAGTGCTTCTGAACTCTGAAATGCTGTCTCACCTGTTTTTCTTCCTCTCCTAAAACTCTAGGATAGGGATAATCTAATTTAACTGATTGTATAGTGATTTAGAACGGGAAAAAGAAAGTACTTCTTTTACTTAACACATATCCTATGTAATTCATTACTGCAGGCCACGAAGATGGTTTCACAATAAAAAAAACTAGATAAATGGAAGACATGTTTAGAGAGCTATTTGTCTAGCAAAATTAGAAGCAGTAAGTCTTCAAGTCTCACTTGTTGGGTCAGCATCTTTTGCTTTTGAGCACTAGTGACATTTAGTTGGTCACTATGAGAAAACACTAGTCAAAGATGGAGCATAGCCTTAGTAACCAGATAGTTCCTATGTTATATCCAAGTATTCAGCCAGAGTCAGGGTTTCTGACACAATTTTTGCTTTAATAGCAATATAAAGACATGGCCCAACATTTTGTTTGCCTTTACCTTAGGTTTAATAAATAACTACTATTCTTTAATAATCATAATCACCTGAATGATCAATTTACCTGTAAAATCTGAGAGGAGAATTTGGCAGATTGTATAGAAGGTATTGTGTAATATCAATGACTGAGATAGGTTTTCACTTGTGCAGAGGGACATTTTTCTTCGCAAACTGTTCTGAAGGGCTCCCATCCTTCTGATGCAGAATTGGGACTTTTTCTAGTACTTTTGTTACACTCCCCTGGTTAATTACAAGATCATAAATCATATTATTAAGGTTTAATTTTATTAATTTTGCTTTTCATTTAATTTTATTAAGTTGTTGAATGTTGCTTTATAATTTTGAGTAAAAGATTCTGGCTCCCTCTAATGGAGAAATGCCATAAATTTTTCTGCCTGGCACTCATATTTTATGTGTGAGAAAACCCAGCATTGAAAGTTTTCTGGTATTGTAGTTATATGTTTAACTATATATAATTATAAATGAGAAATGAAATACAATTTGATTTTAATGTAAAGATCACTCTTATTTTTATTTTCATCAGTATTACATACTCTAAGAAACCAGAAAGCTGAATTTAAATTCTAAACGTTTTCTATTAAGATTTATACAAAATTCCCTAAGGCTGTGCCTTCATTCCAACACCATGGCACACCATGATTTGTTTAATCACCAATTCTTGAATAAACCAAGATAGGTTGGCTTTATATCATATGCAAAGCTATAAGAATTGGCTTACAAACAGCAGAGGTTGGATTCACACAATCTGCTCAGCCATAAACAAGCAAACTGTATTTTAGTTTAGCTCAGTATGTAAATCCATATTCTTTGCCCTGGATCAATTAGCTCCATTTTACTTGGTATACATGTATTTATTGGAATCAAGCAAGCATTATGTTTGATTAAAAAAAAAAAGAACCAATTGAATCTGAGGACTGAGACACTTTAAAGAAATATAGTGAGAAATTATTTAATGACAAAATATTCACTGAATTTTTTTGCAGCAGCTTCCCCACCCCCACCCATTTCAACTAGGAAAGTTCACTTCACCATTCTGCTTTGCCATCAACAAAAATTATTGTGCCAATAAGTATTTATTTAAATATCTATTTGCAAATAGTAGTTAAAGATTTGTTATTAGGATCAGGATTGTGTCAAAAGCTCTCCACTAATGTGCTCTCACTAGGATGTTTAAGAAAGTCTTTTTACATTACTGAGTTAAAATACAATCAAGTCTATAACGTGCAATCCATTCCTGCAATGCCAGCATGTAAAATTTACTGTCCACACTGCCAATCCCTATCTCGTTCTGCAGTATTTATCCATTCCAATCACTGCCAAGCTCTTATTGTAAGTATAAAATCTATGCCTGTTCCGCCTTTGTTGCTCTCTCTTCCTGTAGTACAGTACAACATCACCCAATGAGGAAGACTACCACCATTTCCTGTGCCTCAGGACTCTGTAGGCTCTAGTCTGCTTTGTCTGCTCCTCCTCCTAAATGCCAACTAGGCAGCTTCCAAGTTAAAGTGCAATAAAGATATAAATAGGAAGGCACAAAGGCAGAGCCAAAACAGAGGAAGAAAAAAACTTGTGATCATGTAACCAATCAGATCTTCTAGTTTGGGACAAACTAAATAGAATAGCTGTTGGACAAGAAGCTACTGTACTTCAAGGGGAGAAAGTGAAGTGATAATGATACATATAGGGAGACTGGCAGATAATGTGAGACATATCCCCTCTGCTTACCAAAATAATAGTGGAGTGGGCCTGTGCTTTCCTTCAACTTGATGAAAGGCTGGAGAGAAGCTACTGACAAAAATAGAGTGGGATAAGATGAGATGATAGCATGAAAGGAAGAAAATCAAATGCTAATGGGGAAAGCAAAGACTGGGAGAGGCAAGGATGAAGATTATCACTAGACGTTACCTTCAAGATGTGAAATGGAACAAATTTTATACACCAGGAAGCTCCCATTGAATTCTATTGGAATAAAGGGAACAATACTCCCTATTTCTACCAATTCAATAGAAGGGGAAACTTTATTGTTAAAGCCTCCCTCCCTCCCTCCCTCCCTCCCTCCCTCTCATTTTGATGGCAAATAGAAATGGACAATAGAAAACTAACAATATTTGTAAGTTTCCGAGAATCATAAATATGAGATGAGTGGCTATATAAATTGTAATAATAAATAAACAAGACAATGTGAAATATTTGCAGAACAATTACTCTTTAGTGAAGATATGGATTAGTCTTTTTTTTTATCTCAAGTAGGCAGAAAGGGTTGTTTCCTGTATTGTTCCCAGGGTGTGGGTTCTCTCAAGAGTTGCAGGTAGCCTCCAACCCATCCTCTCTCTTCAGGGAAGAGGTCAGGCAACTTCATGTACAGTGCAATCGAGTTGGATTATTATTACAATTTTATTCATGTTTTGTTTTGCACTGGTAATTGCCTTGAGCACCCTGTGGGCTGAAAGACAGAGTAGGAATTGAAATTGAAATAATAGATGTTCATGCTTCAGCTGCTATCTTGTCTGATTTAAAAAGAAAAAGGAACTAACTTGGGATAGTTTGTTGAATGGTTCACTGGCAGTTTCTGTCAGTGGTATTCCCAGCCTTAAACATCAGGGGAGGAGGATTGCTATAGTCAGGACTTTTTCTCCAATTAGTCATGAAGTTTCTTGTTACAAATGAATTCAGCGAAGATGTTTGATTGGGTTTCTACCATCTCTAGGCTGCTCATTTCAAAAGCCTCTTTTAAATGCATCATCATTTGCACATTTAAATGCATCAGATTTGCATTTTCATTAGAAATTAGAACATTTCAGTAAACCCCCTCCCCCCATGGATAAAAGCATTCTGCTAGAAAAATGGAATGGAATAATGATAAAGATGTTAAACTCAGATCATGGAGCATGGAGACTCGTTCAGATGGATGACTTTAGGCCTCACTGGATGACTTTAGGCCTCCCATGATCTCTCCGTTAACTTGATCATTTTTATAGGGTTGTGGTAGTGATGAGAAAAGGAGAGACTTTTATGTATATTTCCTTCTGCTCTAAATTAAAAAGAACACAACAACTGTTGCTTCGAAACAAGATCGGCAGCAAATAAATTTAATAAACTAAATAAATGATTCTTCGGGTGTTTCACCAAGTGAATCTTGAATACAGTAAAAAGAGAATCTTTTATAATTTGGACAGTAACAGGAGTGAAGCTGTTCCATCTGCTCTGCCACCTAAGTCTATGATCCAACATTTCTCCAACTGAGTGGGACATGGTAATTATTACCCAGTCATTTATATTCTACAATAGTAAGGAGTATGAACCCAGCCTAGGTAATTAGTTTAGAATTATGCAAATCCAGACAGTTGAATAAATTATGGTTAATTTAATCATAGCTAAATATGTCATACAAACCCACTTCTTTTACTAGCTTCCTGCTTAAATAAGTGAAGTTATCAGTAATCATTCTATCTAGAGGATAATGGAATGTATTTCTTAACAGTAAGTTGCAGTTGATGTTAAAATAATTTCATCCTGATCCTTCCGTGACCTCTTTGCCCACTCTTGCCCTTGCCTGAAACATGCAATGGAAAGCAAATGAACCATCCCTGAGGCAAATTTTGACCAAAGATCACAAGGGCAATCCTTTCTGGCCTCCCTTAGTTCTTTGAAGTAATATGCATATGTCACTCAGTTGGCGGGTTGCAGTACTAAATTTTAATGAAGTGTTTATAGGCTAAAATATAACCATTAGAATTAGTTTTTTCAGCTCTCCTTTTCCTCACTAATATAGATAAAAAGGCCAAGTTATCATCCTCTTGGGAGGCTAACAACTATGGCCCCTAGCAGCAACTTCTTCAAAGGCTAGTCTGTTCAGAGAATTGCTGACCTGAGGTGAATTGTACTCATTTGCCATTAATCCCCAGGAAGTTCTCTATGTCTTGGCCATTAAAGTTTAATTGCTAGGTTAAGCTTAACTATATCAACATAATTGTGTGTTACTAGTGCTTTTTAACTGAGAGGTTAATGGTCTCGCTCCAGTAATTTAAGGCACGTGGGATTTTATTTTGCACATAAGATGTAGATTAGCTGGCTACAGTTTTGTAGCAGGAACAATATTATAGTAATGAGGTTACATGTGCCCCTGCTGACATTACAGTCTCTCTGGGATGATCTTAGGAAAAACCCTCAAACTAGGGGTCAGCTCAAATGATGAGCAAGTAGGGTTAATGGATTTATGTTCCTTTGTGGTCTTTTTTTGGTGACATAATTGTATCTTTGATAGCCTTTCCTCTTCCCAGCAATTTCTAAGCCTTATTTTTCATATTAACAGCACCTGATGATTGGAGTGAGCAGCTACTATTATAAGCAGATAACATCAGGAAGCTTATTCAGTCAATTGCTGTAATAAAACACAACACTTGCCATTTTATATCAAATAGGATACTAGTATGGTGCTGGCCAGGGAGACCACAGCTTTTACATCAAGAGTAGAAAAAATATAATGTATTTAGCAAACCTTCATTTGCAAGAAATATTCTGATGCACACTAAGCAGGACTGATGACTTTATGGGACAGCACAAGAGCACAAATGTTTTCTCACGTATTTTATTCTCCTTTTCTTCAGTCTTCAGTTACAGTATATTAAGATCCTGTACAGCAGGATGCGTCAAGCCGAAACTGCACCCATCCCATTGCTGGCAATGGGGAAAAAGTCCTGATATGTCACATGATGTCACATGACATCGTGAGTTTGACATGCTTGCTGTACAGTGTGGATTCAATGCTCATTAACAATGATCTTTCAAAACATGATCTATTTCACACGAGAAGCTGCTGTACTTTATAATTTCAAAATTATTGACTTTATAATTATAATTTATATATTATAATTTATAATAATAATTTTGAAATTACAAAGTACAAGCAGCTAGCTCAGTATGTTGTGGCAGAGTAGGCATGCTTCAGGTCCCCTCTATTAAATGGTGTCATCTTGTGTAGGTATGCTTCAGGTCCCCTCTATTAAATGGTGTCATCTAGTGTCCAGTTTTGAAATAATAAAACTGCTTATTTATATTATCTCTTGTAAAAACCAAAGTATCTATTTCCCATGAGAAGCTGCTTGTATTTTATAATTAATTCCAAAATTACTGAAAATTGAAAATTACAGAAAAAGGAGAAGGGGCTGCCCTAGTACCTGTTGGCTGGACATTATAAAGGATAACACTGGGATGACCATTGTGGATCTGAAGGAGGTGGTGCAAGACAGAGGGGCATGGAGAGTACTGATCCATAGAACGACCGAGAGTCGGACACAACTGAATGGCTGGCAACGACAATTAGCTACTGGTATATGAGAATTAGATAAAGTTGTTATGCAACCTTGCCTCATTGTAACTGGTACAACTTTATCTGAACTATCAACTCAAGTAAAAGTAAATATAAGTATTCAAATTATAGAACAAGTGGATGGATATATATATGTTTTCAGATTTGTTAATAGTGAACATATATATCCATCAAAGAAATTTGCAGCTGGTAATCATGTTGGATGAGAACTTGGGACAAAAAGAAGCCATTAAAAAAATAAGTCAACTAGATCTTTTGTTCAAAACTTGCAAAAATGTTTAATAGTTCATTCACATAGAATCTTTTATGTGAAAAACAATGGGTAATGGAATAGGGCAGACATAATACTACACTACAGAATAAACACTAATTTTATACTCCTGATTTTTAGGACACTGCCAAAACAAAAGAAACAAAAATCTTGTGCAATACCAGCCTAAGATGAAACCAATCCTGTAGCTTCCCGTTGCCCATAGATGTATGTGTGAATATGCACCTGCCAGCAACTACATTCCAAATACAAATTAGGGCCAAGCCAAAGCAGAAAATAAGATGAAACTTCATTTTGATGGACTAATTACGGGACGGGATCCATTAATCACAAAGTCTGTAAAATATAAAAGAATGCCATCACCTCTCACATATTGACACAAATGTCTATTTATCTAGTGAAATCTGTATGCAAATTATGTTAATCAGACAGGAAATTGATTTGTTGCATGCAAAGTCCTTTGCATTGGTTTTACTAAATCACAGTTTTATTATAACACAGTTATTAAATTGATCAATTGCTACTGGTTACACAATTTTAAGTAGAAAGAGCTGGAGCCTGTTCATCTCAAGTTGTCCCTTCCCACTAATGTAGCTTGGAGAATTGGGGAAGTAAGATATCTGAATGAATTAGGCCTTTTATTGTATGTATAGTTTCTGAGGAAAGCAGGTAAGAATTAAAGTTTAATCCAAAAACAAAAGTTCAAGTTTCCTTATCGCTGATTTGAACATGCTATAACAGTGATGGCGAACCTTTTAGAGACCGAGTGCCCAAACTGCAACCCAAAATCCACTTATGTATCGTCGGGTGCCGGGTGGGCGTGGCCCATTGGGTGGGCATGGCCCATTGGGTGGGCATGGCTGCGGTGGTAATGGCAGACTGGGTGGGACCAAAAAGTTCAATCAATCAATTACAACTTTGCGAGATCTTTTTTTTCCCGCGAGAAGTTGAAATTGATTGATTGATTGAACCTTTTTTTTTTTGCACACGGCGGCAGAGGCCTAAAGCGAAAATGTTTTATAAATCCTAGCTGAAGGTCTAGGACTGGGGCAACGGTGCGCGTGCCCACAGAGAGGCCTCTGCATGCCACCTGTGGCACCCGTGCCCTAGGTTTGCCACCACGGTGCTATAACATGAGAGGTCTTTGGTGCTCTCTGAACTTGGCTGTTTTCTTTCAGATGTTTCATTACACAAACTAGATAACATCATCAGTGCTAGTAGGGAGTGGCGTTTGCTCTCATTTTATATCCTAGTTAGCTTGCCCTGACAGTGTTGGAGGTCTTGGTGATTGTTGGATTGGGCTGTTATTTACTGTTAGCTTGTTTGGCAGTTTCTTGACTGGGGTATTGTTTGCTTCTTGATTGTTGGTCCAGTGTTAATCTTGGTGTTAATCTCTGCTCATCTGAATGTTGATTGCTGGTGAGGAGGTGTTCTGGTCTTTTTGTTCCCTTTTTGACTTGTTGATTGACTCTTTTGAATGGTATATAGATGTTGTTTATGTCTATGTGTATGATGGTGGCCAATTTGTCAGAGTGCCAGGCGTCTAGGAATGTACCAACATGTTTTAAAGATGTCACATTTTAAAGAAACCCTTTGGACTTTTTACTTAAATATCTGTCTGTCTGTATTGAATAGCTTTCCTTAAACAAACAAATATCTTAGTCCAAACATACAATAATATTTTATTTATACAAGGCCCCATCAGATTCTTGAAACCACCATTCAAAGAGCCAGTGATTGACTGATTATGTGCCATCAAGTTGTCAATGGTTAGCAACCACATAGATCTGATATGTTCCTAATCTGGTCTTCTAACCGCACAGCCATCACTGATGCTGTTTGTCCTGTAAAAAACCTATAAAAGTTGAATTGTCACCAATTGTTTGCTATATTAATAATGTTTTTCCAATTGATTATTGCACTTTTTATTACAGTAGTGGTTAAGACATTAGCTAAGAAACCAGGAAACTGTGAGTTCCAGTCCTGCCTTAGACACAAAGCCAGTTGGTTGACCTTGGGCAACAGTAGTCCTTGACTTAGTTACAACCATTGATTTAACAATGTTAAAGTTACAAAGGCACTGGAAAAGGTGACTTATGAGCAGCCTCCAAAGCATATTAGATATAAACACCCTAATGCAGTAAAATTTTATTTAGATTTAGCCTAATTTACCTGTTGGTTAAGCAGAGCTGTGCTACCAGTTGACCTGTATGTCCAAGAAACTTAATGGACTGAAATAAGCACAAGGCACATGATTTCATGATTTCACTTAGCCCATAACTTGGTTCAGATTAGGGCTATGCTATAAGTGCCTCAATGAGGCAAATAGCGCTTCTCTTTTTCAAATGAAGTCTTACCCAGGACGACTCTTTCTCAAAAATGATTGAAAGAAAGAGGGGGAGAAAATACAAGTAAGAAGAATATTGTGAGCAAGAGATGTTGATGGATAGATAAAAGAAAACCTCTGTGTTAAAATGTTTTATTATGATTAAATAAACATTTTACGCTCATACCTTCCTGCTACTTCACAGCCACCTTGGAACAGATACTTCAATTCTCCAGGATGCCGAACCTCTGGATGCAAATAATCAGGGAGGAGATGGGTATCTCTAATCCATACTATCCATTGGACCAAATTGGGCACACTTATACCCTACTCTGGCTGTTTGTAGTGTTGGGAATGAAATAAAAACACACTGCTTCCGCTTTCCCTCTCCAGATCCTCAGAAATAGACATTTGTGATTGTCTTCATATCTACTAACTGAAATGTTGAATATAATGAATGGAAATAACTTTCTCATATTTTATTGTTATAAGGCTACAATAACAAGAATCCCTTTATCCCTATTCAATTCAAAGAGGCAAGAAGGAAAAAAGAAATAAAAGAAAAGTCTAAATATCACAGTGATTTGCAAATGGGCATGTCCTAAAAAAAAGGGGGAGGGAACTGATTGAACTCCAATCAAAGAGAATAAATGTAGCTCAGGGTTGAACTATGGAAACCCTGGTGCTTTCTGAGTTTGGTTGTTTGCTTCCAGACATTTCATTACCCAGCTAGTTTATAGAAGCTGATGATGTTGCCTAATTGGATAATGAAATGTCTGCAAGACATACCAAGGACTCCTCTGATAAAATTCGTCTCAATTTGAACCCTACTATTTAAGGGGAGCAGCAAGTGCACACTTTGCTTTTCTTTACAGATTAAATTTAGGAAATGAAAAGAGGTATGAAGCAACAGTCTCCTACAATGTGAAATAGAAGGAAAGCAAAAGAAACAAAAAATTAGCTTGATAGAAATTTCAATTTCACAATTAAGCTGGAAAAACTTTATTTCAGTTCTCCTACATAACTAAAATTGTAGAGATCAAGAGTTGCTTTCAGACTGACTCAGAATCCCCATATAGAAATTGCCAGGACAGAATGGAGAAGGCAAACTTCTGCAATCTTGTCACGTAATGTTCCAGACATACAAACTATACTTCTGCTGATAATCTCTGGTAACTTGATAGCATGAGGATAGAAAATGAGCTGGGGCACACAAACAGATAAGATTTCACTTCCACACCCACACATTTGAGGGGGAAATGTTGAAATGGGCTAAAATGTTGGCAGGAACTTTGTGGGTTTGGTGTTGGAATCAGAGTGGGAAGTGAAAAGATTCTTTATTCAGGGTGACTCAAGATCACCAAAGAGAGATCAGCAGCATAGAAACTGCTATGTAAGTAGGTAAATATCATGATGTGCGATGCGTTTACCCAGTGAAGATGTCTAGAGAAAGAAGAAGATTCAAAGGCACCAGAAAGAGGTTTAAGATAGCACTAGGTACAAATGATTGCCAGCAAAGATTTAAGTGAAATATTTTATTCTTCCAGGAATTTAATAAAGCTGCATACCTGGCTTCAGCTTAAAATAGGCAAATATCATTAGTAGAAACAATACTACTACAAGCAGGAAGATAATTAATCTCAAAATGGTAGAGCAGTTAGGCCTATTTACTAAAGTAATTCATTACATCCCATTTCTTTTGAAAGGAGATGCCAGAAAGGGAACAAGAAACAGAAACTCTGTTTGTGCTAATGCCAATTGCGTAATTATTTGACTGAAAGAGTCAATGTCATACAGAAAGTTGTATCCTTCCAACCTTGATATGCCACAAATAAAAAGAAAAAAATGGCCTGATTCATGAGAAGGCTCTTGTGTGCTGTACCTTCTCTGATCAACCCTAAGAACCCACAAGAATTACAATTGGGAAACTTTTTCAATTCTGGAAGTTTTAATTTTTCTCTCACCTGAAAATTCATAACCAACCTCTGTTAGCCTTTAGATATCACAGAACTAAAACACATTTCTCAATATTCACCCTGCTAGCTTGGGTTGCTGGGTATGATGGTTCAACAGCTAGAATGCTACTAATTAAAAATGAAAGAAAAAAAAGGAGTAAATGATTAAAAAATAGTGTTGTTATTTCTTCTCTCATCAGCCACCCGGTTTATAAAAGAAATAATTCTTTCCGTCTGTCAGTAGATGTCCTCAGTTCCATATGTTATCTTCGTGTTTGCCTTCCAATATTTTTATCCTTAAACTACATTTTGCCCGGTTTGTGTATAACGTGTTCAGTTTCTTTAGCCAATTATTTGTAATTAGCTGAAGTACCTACAAATTACAGTTTCTAGAAGTTATTTTCAGGTGTCATAAAGATAAATGGATTTGACAAAGTATCTGCTAGAGTATCTATATTGGACATCATAAGCCAATAGTGTGAATTAGCCTGGTTGGCACAAATGAACAAAAGAGTAAGGCAAAACAAGACAAAGTGACAATGTGCATGAGATCATGCAGGACTAAATATTAATAGGAACCCTATATTTACTGTCCTGAACTGCTATAGAGGAATTTTACAAAGTATGAGGAAAAAGAATTTGAAAAGAGAACTGATTTGAAATATTAGGAATGGGGGTAAGAGATTGAGAGAGAGGGAGAAGATATTCATATGAAGGACCTTATTAACCAAATTAAACTCCTTATCAAATATGAATAATTTAACATTCTCCTATAATAGCATTTGTACCTGATAATATCTCTTTTTAAAAATCTTCTGTCTTCACCAGAGTCATGAAATGAAGAATAACTTTATACAGTTCTTAACTCCTTCTCCTCCCTTTCCATCTATAATTTCTGTCAGGTTTAAATCTGGCATTTTTCCAGAGATAAAACTGCTGATATAACCTGGCATACTTTTATTGCTTTCACACAATAACTCTTAAACAGGTAAGTAGCAGCTATTTGGTACAGCCAACAACTGATGTCCCTGCCTCTCCCCTCCCCCCCCCACCATAACAAATTCTTTTCCCCACAGCCAATGTGGGATAAAATTGCAAATTCTTCCGGACTACATTTTTTCTCAAATAGACTACTTGTTGAAGCAAAACATATGCATAATCAGTTATTCTTAGCCATTATTCTGACAGCTTTAACCATTGAAAGGTCCCAGAGAAAATGGCAAACAGCTTTAGAAAAACAAAGAAGACTGATTTTTTAAAATTTCTCTAATTTTGTCTTCATGATTAAACTGAGATTTTACAACAATCACACTTAGCTAGAGTACTATAAATTGATACCATATCTAAATGTGCAGCTCTCAGACATGTGAAGTGATGCTTTAATCCAGCCATATTTTAAGGTATTATTGTAACAATTTTAAATATATATTTTATCTTAAACAATAATTTTTGTGGATGTCTGTAGTTTCTCTCTTGAGGTCCACTGATTCCCCAAAATGTGTGCATTTTTGCTTAGAAATGCAGGGATTTTATTTTGTTTTGTTTTGTTTTTCCATCTAGGAAATGGTTTCCCTTTGGAAATGGAATTAGGAGTTTGTTGTCATGGCAACAAAGATTTCAGTACTTCTGCTTCCTACAATCTCTCTCTCATGCTGCATTTCTAGTGCTTATCAGTGTTTGATCCAGAGTGAGCTTGGTGATACAGATATATAGAATAAAGTTCAAAGCAGTGACCTAGAATATATCTCTGTGGATCAGGGAAGCTGTCAGTATATTCCAGTTGTGTATTAACACAATGTCCATTTGTTGAGCAACTATAACTAATCTATTTTTTAAGGGCATGTTTTTATGGTATATATGACTAAAATTGGGGGAATGGAACACTGTAGTTGCAGAAATATTCAAATATTCAAGGATATTCATTTTCTTGAAGAAAAATAGGATTAAAGAAGCAGCAGTTAACCCAAAGGTTTGGAAGCACAGCATTGTACAGAGAAATCAGATATGTTTTATATTAATTATTTATGACTAGTGGCACCTGCAGCAAACCAGGATGATACAAACATGACGACATGCATACAATGATGTAATTTTGTCAGAATGTTTGACATAAGCACGAGAGTTGTAGAATTTGCTTGATTATACCTTATTGTAATTTGGCCCAGATTGTCTTGTGGATGCTCATATTTATGACCCTTCTCTCTAACAGGGGTGTAAAATCTGTAGCTTTCCAGATGTTGCCAAACTGTAGCTCTCCGCAATCTCTGTGAGGCCAAGCTATGGTGAGATATGCTGGGAACTGTAATTTAGCAGCATTTCCTTCCTTCTGTCTCTATCTAGTATCAGTTGTGATTCTGAAAGTTTGAAAAACATATTACAATTCACTGGCAACTGGCTTGATACAGTTTATCCACAAATTATGAAAGGGAGATTTATGATTTACAGAGAAGGAAACAGGCAGGCCTGTTTGATTTAGTTTCCAGGCTTGGGGAATGTTTTTTAAGGACTAGTTTCTACTGTTCAAACTTGTGCCTCCTGAAATATCTAGCATATAACATTATTATGATGTAATAAATTTAGCAGCTACATATACTAAAGTGATTCTGAATCAGGAGTTTGAACCAAAATGGGATAGGAAGCTTAAAAACTCAATTCTACAGGTCCCTAACTATGGTTTCCAGATATGCGAGTCACTTGGTAGTAAACTTCAGCATTTAGTTCAGATTATAGACCAGGGGTCTCCAACCTGTGGGCCACGGCCCACTACCAGGCCATGGTACAGGCTAGCCAGTGTATGCACACACATGCGCGTACTCACCCACACTCGCGCTAGCACCACCGCTACGTAAACGGGGCGCTGCGTGGCAAAAATGGGGCGTCACACGGTGAAAATGGGGCAGCGCTAGCACCCATACGGTGAAAACTGGGCGGTGCTAGCAAGTATGCGGTGCTAGTTTGTGTTGCGGGTGCTTGCGCCCCTATTTGTGTGTGTGCACACGTGCATAAAATGCTTCCCCTTCCTTTTCCCTCCAGTGTGCCAACCGAGAAAAGTTGGAGACCCCTGTTATAGACTGTTTCTCCTTTGCTTGAATGTGGCTCTCAGCTGACTCCTTCTTATTGTCAGGCTCACAATGATTCAGGTCTCTTCCTGGTTGTCAACATTGTTCTCTTCTGCATTTATTGTTTGTATTGGAAAACGTCAACACCAAACTATAGGTTACTTATCCTGAGATAAATAGCAACATGGTTTCCAGAGTAAAAGTAAGAGAAAGAGAGAGATGCTTTGTGTTCTAATCAGTCTGGGACATGATAAAAGAATAGGGAAATTGCATTCCTTCTTCTCTAAGGGAATAGCTGTGGATATAAGTGGAACGAGATCAGTATTCATTGGGATAAATCTGGTACAGGAAGTCCTCAACTTACGACTACAATTCTGAGCCTCAAATTACATTTGTCTTGATTGCTCAGCAAGACAGTTATTAAGTGAACCTTGCCCCATTTTACGACCTTTCTTGCCATAGTTGTTAAGTGAATCCCTGCAGTTGGTAGTAGCAACATGCTTGCTAAGTGAATCTGGCTTCCCCATTGACTTTGGTTGTCAGAAGGTCATGAAAGATGATCACATAATCCTGGGACATTGCAGCTGTTGTAAACACAGTACATGCCAGTTGCCAAGCATCTGAATTTTGATCACATGACCATGGGGTGCTGCAATGGTCGTAAGTGTGAGAAACAGCAATAAGCCACATTTTTCAGTGCCACTATAAGTTCAAACAGTCACTAAATGAGTGATCGTAAGTCGAGGACTACCTGTACCAGATTTATCTAAATGGATACTGATTTCTTTTCACAGCTGTATACAGCACCTAAAAGATCAATGTCTACCAAATATAAAAAACCCCAAAGTGTTAGTTTATGATGTATGATGTCTAAAATGGAGCCCTTACCACAGATATAAACAAAACAACTACCGGGTTTTTCTATCACCAGGACACCCTTCCCTAGCATCTTCCCTCTCTGTGTATTTCTGGTATTGACTAAAGCAAATCAGTTCCTTAATTGTGATTAGAAAATAGCTGGCATGGCAAACCATCCTGAACTTGTGAATCTACGGAAGTCCTACTGTCACTGCCAGTCATCAAACAATTAAACCGCAAGCCAGGTGGGTGTTTGGGCAAGGAAATGCCTTTTTTCTTTTGCATCTCACCCTTTCTGCGTGCTGTGATTTCTTTATATGAAAAGCTGTTAAACACTAATTATACATGTACTATATAAGGTAAATGAATAAGTGACAGTAATTAAGGCTGCAAATGTTTATTTGGGTACTGAACATTTTCCAACTGAAGGGATTTTAAACTCCCTTCATGTCTTTTTTGATTGCCTTGTGCCACCTGTATTTCTCTTAATTGCAAGATCTATGCTGTGTGTTTACTAAAATGTAAGCCTCAATCTTAATCTATTTTTAGATTAATCTATTTTTAGATTAAGATTTCATCCTAGATCATATGATTTCAAAGCACCTTGAAGTTTCGTGCTAAAGTACAGGTTTTAGTGAGGTTGTATCAATAACCCCTGCTGAATTTTCAGTAGTCTTGGATTCTCTTGTAGAGGTACATTCTCTTACTTTGCTTCCACATAACACGTAACTGTCCTTCCATATTTATACAGGAACTAGTTTGGTCTAGTGATTAAAGCACCAGGCTAGAAAGCGGGAGATCTTGAGTTCAAATCCCACCTTAGCCATGAAAGCCAACTGAGTCACCTTAGGCCAGTCACTCTCTCGCAGCCCAATCCATCTCACAGGATTGTTATTGTGGAGAAAATAGGAGAAGGTTGGACATTTCGCTGCCTTGAATTATTTGTAAAAATAATAAACGTAGGATACAAATAAATAAAATAAATATTGCCACATAAGAAGAGATGCATCCGAAATTCTAATTATCTACTGAAGAAGCTCTGAGTAATAAATTTTGTAATAAGGATGCCTACTATTAAAGTTTCCCTTTTTATTCAAAATAAGTTGCATTATTATGCTCAATTCTGAAGATTTGGAATTATTCAATGAATTATTATTCATTGTCAGTCAATTTATCAACTAAGATTTTCTTGAATTGCCTGATAAACCTATCTCTGCTTGCTTTTGAAATGAAATTGACTGGTCCATTCCACTGTTTATCACCTATAGCTGCGCACATAATTAATCTTTAGTCCTTAGTTTAGAGTACCTTTGCCTCATTAATTCTGTGGTGAGTACTTTTTGCTCTTCTAATGGAGCATGAAAAACACTTTTCTCTGTGATTGAGGACAGACCATCTCAGTCTTGTTAGAGCATGAAGTGGATTTTACTTACTGATGGTCCTTCAGTTATAATTGTTTTCAGAGCAAGCTGCCATTTGGTATTTTGCTTCCTGAAGCAAAATAATTTTTTATAAGAAGATTGTTAGGAACAAATGTGTTCTAAGATTTTATCAGGATTTCATTTTTTGTTGTCTACATTTCCATTTGGGTGTGGAGAGGAAATACAATTGTTCACTATTTTCCTATCTTCCTTTCATTATATGAGTTCAAATCAGAATATCCAATAAAAAAAATTCAGTTTGCATGCACATTCTTTATGGTAGTTCTGCACAAGTAAATAAAAAGAAAGCAGTCCTATGTTCTGCTAGAAATATAGACTTTTTTTTTCTCTTTTAAGAATTAGCAAGCCTAGCACAATGCAGAAACAGTGTAAGATGGTCTGCTGGGCCCTTCCTCTTGCAGCTTTGTTCTTCGTGAAATATGGTAAAAGTGGAAATGAAGTGGTAATGAAATACGAATGAGACTACAAGGGAGGTGCTTGCCATGATTGGGCCTTCAAAAAAAAAAATCTCATTGTGATCAGCTGCAGAACTGCTGCATATGCACTCATGAGAGGGACCTAGTTTCCCTAGGACACTATGATGGGTGGGAATCATCAGACTGACAAAAGAAAACATTATGATGTTGTGCTATAAACTCTGCACTTTGAGCAGGCATGAAATATCATAACACATGTTGAAAAGGGGCAAGGTGTGCGTTATGATGTCATGAAACTGTTTTCAGCAGTCTGATCCCTTTTCCTTCATCTGTAGGATGTACCAGTGGAGCCACATTTCTGAGTTCTCCAGTTTTACTTGGGATTGCTATACTAAATATTCTTATTTATAATAAATAGTTATTTATAATTATATAATAAATAGTTAACTATAATAAGTAGTTATTGTTATAACTATTTTGTAGAAATATCACCTTATTTTATGGGCTTTTTTTTAGGCTAATAGAGAACCTAAGCATCCTTTGAGAAGCAAATACATCTAAAAAATAACTGTGAAATTCTACAATTTTCTTATAGCAGTGTGGAAAGTATTCTTTGTTTTGAAAAACCATTAAAAATAACTGGATTAGGCTACAGTCTAGCTCTAAATTCACAATAGTCCACTTGATTTTCACATCAAAATAAATATATACTTTTTATTCGGTTTTGGGTACATAACCAAAATCAAATGAACCAATTAAACTCAAATATCAAAGTCTTTATTTTAAAACACACACACACACACACACAAAACGTGTTTTTCCTTCAGAGAAATCTGGACGGCATCTATTGATTTCTTACCAATTTTCAAATCGCTTGGGGAAGTATCTTTAGAGATTTTCTCTGAGTATACAAATACAATCCTCAATATCACATAAATAAATACATATAACACTTTCTATAATATACCTTCTATAATATACATTTTTTGCAGTTCAGTTTCCAAAGTTTTGAATGGGTTACAAAGCTTTATGGCACCAGGAAAGTTAAATTATGCTCTTTTTATTTTCTTTGTTTAGCAAAACAAGAACATAAAGCAGAAGGTGATCCTCTTACATGCAGTCACACTTTTCTGTTTATCAGGACTGGTTAAAGTGCCCACAAGGATAAAGATAATGTAATATAAGAAGCTATACTTGCCTCCCCACAGCTGCTCCAGTCACAAGCCCAGTCCAATAGGTTCATCAGTTAGTTTCACCTTTTTATAAAATTGTAACGTTTGTGTCTCAAAAAGAAAAAGAATGAATGCCATCAGTACCAATAATGTTTATCTTAGATAAGTAGCTTGTAAGATTATCTCCAATCAGTATGGGGAAGAATGGGGTGGACATCTAAAGATTATTTACTTGTGTGATATTTTATTGCTTAGAAGGCAGAGAGGTCCTTGTAGGAATATCTAGCCTAAGTGACCACAGCTTGAAAATGATCTATCCTTGACTTGTGCAGTCAAGGATATAATTTCATGCTACACCTTGGTCAGCAAAATGTCTTGGACATTACTTTTACTGCAGCTAATTTTAATGCCAGTCATTCACATACATTTGTATCTCTCAAACATTTTGAATTAAGAGTTTGCAAAGCTTTTAATGGATGTTTTTGTTGACAAAGCTTCAACTGATCATATTATCAAGCATGTCTGTCAGTCTGTCTCCCCCCACTCTCTCTTCCAAAAATGTTTTGAAAAATGTAGGACTGTATTCATAACTTTCGATAAGATTATTCAATTTTGAAAATACCTTTGAAAAATATGTAATTATTAATTACAGCTACAGCTGCAACATTTATTAACATCTTTATTTGGACCAGTGGCATTTTCAGCTTCGGTAATACCTAAATTAATAGAAGTGAACACTAAATGCTCTAAGATGAAATTCCTCACCATTCTTAAAAATTCCTGTTATCATTTTTATATGCAAATTTTAATTTTTAATAGAAATAGAATAAAGGACTGGAGCTCCATGTTTTGTCTGAACCATGGAAAGCTCTTAACTCCAGTATTATAAACATCTCAGACAGTCAACAAAAATAGTATTTGGACTTTTTGGATTCCATTGCATTTGTAAAGAAGAAATGAGTAAATCATTTTGTTGGAGAGTTCTAGTTACTGTATTTTAGAAAAAAGTAATGATGTATACTAATTTGAAACAAGATTTAATATTATTAGGTGAAATTATTCTTTGAAACTACATATGTATTACATGGAAATTGACACTAGACAACTGGTTCTCTGTGCCATTCTTACAGCTAAGATGTGAGTCCTTCAAATACTGGAAAGATCAATTAATTAGTCCAATCATTCAGTGGATTGAAGATTTGAGGCTGATTGTGACTTATGAACAAGTTGTTTACACAGTTAGATTAATTTATTTGATCTTACATATGTAATCATGTATTATATACTGTATGTATTATATATAGTTTTAAATGAGTTTTTAATCCTATATTAGCTGCCCAGAGTTGCTGTTGCAAGATGTGCTGCCAAATAACGTGTGTGTGTGTATGAAGTATTTCTGTTGTTGTGTTGCTTGTTATTTTTTATCTTTTTTCTTAAAAGAAGGCAGAAAAATACAATACCCCAGAAATAGACACATGTAGAGTTGTTCTCCCTGTCTATTTTTAGTGCAGTAAAAGTGCTATGAAAATCACAGCATACTCCACCTTTATTATTATTTTTTATAAATAACTCATGGTGATAAACATACCTAGATACTCTTTCCTCCTCCTATTTTTCCTACAACAACAATCTTGTGAGGTGAGTTGCGTTGAGAGAGAGTGACTGACCCAAATTCCCCCAGCCAGTTTTCATGCCTAAGGTAGAACTAGAACGCACATTGTCCAAAGAAGGGAAATTATTACATAGCAAAAAGTAAAATCAGGTGACACCAAACTGCTTTAAAGTCTTTTGTAGGGCTTCATAAATGTAATGTCTTCCTGGAGATTTGAAGCATTTCAGAGACTCAATGCTTCTGGGATTATGACAGAGAGCATACAGTGTTGCAGCTTCTATTCAATATTAACAAGGTCAAATGGTATGATAGAAGCTGGCCATTGAGATTTATCATCTTATCAGCCTATCCAATGTTAATTGGGTTTCATTCAGCTTTTTAAATGTGGTCCACTACAAGCTGAATCTTTGGTCATAAAAGATTAAATACTGTAACTGTGTTGACCCTGTCAACACAATTTGGAGTTTAGTTTAGCTCTCAGCCTTCTGAATCTGAACTGAAAGGGTTTGTCAAAAACCCAGATACTTTTATAGGTACATCTATAAATTTGTTGATTAGTTTTCATGAAAAAAAAAGTATGCAGTTACAGATAATCTCCTGTCACAGAAAGGAATGTGTGGTTTCCCCTTATATTCATCATCTTCTGTTATGAATACCGTCCTGCAATATGTCACACCAGATGTCTGCTGACTTCAGTTTCATTTGTGTGTACATTGTTAGGCACAAGATTGCAGTGGACAGTAATGTTTGCTTTAGATTTAAATGGACTTTATTCATGATGATCACTAGAGATCGTTAAATGCCTCATCATAGCACTCAACCCTATCAGTCCAGGCACTTGCTGTTGTTGCTACTGCCTAGAAACAAATTACTCTCCATTTTATGTTATCCTCATGGAGTGGCCAATAAAGATAAAAATATTTTTAAAGGGGTGCCATAAATTAGCTTTGCTGTCCTTGAATGAAACAAAGGAAGTACAAGAAAGCTCTCAGCACTCCATGCACTCCAAATAGCAAGTGGGAGTGGAGTATCTAGTTTAAACTGCCAAAAATGTACAAAGCTTTTCTTGTTGATGAAATGAACATCTGTTGAAGTGTCAGAATGTTAGAGGGTTTTATTAGACCAGCTTTAGCTCAAAGTGCATCCTTAGATTGCAACCTATCAAGAGCATATATATTGTTCATCTCTAACCCAGTAATGACTTTTGATTGTTTGCAAAAGAGAGTCTATTCTCAGAGAGCCCGTCTGTGAACACCCAAGGAAAAGCTCCAGGAACAAGATCCATTGGGATGAGGGGATAGGACAGTACAGATTTTGAGTGCTCTAGGAAGGAGAGGAAAAGAATGTATTTAGATATTCAAATCTAAATTTTGCAGTTATTCTTTGTCATTTATTAAGCTCATCTAATCAAAGGTTGATAATACCAGATCTCAATCAGAGAGTGGCAAAGAGAATGTTTTGTAACTCTTTACTTTCATCTAATGGGCATCCAGTGTTTGGAATTCTAGAACTGAAACCCCCCAAGTCACTCATGTGACTATTTATGGCATCTGTTGTGGTATATCTCTATCATATAGGAAAAGAGATTATGTTTCAAATAGTCTCCCATATCGTGCTGTAATTAAGTTCTCTCCATTTCATACTTTTAGTTCTCATTTAAAAAGTTATTCCTTTCACTTACAGAAGTGGGGCACACCCAAGGACCACTGTTTAATGGGGTCCTAATAAATTCTAAATGAAGCATCACCCAAAGGAACCAGATGACATAATATTAAGTTCTTAGTCTAAGGCTGTACAAATCTTGTACATAAACCTAGAACTCAATTGCTCCTCTAATAAACAAACAGCTATCTAAAAGACTGTCATGTATAAGAGGGGCAGACCTGTTCTACATTTAAACTGATGGCAGGACAAGGACCAATGTGTTGAAAATAAAAAAAAGGAGATTCAGGCTGAATATAAGGAGACATTTCCTGATTATTAAGAGCTGGTAAACACACACAAAAAATGTGCATCTCAATTTAGACCTTATTTTTGCCTAAATTGGTCTTCTTCACTTTCTCTCAAATCTTTGGAGGGGTGGGGGAATCTAGCTTTGCTATTCTCTGTGAGGACGGCCATAGAAGCAAGGATGGGAACAAAAAATAAAATGAACTAATCTTTGCCACTGGTCTGCCCAGTTTCTTCACAAGATCAGAGGAAAACCTTATCTTCAAGAATAACACAGAAGACTGAGAGAATTAGATGCAGTTACACTTAACAGAGAAAGACTTTAGACTGGGATTATTTCAGTGTTGAGAGAATCTGGGTGAAGTGGTGAAGGTAGAAAGCAATTACACTGAGATTATTTTAGCCAGCGTGAGAGTTTGATTGTCACGATTTCTTTCTCATCCTTTACCTTGCTAAAAACTATCAGTTGTTGACTGGTGATTGCAGGGATCTTTTGTGATTTAGTGTAAGCTGGGACATTTTGAAGAAAAATACCAGCTCCTGTCATCTTAGCGTCAGGGGAAAATCCAGCCAACCATTTTTCTTGGTGCCACATATCTCTGGGGATTAATAGGTAGGAACCCAAGTTATTGCTAAGCCAACACAGTATCATTAGCAACATAGTTTTCTGTATCTGAGGGCGATGCCTAGAGGTATATGTGTGCCTGTGTATCAGGGCTATGTATCCATCAAAAACGTTTTAAAAGAATTGCTTCACAAGCATCAACACAGCAACTCTCGGCTATTTATTAAAATATTTACACAAGGTTGACAAAAGACTCACATTAAAAACATGCTGTTTTAATGACAACATTCATTAAAGCAGGGGCATCTTTTTCAAGCTCAAAGAATCTGAAAAAAGCCATGTGGGGTTTAACATAT
Organism: Azemiops feae; assembly: GCA_023970755.1. Classification (NCBI taxonomy): domain Eukaryota; kingdom Metazoa; phylum Chordata; class Lepidosauria; order Squamata; family Viperidae; genus Azemiops; species Azemiops feae. The sequence continues at coordinate 177,880 of JALGBA010004140.1, read as the reverse complement.
AGCAAAACTGCTGTGCTCTTGTAAGGTCTGAAGCCCCTTTTCTAAGTTATTTCTTGATATAAGTTAATGAGTGTCTGAGGGCATCTAAATAAAAATATAAACACCAGATTATTTTCCCCCTGTAACTATAATGCTTGGGGAGACAAAGGAATCTTTGTCAGTTTTAACGTGAGGAAGCCTAATGTGCATAATTCCCCAATACTTTTACACAACTCTCATCCCTTTTCTCTGTTGTCTTCAACTTTAAGTGATAAGCAGAATTTAAAATTATCGGGTAAATCTATTTATTATTTTTAAGTGGATATGTTTTAGAAAAACATGACTCAGTTCAGTTTATACTCTGACCCACTCAATTCTACTTTGTCCCCACAATTATAACCCCCCCCCAATGCTGCGCTGTTTGCCCCACCCTTAGCCAGAATTAATTTGGGCCAAAAGCTTTTCTTATGACTGCTTGAATTTTGAGAAAGCTAACATCTGCCAAACGGGTGTATTAGTTTGACATTTTCCCACATCTTTTTATTTAACAGCATAGGCCTGGCCTCAAGATTCATCTTTCCTTACTGTAGCTTCTGAAATAGAGGACATTTGGGCAATTTAAGCCACAGTTGGGAGCTTATGAGATGGATTTACAAAGTGCTGACATTCACCTTTGATTGAATTATAGGGAAGGAGGTCTTGGTGCTGTTTACAATGTTAAAAGATCAAAGTCTATCTTTGAGTTGGTTTCACAAACCAAAATGATAAATACCTCCTTGTCCAGCTCTCACTGTGGAGAAGTAGTGAAGCTTGTCAAAATTTAGCCATGTGCATTACTGCTGAAGAAAATAAATGTAGGAAGACTTAGGATAGCAAACAATGCTGCACATTTGAGGTTCTATTCCATAGACACCATGTATCAATTACTTTTGGATTGTATATTATAAATTACCTCTCATCTGGCAGCTTTAATTAATGATTTACTCTCTTTCTGACTTAAGAGTTATCAAAGATCAATGCAGTTTCCATCCTAACTTTTTTGAAATCTGTAATAAAACCTTTCCTTAACAGAAGAAGAAGAAAAATAATTAGTTGTGCAGTGCTTGGTACTCTCTGAGCTTGGTTGCTTCCTTATTAAGAGGGCATCAAGGACTCCATAGTTCAACCTTGAGCTAAAAATATTATCTTCTATTGGTAACTAATTAATTTGGAGATGTTCTTTGGGGAAAAAATAGCATAAAGTGAATTAGCTATGTTTTAAATAAAAAAAGATGGAAGGTGAACATAATAGCACAACTACGATTTTGTCCAGAAAATAAAGTTAATCTTGTTCTCCTCTCCTTATTTAATTATGAAAACATTCCTTTACAACACCATCTTCCCCACAAGCATTCTTAGAAAATAAGAATGGTGAGTGATTGGAGTGCAGTGCTTTGAAACTAACCATTTCATCAGAATAAAAGACAGAGTACTAGAAAGGGAAGCCAGGAGCCTGTTCTTCTCTGTTCTACTTTCTGATAAATGAATATTTTGTGACTGATCACATCCATTGTAGCAACATGTTGTGAATGGATAAGCTGCACGTGGCAATCATCTTTAAATGCTCACAACCACTCTCGAAAAGAAATGCACCCAGTGGTACCCAGTGAAAGAATTTAAAGAAGTGTTTCACAAAATATACTAACATATTCGTGCAGACATAAAGTGAAGTATCTTAAGCTTACAATGAATTTTCTCATGATTATCAAACTTTTAATATATGATGTAAAAACTTTGGCAATCATTCAAGATCATAAAATACAAAGATTTCTCTTCAGCCATATAGCATAAACTAAGCTTATTTGAAAAGCTAAATGGGTTGATCATTGTGAAATATTCCCTTTAAATATCTGCTAGTAAATTTTAAACTATAAATAAATCTTCTCTTTGTCATTAATATCTGTGTTACATGACTTGGATAATGTGGCTTAATCAAAATCAAACAAATTCTATTATTTTATTAAAAGTCTGAAAAGGCATAGACTTGTACATACACACAAAGAGTTTATTGCAAAAATACTTAAGATAAATGTTCTGTTTTCATTACACAGCTTGATATATTTTTCTTAAACAGTCAATTGAACAGGTCAGTAAGCTGTTTTTCTACCTTTTGCTGTTATTCTAGTTCTCAGTAAAAACATTGTCAAGTAATATGCAATAGATTCCTGTCCCACTCTCTTTTTTTGACAGCTTCCAAGAATTATTGCTCTACTTAATGAGATTTTATACCAAATTATTTGTCTCATGCTATTTAAAACATTTTTTCAATGTATTTTTTAATATAATGCTATCATATGTGAAATAAATTGATATCCATTTTAAATTCCTAATGTTTTAAAAATACATAGACTTGTATGTGCAGAATGAATCTGATGAATCTGATGAATCAGAATTATCTGCAGAAAATACAGGATAGATAGATAGATAGATAGATAGATAGATAGATAGATAGATAGATAGATAGATAGATAGATAGATAGATAGATAGATAGATAGATAGATAGATAATGCGATATGTTACTACAATTTTCTATTCCATAAGTGCAAGTGTCATCCTGTTTCTTTTTTCTTTCATGAAATTGCTTGGGTCTAACATTATTAAGTATAAGCTCATGAGTCGTGCAGCTATATTTCATAGAATTCACTCAGCAATCTATCTAAGCAGAATACAGATGGAGATCTGCTATTTTCTCATTTGACAATTGGTTAAAGCTAATACTTATACTTACATATTGTTCTAATATCAATTTGTCAGAGGATTAGTATCCATTGTATTAACATTGAAGTGCTTCTATATATGAAATCAGTTCTATTTTTTTAAGATATATTGCCCATTTTTTAAAAAAACTAAGGACATCAAATCAGTAAATTTTGTCATTCAGATATCTGATTATTGATTACAAGTATACAGTAGATTGTACACCTGTAAGATTCCAGGGAAGAAATTGCAAATATTATATTTATATAAAGAACTCTACTTTTTGTTGCCCACAAATTTTGCTTTGCTACTGCTTAGAGTCAGAATGAAATCAATTACTATTTTCTCCACAGTGTAAATTTTTGTGGATTCCCAATTTTAGATCAGCTGGCCCAGGAGGGGAGATCATCAGTAGAAGACTTGGTATGTTATCTCCTCCCATTTGCCCTTTGAATTACTAATTTTTGTAAGGACAGTACCAGTTCTAATTAAAGTATTTGTACAAACTAAAGTGGAAATTTCCTTATTAGTATCCTATTTTCAATAAGGCAAATGTAAGAAGAAACCCTAAGGTCCTACACCTATTGGAAAATAATTATTAACCTTTGGGTGTAAAATTATGCTATCAATTATGTGGGCTACATTTTCTGTCCTTTTCAGATTTGCACATTTGAATTTATAGCTAAGAGCAAAGCAATACTTATAGCAAAGGAAAGAAATCTCTTTTCTCTCTCTATTAGCAATAATGTACTGATACTTAAACACATGCTTGCTTCAATTTATCATTGTTAGCAATTTAATTTGTACTATTTTCACTGAGTTATTAACGAATAACAATTGTAACAAGTTGTTAGAGATTTAATTTGTATAATTCTCACTGAGTTATTAAAAAATAACTTACATAACACATGGAGTTAGTTAATGGTGCTTTTGATAAAGTGAAGTATTACAATTGTTATAAAGGACGCAAAAAATATTCTTGTTAGATAAAAGGGATATTCTTCCAGAAATATTTATATTTTAACTTGACTGTCAAGGAGTATAAGTTGCATTGCTTAATAGGTATTGTTCTAATAAGAAAAGGCAATTTACATTCTCGTGGTCTGTCTTTTAAAACTAGGAAGTAGACATGTATTGTAGATAGAACACTGGCATTCCTTTGAAATTCTCTGAAGACAGTTTCAGAAAATACATTTTATAATTCCCAGTCAGCATTCCCGATCTATTTTATCCTTGCCATTTTGATTACCTGTAAGCAAAGAAGTAGACAATCAATCAATCAATCAAATTATTTAAATTACTGCAGCAAATGCCACTGTATTTTGGAATGGTGAAATGATGTAACTATGGACATAACCCTGTGAAAAATGTATAACATCTGTTGTAATTTCCAGAGTTTTTCCAACCCTCACTCATAAAATTATCTAGCAATAGCAGCCTATGGATATCACTATGGAGGAGGCTGAACATGCAATAAAAATAGCAAAAACAAGAAAAGCCACAGGACCTGATGATATCCCAGTATAAATTTTAAAATTGCTGGAAGACAATGGGAAGAATTTTTTACTGCAGCTCTTCAATCGAATATATGAAATAGGAAAGATACCAAATGATTGGCTAAAATCAACCTTTATGACAATCCCCCCAAAAATAAATGCAAAGAAGTGTACCGAATACAGAACAATAAGCTTAATGAGTCATGCCCTGAAAATATTCCTGAGAATAATTCACACAAGAATATACAACAAAATTGAGGAGCATCTAGGTAATGCACAATTTGGTTTCAGAAACAATCTTGGTACACGAGATGCGCTATTCAGCATTCAAGTTCTTGTACAGCGTTGTAGAGATGTCAATCACAGTGTTTACATGTGCTTCATTGATTTTGAAAAAGCATTTGATAAAATAAGACACAGCAAACTATTAGAAGTCCTGAAACAAGGGGGACTAGATGACAAAGACATCCAAATCATAAAGAATCTATATTGGCATCAGGTAGCAAATGTGAGACTAGGCCAAAAATACTCAGCTGATGCAGAAATACGAAGAGGAGTCAGACAGGGATGTAGTCTGTCTCCACTGTTGTTCAATATCTACTCTGAGTCAATCTTCAATGAGGCACTGGAGAACATTGATACTGGCATCAAAGTAAACGGTGTTTGGATCAACAATTTAAGATATGCTGACGATACAGTTCTGCTTGCCAGTAAGCATGAAGACCTTCAGCTCCTCATCAACAGAGTCACAGAAATATCTGAAAAATACGGCTTGAAGCTTAACACCTCAAAAACCAAGATCATGGACATCAGCAAACAACCCGTTAATTTACCACCAATAAATTCGGAAGGAATACCATTAGAAAAAGTTGAAAGGATCACGCACCTCGGTTCTCATTTACATGAAAGTTGGGACATGACCGCTGAAGTAAAGACAAGGATAGAGAAAGCTCGAACAGCATTCTTCAAAATGAAAAAGGTCTTCTGCAGTCACGACATAAGCCTAAGACTGAAAATCAGGCTTGTCAGATGCTATATTTTTTCTATCCTGCTCTATGGAGTAGAGAGTTGGTCTCTGACAGAAGGCCACCTGAAGAGACTAGAATCATTTGAAATGTGGATTTACAGGCGGCTGTTACGTATAAGCTGGGTGGACAAGATCAGAAATGAGGAGGTGATAAGCCGCCTGGGAAAGCCAAGGGAAATCATCAAAACAATTAAAAAACGAAAGTTAGAATATTTCGGACATGTGATGCGACACCCAGAAAAATACGGCATACTCCATTTAATCCTCCAGGAAAAGATTGAAGGCAAACGAGGTCCAGGCAGAAGAAGAACATCATGGCTTCAAAATCTAAGGGACTGGTTTGGACAAAACTCAGCAGCACTTTTTTCGTGCGGCTGCTGATAAAAACAGGATCGCCAACATGATCGCCAATGTCCGATAACGGATATGGCACAACAAGAAGAAGAAGAATAGCAGCCTTGTTAAGGGTTAAATGGCCATTTTCCTTTAGCAGAACTGCAGTAAGTAAGCCTATGAATAAATGTGAGAGAAATGGAGAGCACTTCCATTCTTTCACTTACTCTTAGGCTCTCCTAGAAGCAGAATCCTGCTCTGAGCTTGTTTCCAAATAGTTGTGCTCCTCTGTTGAATAAATTAAGAATCAGGGAGGAAACCTGGTTAACAGCTATAGCTGCAATTCCAAGATGCATCTCAAGCAAGATATTAACTCCAATGCCTCTTATTGGAGCCATGTGCATCTGTGCTGATGTTGGGTCTGAGAAAGTCCATTCTAACCAGTGAAGTTTTACTTCCCAGTTACACATGGAAGAAATGTAAATGAAACACAGTGAACCTGAACTAGATAGAGATTTCTGAAGTTAATATTGCAATATATAAAGCAGTTTATCAGCATCATAGATAAATATCCAGGTAAATGGTAATCAACCATGAATCATAGTTCTCCATCTTTTGTTTAGTACATAACACCAGATTAAGGCATCCCTGACAGACGGTTGTAAAAATAATAAAGGTAGCATACAAATATAAAAAATATATCATTATATTATATTATTATTATTTATTTATTTATTTATTAATATTTTATGTTATTAATAAAAATAATAAATAAAATACCCAATGAAGGCCAGCTCACCACTCTGACTATGGTGACAAAATAATGGAAGTCCTTTTCCAAGTAACAAATTTTATTACAAGGAAAAAGCTTTGGTAAGCTGCAGTTCACTTCATTAGATCATGATCACTTTGTTGGCTGCCTGTAAGGATATACTAGTCCTACTAACTTTCTTAGCATTCCCTTTCACCCTTCCTAACAAGCAGGCTGCATTTAAGAGAAGTAGGGCAGCGTGCCATTGCATGTTCCATCTAGACCAGACATGTCAAACTCGTGACGTCATGTGATGTTGCGCAACATATCGAAGCTTTTTCCCCATTGCTGGCAATGGGGTGGGCGCGGTTTCCCACTGATGCGTCCGGCCCGCGGGCCAGCAGTTTGACACCCCTGATCTAGACTATTTTGATGTGATTGAGCAAGCATGATTTCCTACAACATTATGTGGTGTGGACATAATAGCCGAGTTCCAATGTTTGTTTGTCAAACTGTCTGCATTCAGGGATACAAATGTTAATCTCTGCTGTATTCCGATGTTGAGTGGAAGAAGGCAATATGAAGAAGAGAGTAGAATAATTTCCAGAAGGGAAAGCACTGATTACTATAATTTCAGACAACTTAATATGTAAAGAGCAGAAGTGGATGTATATAAATTCTCTTTCTAGTGCTGGGCAAACAACTAGCTGAAATAGTTTAATGCAGCTTAAGTTTTCATATGAGTTACCTCACGTTGTTCTACTTGCGGTGCATTCTGCAGCTCTGGAAGCAGTTATGAGTTTATTTTATAAAAAACAGTAGGGTATATCTTTCTAACTAAATCATACACACACACACACACAAACATATACCCACACACACACACACACACACACACACACACACACACACACACAATACTTTGGTTACAGTACTGTGACTATGATTACTGTCAAAGCTTTGCAAGTATATGAATTCAAACCTCCTAAAAGTCCAGCATCAAGTAAGGACCAGATGACATCCTGGCAGAGGTTTAGAAAAGGGAAGTTCTGCCTTCTTGGGCAGGTTAAAGTACCCTTGGCCAAAGGATCCCTACTGGTAAAGTGGATACCAGCTGGGATTCAAAATTCAGTTTCCCATGCATGCTACCCAGCTGTCCCATATATATAATTTTATTAAAGAACTGTAAAAAGGAAGATAAAAATTAATACAAACTAACATAAAGCAAGAAAAAGGAAAGGAAAAAATAAATAAAGAGAAAGCTAAAAATCCAAGAAAGAAAAGGAAATAAAAAAAAGAAAAGAATGAAAAAAAGATGCAAGGTGGCTTCCAATTGCCTTTATAATAATTATAAAAGTACAATTATAAATTTACTTCTTTTTCTATGGATACAACATAACTCTCTTCTTTCTATAATTAATCCTGTCTAATCATCAAATTTGTATTTTTGTTTGTTTGTTTTACACGAAAAGTCCACAAGCGTTTCCAGTCAGCAATAAACATAGATCTTGCTGACTTCTGTTTGGCCATCTCAGCACCTTCTATCATCTTCACCAACCATTCCTCCATTATGGTTACTGCCAAAACTATCCATCCTTGTGCATACAATAATCTCACTGCAATTATGGTATACAAAAATAATATTCCATGACTTTTTTTCCAACTTTGTCCACAATTGCTAAGTGAATCTGGTTTCCCCACTGACTTTGCTTGACAGAAGCAAAAGGTATTCACATGACTCAGGACACTGCAACTATCATAAATACATGCCAGTTGCCAAGCATCTGAATTTTGATCACGTGACTATGGAGATGCTGCAACAGTCATAAGTGTGAAAAATGGTCATAAGTCACTTACAAACAAACTGTTGCAAGTCAAGGACTATCTGTAATTAACCCATGGTTTTTTCCCCCGCCACACAAATTTAGATATATCCTTCTGCCATTGTTTAAGCGGTGCATAGTTGTCAAGCAGTTATTGTCTGGAACAAAACATCATTCTAGGCAAGACATTTTTATTACAGAAATTCTCCCCAGCAGTGACAACTATAGCTTCTCCCATCTTAACCTGTTTTTTCAACTTTTTTCCATGTCTTAGTGTAGTTATTTTGAAATAACATACAGCTCATACTTGTCATAGTGATACTCAGATATTTTACCTTCTTCTCAATTCATCAATTTTACCAGTTTTATTTATCATTCCATAATTGGCATGCCCAGGGGGACAGACGATAAACCTAAACTGGTTTAAGATTAGGCAAGCCAACCCCTGCATCCCAGCAGAGTTGATTGCAAAGATGGCACAAACAGCAAAAGATATGAAGCACCATCTCATCACCGGTATTAGAATTGTTGCTGGAGGCGAAGTAGGACTGGTGAAATAAGGAAGAGGGGGCAGGTGCTAAAGCTACAGTCTACCAGTTTCATCCCTTTAGACAGGCTGTACTTGGGCCTCTGTTGAAGCTTCCAAATCAGAAAAGGTCATACAAAGCCAGATAATTATCAGCAATGGAAATGTGTTATGCTTGTGTAGTTAGTTCTGACATTCCAGGGGAAAGGGGTAGCATTTTAACCAATTTCTGGTTTGATTGATTTTTTTTTTATAATTAGACTACCTGACTCCCAAATATCTTTGAAAGCTGACATCCTCTAACAAAGAAAGGGAAACAATTGAAAAGAAAAAAAAAAATGTGAGCCCAGATAAAACACCTGTTGCCAGATTACAGATTTAATTCGATTTCTTTGATATTACTTATTCTTTTTCTGTGCTTTGCATAACAGTGCATCCTCCAAAAACCACTAACATGATGGATTTTTACGAGGGCAATTCAGAAATAAACCTCCGTTTGGTTACAGTATCAATGACAGATACTTGCAGATACAGAACTTTTATTATACACATTAGAAAACTAAATATTACCTTACTTTTTGACATAATCGCCATTCAGATTGAGGCACTTGTCATAATGTCTTACAAGTTTGAAATTCCTTCTGCAAAAAAATCTCCCACCTGGGAATGAAGCCACCCTGTAACAGCATCATGAAGCGCATTGTCATCATTGAAGTGGTGCGATGCAAAGCACTGTTTCATGTGCCTGAAGAGGTGGTAGTCGCTCGGTGCCAAATCTGGGCTATGGGGGGGGGGGGTGATCAAAAACATCCCAATGGAACTGCTTCAAAAGTTCTTGGGTCTAGCGGTGTGCGGGCGAGCATGCATTATCGTGAACCAACACCACACCGGAAGTCAGGATGCCCCGAGGCTTGTTATGGATGGCTCATCTGAGTTTTCGTAACGTTTCACAGTAGACTTCTGAATGGATGGTGGAACCATACTCCATGAACCTCACTAGCAATACTCCTTTGGCATCCCAGAATACTGTTGCCATAAACTTTCTGGCAGACAATGTTTGCCTAGCTTTTTTGAGTTTCTTTTTTGAATGCTTATGACACTACACCATTGATCGCTGTTTGCTTTTGGGATTCACGTATGACACCCAGGTCTCATCGCTAGTCACAATTCTGTTAAGAAATTGTTTTCCTTCCTCAGCATAACGTGTGATAAAGTCCAAAGCAGAACCCATTTGGTGTGTTTTGTGCTCCTCAGAAAGGAGTTTTGGTACCCAACGAGCACAGAACTTGCGGTATTCCAAATTTTCTGTCACTGCCTCGTACAAAACAGTCTGAGAAATTTGAGAAAAGTGTAAAAAAAGTGCAGTTATCGTGAACTGATGGACTTCATGGACCTTTTTGTCAATTTCCTGCATGAGGTCATCGCTGACTACAGATGGGCGGCCACTTCTTGCCTCATCATGCACGTCAGTTCATCCATCTTTAAACATGCGACACCATTGACATACATCTTCATGATGAATTGCAGCTGCCAAAAGTTTTTTCACACACAGGAATTGTATTACTGCACGCACTTCACATTTGGCGGGATTTTCTAAAGCAGGGTTCATTTTCAATTGATTTAGGGGACCAGTCAACTGCAACACAACCTTCTCCTTCCACTCCTCACTGCCTACTGAACTACTGCGCCTGGTGCCATAGGACGGGCATCGCTATCCCTGCCTATTTCTCGCATGTGCTCAAACAGAGGTTTATTTCTGAATTGCCCTCGTATATACCATATACCTTCATCAGCCAAAATAATACAATAAGGAACATGAGAGAGGAGGGGGGAAATCTGATAATATTGATGAGCAGATACCCGCACAAAAGATGGGAAAGAGTGACATCTAGGTTAAACACCACATATAGTAGGGGCAGGGGTTAAGGTATCAGGATAGAAATTGGGAGATCATGAGTTCTTGCCCCACCTTGGGCACAAAGTCGGCTGGGTGACCTTAGGCCAGACCGAGGAAGGAGACAATGGCAAACTACTTCTGAAAAACCTTGTCAAGAAAACGGCAGGGACTTGTCCAGTCGGTCTCTGAGAATGGGACATGATTGAATGGAGGAAAATGGATTAGGATTAGCAAATCCAATTAATAGTTGTCAAATCTGCATACCTTTAACAGAGTTTGTAAGGAATCTGGAAACATTTAAAACTAATTCTGGAAATTTGAAAGGGAGAAACTGCGTTTAGAAATCCTTATAAAGGTAGTCCTCAATTTGTGACCACAATTGGGGGCCATAATTTTTATTGCTAAAGCAAGGTAGTTGTTAAGTGAGTCATGCCCAATTTAACGATCTGTTTTGTTATGGTTTTTAAATGAATCACTGTAGTTGTTAAGTGAATCTTGCGGTTCTTAAGCAAATCCATCTTCCCTTCTTGACTTTTTCTTGTCAGCAGCTGACTGGAAAGGTTGCAAATGGCGATCACATGACTCCAGGACACTGCAACTGTTATAACCAGATGCTGGTTGTCCAATGTCCAGATTTTGATTACATGTCCATGGGGAAGCTTTGGCAGTTGTAAGGGCAAGGAGCACTTATTTCAGTGCCATTATAATTTCAAATGGTGGCTGGTTGTAACAGTTGTAAATCAAGGTCTACCTGTAGTTGTAAGCAAATAACTAACTTACTCTTCTCATGAAAAGTACCAAAAATTTGCTAAAACTTGCCAACATTTATCATTTAATAACTCTGCAGTAGGGCCAGTTTGGTGTAGTGGTTAAGGCATCAAGCTAGAAACTGGGAGACCATGAGTTCTAGTCCTGTTTTGGGAATGAACCCAGTTGGGTGACCTTGGGCCAGTCACTTTCTCTCAGCCCTAGGAAGGAGACAATGACTGGAGGAGTTTCCTCCTCACCCAAGCAGGCCTTTGCTTCCTGAAGACTTTTTTGGCTTCAAGTCTCACTTTCCTTCCAGCTATGGTTGCAAAGAAGTTCAGTTTCACTCCTATAGTGGTTTCTCATGCCTGAGCATTGCTTAGCTCTCTGCTTCTCCTAGAAACTGACCGACCAAACCCTTGTGGTGGTCTTCAGTCACCATCTTGCCTACATTTTTCAAAATATTTCTTTTGCTTTCTTCCAGGTGTTCTTTTACGTTGATCCTTTAACAGGTGATCTGCTTTCTTTCACATCCCCCTCTCTTCTGAGTCAAGGAATAAGTTTTTCCCAGCAAAAACAAAGTTAAGTGGGCAAGCTTATTTATCCTGTCTTCCCCTGAGTCTCAAAATCTTACAATAATTATGAACTCTCCTGCCTATCTGCTCAGGTATCTGGAAATAAATATTAGGAACACCTAAATCACTTGCAACATCAGTTTGGTTGAATAGCCAAGTGAATGTGGGGGAGGGTAAGGTTTTCTGTGGTGTGACTGAGGGAATGAGGATTTGCCCCAATAAACTCTTTATCAAATAGAAGAGTATGGTATGGGAAGGAACAGCAAGCCTTATGGCTAAAACATCTGGGCTAATTTAAGAAGTGTTGTGCTGCTTCCTGAGCCCCTCCTTTTAAAAAAATCATATGGTGCAGTGAAGAGTTCTAGAGAATACAAACTGAATAAATTGAGCATGCTTCAGTACTAACTTGGTTAATCCTAATAAAGATATTTTCATGTCATGTATATCATATACACATATATATATCATATATCATTTAGACTTAATGAGCATCTAGTTTGCCATACTCTGCTGTTATTTGATATAATCTTCCACATACTAACCTTTATGCTCCCTTACACCCATCTAATGTTCCTACTCTTCCTTTAGATATTTTTAGACTCTTGTTTTTTAGATGTGTTTTCTGTTTTAATACATATATTTTTTATCTCTTCTAGCTTTTTACTCTGATGTTTTCTATACTTTTCAATTGACTATACTCTACCTTCCTGATGCTGATCTATGACCATAATAAAGATTTGACTTTGATTTGATGTTTCTGCCAATTGGTAAATGCACCCAAATGTCAATACCATAGAATATCCTTAATTGGGTATTCTGATTGTAATTTTGTATTTCCACTGGTCTGGAAAGGTCTCTGTGAGCTTCATTGATCAGCTCTGTCAGTTTTGTGAAGGTGATGATGTCAAGTGCTTTAGGCATTTTTGTAGTGTTTGATTATTTCCAGCAGCTTAGTTTTGCAGCTTGCCAATTGTAGCCTCTATTAACTGACATCTCTATTGAAAAGGTATGAAAGTTCCACTGTTCTTCATGAGCTTCATCAAAATTTGAAGTTGGGTGGGGTTGGATCTGTCAAGGGCTCTTTTGAAAAGATTCAAGCACCTCTTTTTAATTTTTTACTCCAGTACTCACAATAAGTGCTTGAAAAATGTTATTTTTTTCTTCAAATTGGGCCAAGGTCACTTTTTGTTACATTGAAAATAGCTCTGGGTATTGCTCTGGGATAATGTCAATCAACCACTGTCAACTGCAACTGGGAACCAACATAAAGGAAGAATGTTATCATGCTAATGAATAAATATTATTAAATAAAAAATGCCTGGTCTTCACACTAAATAATGAATATTAACAAATGAAAACTTTATGAAGCTTTCAGATAATACTGTGCTGTCTTTCTGTAGTGAATAGGTCACAGTTTATTTTTCTTATTTTTTACCAAGCAGTTTATTTAACTTTTTAAGAAGCCATAACTGAAGCTCTGTTTCCTAAAGTTCAAGATGATCTTGGTGATTAATTCAATTGGGTTTTTGTGTGGCTAATTTTTATATCAAAATTGTTTGACACTTTTCCCCTTGGGTTCAAACTCTGTCGGCCCCCACCTTCCACCAAGAACTAAGTTAATAGGGTATGCATATTCTTACTTTTCTGCTTTACAAAACTCCATTGTTCTGGAATCTTTATTTAAAAACAAAGAAAAATAATTCCTTATACAGATGAATCAATCAACAAAGAATATAAGTTAATGCTGCTGAAAACATGGAAGTGACAGAGAATGAAGTGGATAGGATATATATATAAAAGATAGGATATAATATTATAATAATAAATTTGATAGAATGTGGATGAGATTATGCTTGGGAATACTAAGTGTGATAGGTATGTTCCCAGTGAGGCATTACCTTGATGTGGTTGTGGAGCTTGTGTACTTTGAGAAAGATGAGCCAGTTGGATGACCCATGTTGGACAGGTCTCAATAGAAGATTTAGATGTGTCCTTCCCATAAATATTAAAGAGAGATGTAATTTACAGAAACTCATATAGGATTGCTCAATCCCTGGGTCAACTAGTTTCTGACATCTGCTGGAAAATGGACTATAGGACTTAGGACTGTTGGCTAAGCAACCAAAGCCAGCAATTCAAGGACTATTGGAAGAAAAGTTGTTTACTTATCACAAATGTATAAAGATTGAAAAAAACAGAAATTCTGATCAAGGAAGAATAAAATAGGCAAAGTAATAGAAAATGAAGAAGTTAAAGTGATCTTGGACTTTAGAATTCAATCAGATAAGCACCTGCCACATAACAACCCAGACTTAACAACTGTTGATAAGAAAGACAAAAATGTCTGTATAGTGGATGTGGCAGAACCTGGAAACAGCATAACAGACAAGAAAGAACTGGAGAAAATCACACAAATCTAAAAATCTGCAAATTGAAATGTAATAAATGTTGCAAAAGAAAGCAAAGATAGTACCAAAAATTCTAGGCTCCTTGGGTGCAATCCCAAAACATCTGGAATGCCACCTGAATAGCAACAGCATTGTCAAAGTTATCATCCGTCAATTGCAAATGGTAGCTTTATTTGGAACAGCTTACATCCTGCGATGATACCTTTAAGACCATCAAACAATAGCATCTCCCTATCCTAGGTCTCTGGAAAGTAGTCGGTAAGTGGATAAAAATGCCAAATCCAATTTAAACATCTGGCTGAGTATGTGACAAACTATAATAACAACAATCCACGTTGCTGTGAATAGATAAGGTCATAGCTGTAGATACAATAAACAGTACTGCTGGAGTTATTAAGTGGACACAAGCTGAACTGGACAGTTTGGACTGAAAAATAAGAAAGCTAATGAGTATCAGTATGCATTACAGCTTTATAGTAATATTGATAAATTATACTTGCCCTGCAGAAATGGAGGCAGTGGTTTACTTCAAGTCAAATTATCAAAGAGAAAAAGCATGTATTGACTGATTACATAAAAGACAACCAAGAACATGCAGTGACACAAATTAAAATTGGAACTTACTGAATGTGCAGGTAATAAAACATGAATATCAAAATAATGCAATAAAAACAAGAACAGGAGGCAGGCAAGAAAAAGCATTACACGGTCAATTTCTAACAAGAGATCAACAGGGAAATAGATAAAGTTTATAATTAGAACATTGAAAAAAGGAATAGAAGGGTTGTTTTTGGCTACTCAAGAGCAAGACATTTAAGCTAATACAGTGGATGCCAGAATTGAAAAATCATCAAATGATTCAAAGTGCAGACTGTGCAAAGAAGCAGAAAAAACAGTAGATGGAATACGCACAAACTGATTATATGAGCTGGTTAAAATATTGTGGGATATCCGAATACAAACTGATAAAGACTTGGTTCATAAGAATACAGATTTAACTGTGGTTGAAAAGATGAAAATGTAGATAACGTATGTGGCAATACAAGGGGATAGTAGAATAAAAGACAAAGAATTGGGGAAGATCACAAAGTATCAAGATCTAAAAATCAAAATTGAAAGATTATGGCATAAACCAGCTTTGGTGGTCCCAGTAGTTCTGGAATACTGGGTGCCAAAAAATCTTGGATGGCAGAAAATCTGCACATTGACAAAATTTCCATCTATCAATTGCAAAAGGCCACAATGCTTGGATCTGCACATATACTATGCCAATACATTACAACATTTTAGATTCTTGGGAATAGCTTGATGCGTATGAAGGACAATACCAGCTAAAGAACTGGCAGCTGTGGTTATATATTTTTTTGTATATTGCAATAATAAGATAGCTGGTTAAAAAAACCTAGCATAAAATACAACTGTTTTAGAGGACATAACACCTATCTTGTATCAATGCAATTCCACACAATTTGGCATCTGCTTTTCAAGGTCTAAATAAGCTTCCCCCCCCCCCTCTTTTCAGTTGTGTCTGATTCTTGGACAGCTTTTTGGCAGGCTTTTTCAGAAGTGTTGTGCCATTGCCTCCTTCCTGGGGCTGAAAGAAAAGCAATGGCCACTTGTGGCTCATCCAGCTGGCTTTGTGCCCTAGGTGGGACTAAAATTCATGGTCTTGCATTTTTAGGTTGATACTTTAACTACTACACCAAACTGGTTCTCTCTTAGGGGTTTTCTTCAACTATAATAAGTTAACTACACCCTGAAACAAGATTTGCATTAGTACTATAAGCACAATTAATTTTTTTAGATTATTATTATTAAATGTATTGAAATGTCTCATTCTAAAAAGCAGCTTATACATGAATAAATATGGTAAAATAACTTCCGTATTGTGCAAATGGGATGAATATGCATTTCCAATGTCTTTCCTGCAGAAGATAAACATATGTGTAACTAGGAACTATATGTTCAGATAAGCTTTTTGCAAAATTGACTGTATTAACAAAAAGCTAATTACTTTTGAAATTATTCAGTTTAAAAAGGAGGCCCTTGTAAGGCATTTCTAGAAGTAACAAACATCACAGCTCTGGAGTAGTGAAGGCCAAGCTATCTGTCTGGGGTATAAAGAGCGTATAAATTTAAATTACAATTCTTAATTTAGTTATTCCAAATTTAGTTATTGAGTTGACATCAGTGATCCCAAAATGTTGTCTGGGGACTATGGATTTATTTTACAAATAGCTGTTTATTTGTTCTTAATTTCTTCCAAAAATAATTATGAAGTTACTATGCCAATTAGACATAGAGTAATTCAATTATTCATGTGGAAATATAGCAGCTCTGAGGCAATTCCTTGACTTTTTAAAAAACAACTTTCCACTTCACACCACAATCAACAACATATAAGTTCATTTACAACTAAGTATAATATGTGAAGCTATATTCCTTAAAAAGCTGTTTATTATGCAATATTATTGATGAAAGAAACTTCTGAAGTATTTCAGCTGTTTTTTATTGCAAAAATAGGATAGAGGAATTGTAGTGTTCCATATAAGCCATTTATTTTTCACTGATATGGAAAACATAGATAAAACAAGATTATCTTTCCCAAGCCTCATCATTGGAAGAGATTTTAACTTCTTGTGCTTCCTTGTTCACAAAGGAAGGAAAAAGAAAATAGTTTTTAAAGAAGTTGTTCTACAGAAAGAAAATAACTTCCATAGCTCATAAAAGAGATGTATCATTTTCATATTTAATTTGCCAATGTGCAATTTGAAAAAGGCATATGGAACATGTCATTTGACTATAACCTTCTAATGGGACAAATTGTATTTACTATCATGAGACACATCCAATGGAAAAAAGTTGTTCAAATCATAAATATAGAAGAATATGTAGATAAAACTTCAAGAATTGTTTACCTAATACTATAACATTGGACATCTAATTTTATGGAGCTGGAACTGCACAAATCTATTTATTACCGAATAAAATTTATCATTAGCAAGGAGTATGTTGTTTTATATTGTCACAGAGCCTTCCAGACCCTCTCAGGATTCTTAATCTCAAGCTGATCTTTACAAAATCTATTTGAACAAAGTATCAACACAGTGAACAATTATTATATAGTATTCTAGTATTATATAGTAGTCTAGTTTATTTTAAGTATTATATATTGCAGCCTGCGTTCAAATTTTAATGAATAGACATAATGCTATTCTACTGTAATACTTTATTCCCATGGTTAATCAATAGTTTGTTTTCCTGGCAGTAGCAATGTACAATACTTTTTAATTTGTTTTTATAATTAAAATGACCTATTTGATTAAAACAATTGCACGCTGGAATTTATTTCACTAGAGAAAACAATATTATTTTCCATTTTAAAATAAGTAGTAGGTTAGGACTAGACTTACTTTTTTGCAGACTGAAGTGTTTATAGAATAATCCTCGATCCATTGGAGCTGCCAAATTTTGAAGAAACCTAAACCATAAAACATTATAACCCACCACATTTGAATTTACTGTGGCCTAGTCAGTAGGGCTCTGCAGATTTCAGAAGGGAAGCAAAGGACTGAACAAAACATTGACTTTGTTACTAAGCTAAAACAATTTATTTTTTTTCCTTTTGAATACTACAAAAACAATGTATTTTGCTTGGTATCTTTTATTAATGTTATATTGAGCATCAATTGTATGCTTGTAACTGTCTATCTATAGACATTAATTTTTTTAAAAAATATATGTATATCTGTTTTAATTAAATATATATATGTTTTTCTGGTAACTCAGGCAGACATTTTTTTTCTACCCGGGCTGAGCTTACTTAGGTTTTAAGACTGGCTGAGCTATTCTGGACTTTCCAGAAAGTGCAAAAATGGTGATGTGTTCCAATAACAAGACCGTCAGACAGACAGTGAATCAAGATATAAAATAATTTTTAACGATCCAAGCTTATAAAAAATTATAAGGTTAAAAAAATCCTAAAAGTGAGTTGGGAGACAACTTAAATATAATAAGCAGATTTTATTTTGAGAATCTATGACAGATAAAATATATTTCTTCTTATGAAATCTAATTTGAGCCTCCCTGAGAGTGAACATGAGAAACTGAATGTTAAAATCAATGTGACTAGTGGTGGAAAAATGTGGGGAAGTACAATTCTGGCATCTTAACAGACATATTTTCCTTGTTCTTTTTTTTTTAAAGTACAATATTAGTTTTCTATCATTACAATTCATTTGTGTTGTCTGGGTTGATTTTTGCTTAGTCATAAAAGTTAAGTTCTTACTCGCTATCTTGTTTTTCCAACCATTGATAAAATAAGTTCTATGTTTGAAAGTATTCTGTATCTTCTTTTTCTTTAATTCTCAATATTTTCCTTGTTCCGAATAGCTTTTTCTTCTCCCTGTAAGGCAGGGTTCTCCAAACTTGGCCCTGGCTGAGGAATTCTGGGAGTTGAAGTCCACAAGTCATAAAAGGGCAAAGTTTGAAGACCCCTGCTGTAAGGTTATGACTGTAAAAAAAGTGTTCTCTCGGGCGATATTGCAGCCAAATAGAGAAATGAACGACGACAGAGATACAAATGGAGAATATGATAGTGCTGTTTTGTAATAAACTTTTTTAACATATAATTTCTCCTTGAATATGTGTTAAGAATCTCTAAGAAAGGATAGAAATAAGTTCATGGCAGGCATAGAGACAGCAACATACACCTCCGTACACATTGCAGGCCACTCAGTTCATTGAAGACACTGATGGGCTAGTTTGAATTTTTCTGCCACCGCACTCGAAAAATCTTTCTGTTTGCTGAATCTTGTTTGTTTCTTAAAGCAGTTTAGGAAGACAGAAGGTTTGCTACAATGTCTGCTACCCTCCACCCCCCCAGATGTAAATTTGCACAAATATGAAAGCGGTTTGGTTAATGAAACCTTAATAATCAATTGACAATGATAATAGTAACAAAACACTTTTATTTTTAAGTACAACTTACTTCTTCCAAGAGCGAGAACTACACAGTTATCATTAGGCAGAAATGTTGATTTACATTTAAAATTACCTTTTCCTTATTAGTACCAATTTAAACATTTTTTTTAAAAAAAGTTGAACATCCTTTGTAAGATCAAATATATATTCTACACACCTCCCAGAAGGTACATTGCAAGAAAATGTAAATAAGGCATCTAAATAGGGCATCCCAGGACTCCACAGTTTATTCTGTCCTTCTAATGCAGATATTACTCATGCCTTCAAGTGGGAAAGGGTCCATTTGCCATCTGTCTTGTACCTTACTGCAACATAGGCTTGAAGCAGTGGTGCCATCTGGTTCTCCTAGACTGCATCAGTGTTCATTTGAAAACATCACCAGAAAATAACATTAGCCAGAGACAATTTTAAAGAGAACTCATAGACTTGGAGACTAAAATAAAACTAAAGACTTGGTGCTTAGGGAGTAGATTTTTTCCCTTTCTCCTTTCTCCCATCTTTCTCTTACACATATACAGTGTTTCCCCGAAAGTAAGACCCTGTCTTACCATCTTTTGGGCTCTGAAGTAAGCACTAGGTTTTACTTTCGGGGAGGGCTTACTTTTTGCCGGTACCGGTACCAGTAGGCCTTGAGCACATGGGGGTGGGGGCAGGGCCTGTGCATGGGGTGAAGAAACAACATGGCGAGAGAAGTTAGAAAGAAGTTAGAGAGAAGTTAGAAAGTCTGATTGAAGTTTTTTTTTTTAAGTCCACAAACACGTGGCGAAGGCTGAGAAGCGAATGGAGAAACGCAATGCAGCTGACAGGCAGGTTAGTAAAAAAATGCTTGGGGGAGGCGAGGGCATCTGGGTGGGGGAGGGCGCGGCAACCTTACCCTGCATGGCTTCAGCAGGTGTCTGGCAGGTGGAGGGAAGCAGGAGCAGCCCAGCAGGGCAGCCCAGAGCAGCACGGCCAGGAGGGCAAAGAGCCATGTGAGGCAGAAGCAGCATGGGCAGCTACCTGGCTGCCACATGGCACCCAATGCGGCCGAGAAATGTTCCAGCAGCAGTAGGGCCAGCAGGCAGGGTGGGCAGAGGCCAGGGCTCGCCGAGGGTTTGGTTTGTTGCGGCCGCAGGCAAGCAGATGGTGGGACGGAGAGGGCGGGGCTGGCAGGGCTGGTAGGTGGGGGGGAGCTCCAGCTGTCACACAGAAGATCTGGGCCGACTCGCCCCACCCCGCACTAGGGCTTACTTTCGGGGTAGGGCTTATATTAGGCCCACCCCCAAAAAATCAGCTGGGGCTTACTTTTGGAGTAGGGTTTACTTTCGGGGAAATATGGTATTTATATTATAAAGTAAATCATGGTTTCAAAGCTACTGCTTTGCCATTGCCAAAAGCAGTTCCATGACGGTGATTTCAACAGAGATCTCCAGGATGGTGGACCTAATGACCTATCTGCACATAATGATCCTATCTCTCTAGCATGCTATTAGACTGCTAAATTGCTGTTTGGCAATCTGGGATGAATACAATTTCTCCTTATTGGTTTGTTCCAACTTTCAAAGGCTGTTGTCTCTCTGTAAGTTTGAGTGATCAGCCTTTCTTCCTTCTGTCAGGGAGAGCTTTGTGGAGGTAAGAGAGTTATCTATCATACATAAACCCTGATTCATTACATAGCATCATATATGGCTAAAAAAATATCTTCTCTAATTGTAGTTATATCATTAGTTTGGAAATAAAGTAAGGCCATCCCAAGGTAAAGTAAGCATTTCTATATTTTCAAAACAAAACGAAATAAGTGCATATAACTTAAAGTGTAAAGACCTATGTGCTTCTAAGGCTTTCAGCATTTTGAAGGAGTCAGCTTGAGGTAAAAAAAACCCATTGGAATGGGCACTGGATTCCAGAAGGACCTACTGTAGCTCACTAATGAAATGCATGCTGTGCATGAATAAATTCTTGAGTTCAATCACTGGTGTCCTCAGCTGAAATATTCAGATGACAGGAAAGATTCTTGTTTGGAAAATCTGATATCATGGACCCATCAGATCCTGGTTGAGAGGAGGAGAATGAATTGGAACCGGGACCATCTGATGGAGATGGCACGTGTCCTCTAAAATGCCTGGAGAGTCCAGAGGCTGAGGAAGATGCTGTGCCAGGCTCCTCTGGCATTGGGGGAGGTGGTCAACCTGCCCTCACAAACACGGGGGAGGATTGGCTGCAGACAGGCAGTGATGATGAGAGGTAGCAGATCCCCTCTGATGAAGAACAGCTGCCTCCCCCACTTGATCTGAGGGCACAGAGAGTGGAATAGAGGGAAGCTCAAAGGAGGTCTGTGAGGCTGCTGGCAAGGAGGCCACCCCACCCCTCCTCACAAGGAACACCTGGTTTGAGCTGATTTAATCAGAGGTTAGGGGTGGGTGTCTTCATTGTGAATAATTGTTTTGCTTCAGCACATACTTCCCCGGCCTTTGTAACCTCTGCTTTGGATCATGTTTCTGCCCTGTGGACTCTGAACCTTGCTTGTGGACTATAGACTTTGCTTTGAAGGAGAATATGTGTAGCTCAGGATTGAATTTTCTTTGTGGACTTTGAACCTAGTTTATGACTTATGGACCTTGTCTTGTGGACTTTGGATCTTGTTTTTGGACTACGGACTTCCTCCTTGCCTTGTGAACCGGCACTGGTGATTATTGGCTTTAGTTTGTGGGACTGTGTTGTACTGACTATGGGTGGGTGGCTGCCTTCAGGAAAGTTTACCGGCTGTTGTAGGGCCATTTGTCATGGGATAGCAGAGCAATAAAGGACTTTACTGAAGTCTGCATCTGCCTAGGTGACCTGGGTCATAACACCTGAAGAGGTATAACTAGTTAGAGTAGACCAGCCTTCCCCCAATGAATATCTCCATATGGACAGTCTTCAGTGGTTGTGCTAGCTGGGAATTCCAACAGTTGAAGGAAACAAATCCAGTTCATATAGATTAGTTTCTAGCCTAATCCCTAGCTTCTGTCCACCCAGCAATCTGAAAGCATGAAATATTATGAGTAGATAAATGGGTACCACTTCAATGGTAAAAATCCTAGCTGTGTTCATGTGTGCGGAAAGCAGAAACTGGCGCTGGACCCAACCAGACAAGAGACATTGCGACACAAAGTGAGGCGAGGTGAAATCAGCTGAGGAGTCCAGAAGAGCCAGCAATGTGAGCACTACTAGTTAGCTGGTATAAAGCTAGTTCATCTCCCACGGTGCACCAAGGATAGGCGCGCAAGTGCCAAAGAGAATGAACTAGAAATCTAGGCTGTCAGGACTGCATTGTATCTAGCATGTGTAGATTTCCCTGACACTGTACGCCACACGCTAAATAAATAACGTTCTACCCCCTAATTGTTCAAGCTATTATTGAAAAAGAGATAACACAATTGTGCCATCTTTTAATACAATCTGTGCCTTACAAAACCTTGGCTGCATCTCCCTAAACCCATCCAAAACTCAGATTGTAATTTGTAATATGAAGGAATGAGAAAATAAAACATAATACAGCATTCTGTTCCCCCAAGCAGTCAACTTAGTATATTTGGGAAACTCATTAGCATACTGCATTTGTTCATAATGTTATCCCTTGTAAAGTTACTTATTCTCCTTTTGAACTGTCCAATGTTTGTCCAATAGACAATGTGATATTAAATTCTAGATGGTTTACTTATGCTCTGTTGAAGAAACACAATTTTCAGTTCATTGTTTATACTTACAGGGTGACAGGTTTTGATATTATGAGAAATTTAGAAAAAAAAACCTGTCTGCATCTTTTATAACCTGGTGTGTCTTTTGTGTTTAGACCACTATCGATTGCAACATACGATGAGATGCTTTTTAGAGAGACTCTTAGCATTATCATTGTTCCATTTCATTATTTACACAGAAGCTGTATAACACTTTGTAAGCTGTTTTAGTTAGCTGAATGGTTTAACAAATATTTTCTTTTATTTAGTGAGTTAATCTCTTGTACTGTTTCTTACTCTCAGCTGCCGAGAATCAGTAGATTTTTAATAACAGACTTGGAAAAAGAGATGCTGTTTGCCAACTGAGAAAGCACACTTGTTCTTCTTAATGATGATGTGCGAACAGTCACAGTTAGCATGGTTTCTGTATTAAACATGGCTCTGCATTTTAAGTTTTGTTTGGATCAGTGAGGTAATTAAATCTCTCTGTTATTACTGCAACCTCTCATTTTCAGTATCAGACTGAAACAGCTGGAGAATACAGTCTGCAGAGAACAGCCATTCCAGCCTAGAGTCCAATATACTGTAGGCTCTTGGAAATAGGACGAGCCCATTCAGGGCTGTATTGTAGAAAAATCTGTATGGCTCAGGGACCAGATGCAAAATGATTTAAAAAACAAAAAGCAAAAAAAAAACCAAGCCTTGTTCACTCATAATGAAAAGATGAATGCTGCTGCTTTGGACTGGATTGTACTCTGTATCCATGGTTCCTGTAGCTTTGCATGGTATATGCCCGAGTAAGGGAACTAAAGAGGGTGAAGAGATGGGTCTCTGTGTGGAATATGCTGCAGTGGATAAAATCACTTATATTTGTTCTTTGGCCTTGGAGCAGAAACAGTTATGGGGACTCGATTTTGCAGGGTTATCTGGGGTGAATTTGATTCCATTGAAACTGAGGAAGTGGGCAGGGCCCTTGCAGCTACTAGTTCAGCTACTTCAGTGTTAGAGCCATGCCCCTCCTGGCTGGTTAAAGCTCCTAGGAGGGAATGCATGATTGGGTCTTGGCAGTGGTTGTATCTTCCTTGGGGAGAGTAATCCTGGTGGCTTTTAAAAAGGTGGTGGTGTGCTCTCTCCTCAAGGGGCCAACACTCAGACTAAGTAGCCTGGATAGTTTTTCTCCAGTCTCCAACTGTCCCTTTTTAGGAAATGTTGTTGAAAGAGTGGTTGCATTGCAAATTCAAATTGATTAATTAATTAAATTTATATGCTGCCCATCCCACTATCCACTATGCACTTATCAAACCATTAGATGACCTTACCAAGCAGTCTCATGTAAATGTTAAATACATGGATGAAGCAGTTTATCTAGACCCCTTTCAGGCAGAGTTCATAACAGGTTATGGGACTAGTCATCTTGCTCTTTGATAACCCCTGATGTGAATGGAATTGGAATAGTGCATCCATTCCTTGCTTTCGTTCACCTTTCAGTGGCCTTTAATACCATCAATCATATTATCTTTCCAGTCTGGCTTTGGGAGTTGGGGGTAGGCAGCACTGTATTGAACTGGTTCTTCTCCTTCTTCCAGGGTCAGTTCCAGTTAATGTTGATAGCTTTGTGGGGTGCCTCATGGCATGGTTCTCTCTCCTTGCCTATATAACATCTACATGAGACCGCTGGGTGAGGTCATCCAACAATGGTTTGATATGTGCATGATGGATAGTGAGATGGGCAGCATATAAATTTAATTAATTGATGATTGATTGATTGATTGATTGATTGATTGAATGAATGAATGAATGAATGAATGAATGAATGAATGAATGAATGAATGAATGAATGAATGAATGAATATGCTGATGATACCCAGTTTTATATCTTCACTTCAGGCTATCTAAGGCAGGGGTGTCAAACTGCTGGCCCCCGGGCCGGATGCGTCATGCCAAAACCGTGCCCACCCCGTTGCCAGCAATGGAGAAAAAGTCACGATATGTTGCGACACGTCACGTGACGTTGCGAGTTTGACACCCCTGATCTAAGGGATGCCATGGATGTCTTCTCTCAGTGCCTGAATGGGACCTGAGAGACCTGAATGGGACACAATGTGCTTTGATTCAACCCAAGCATGACTGAGTGGCTCTGGGTATTTAGGCCCTCTGGTGACAAGTTTTTCTCATTTTTGATCCTGAATGATGTGGCACTGTCCCAGACAGATCTGAAGCACAAACTGTGGATCCTTCTGGACTCATGGCTCTTCCTAGAATAGAAGTGATAGCAGTGGCGCTAGGAGAACCTTTGCACACTTCAGGTTGTATGCCAGTTGTGCCCATTCCTCAGGTTGCAAATGGATATTGGACATATGTAACACTACTATGGGAACTACATTGGCTGCCTGTATTGGTGCAATTCAGGGTATTGATTGTTACCTTTAAAGCCCTTCAACGCTTGAAACTGGGTTACTTAAGGGACGTCGTTTCTCAGTGGTTTCTACCTATCCAGTTCAATCTGGCAGGTTGGGCATGCTATCTATTGGTCTTGTCAGTCAAGGAATGTCAGCTAGAAGATGTGCCTTCTCTGTTTTACTCCTGCCCTCTAAGAGTTGAGGATGATCCTACTCCTATTGGCCTTCTAAGACATTCAGGCCCAAAGTGTGTGAAGGGCCCTGTTTCCTGGCTATATTGACATCTATAATGACATGTTTTCTTGGCTACCATCTATATTTAATTTGCATTAAATTATAAATGTTCTTAATTGTTTTATGATTGTTCCTTGCCTAGTTCCTTGAGATGGGTGGCTATAGAAATTTAAATAAGTAAGTAAGTAAGTAAGTAAGTAAGTAAGTAAGTAAGTAAGTAAGTAAGTAAGCAAGTAAGTAAGTAAATAAGTAAATAAGTAAATAAGTAAATAAGTAAATAAGTAAATAAATAAATAAATAAGTAAGTAAGTAAATAAGTAAATAAATAAATAAATAACCATGCAAAAGACACACTGCTATTACTTTTTGTTTTTTAAGAGTTGAATAAACCTAGATCATAACAATGAGATGAATGGTGTCAAATGTCGAAGACATTGCTGAGTTTTTAAGAAGCACTATTAAAAACTCTTCTTAAAATGTTTATCATAGCTTTGAGATGTTTTTGTGATAAAATATGCAGCAACAATAACTCACATCTAGATAAACATCAATGCCAAATTTCAGACAGATAACCGAGGGATTTGTTAAAGGAAGGATTAGTGATAAAGAATTGTGAATATGATAGAGCTGATTTTCAGAGCTTGAGATGAAAATGTAATTAATGTGATTTTTTTTATTCAAAATATTTGAAGATGTACCCAACTGTTATGGATGAAAGAAAAAAATGAAATGAATAGAGTGGTAAAACTAAGGGGTGTTTTGTTTTGTTAAGATATTTTAGTTTCTAAAAAGCTGCTGTGATTGGATAACCAATGGTATGATGATCATAGGTTTTGATCTGAGGATACACCTGTCACTGTGAACTTTGCACCTATGTGCTGTATGTTTGGAATTTTACTTTTTTTTCATTACTTAGTCAATGCTAGTTGAAACATGGATATCAATAATTGTATTCTATGAAGTTATAAATGTTAGTATAAGAACACAATAATCAAGCCAATTGTCTTTAATTTGGTAATGCTATTTGTGACTGAATTAAAATGTGAAAATGCTTTCAAACACATATCTAGTTCAGAATTTGTACAGTCAACATGTTGCAGGATACTGCATTAGATATAGGGGGAGATATGCCATGTCTTACAAACTCCTGGGAATGCTTTATTGTAACCAGTTTCACAGCAGATTGAGAAAGCCTTTGCCTTAAGGCAAATAAGGAGAAATGAATTTTTTAAAACCTTAGTTTCACTTACTCTGCTCATGTATTTATACCTGAGCTAGAGAACAGGGTTTTTTTCATTGTTCATGAGTTGGAACAAACATTATTTGAAACAGCCTAAAATTTCATTCATTTTTTTAGCAGCCATGTCTCACTGCTGAATCATGTTCATTTTTTGATCAATTCCAATTCCAATATATTTTTCATATGTACTATTATAAGAATTTTATATTCACCATTGTATATGTGCATTTTTAATTTCTTTTTGGGTGCAGCTCAGCTAGTCCTTCAATACAGACATCCAGAGACCTGCCAAATGATCAACTGTAAAGGATTAGAATTCATGAATTATTGTTAATTCATCTGGTTCAGCTACTCATCAAATTGTGACTAAAACTCGTAATAACTCTTGTATTAACTCTTTATTACAATCTTCACCTTCTTCACCACTAAATCAGTTTAAAAACCAGTATTTGAAAGCATATTTGCATGTACTGCATATAATGCCAACATAGTTTATCTACATATAAACTAATAGTTTTCCCATATCCCATGCTACTACTGGTAAGACAAGGTCATCACATTGAGGCTTTGTTAATTTTAATTTTTTTAGTTCAAGTAATAGTGGAATTAATTAAATCAGTATCAACTTCCAGTTTTTTTGCTAATGGGGGTGAGGATGGGAGGACATTCTAATTTATACATATATATATATATGTCAATGTTACATGCACAAAATCTCTCTTTCCCCCCCTCATAACCAGAGGTATTACGTTTTTGAAGAAGTAAAAGATAAAATGGCCCAAAATGAATAAGAATACAGGGGAAAAAACAATTCTAAAAATTGCTGGCTTTTCTGCCCTGTGCTCTGGTGGCAATTACATGAATCCACAGGGTCCCCAGCTGATGAAAGCAAAAATCTGCAGGTGTGTTAGGTTTTCCTGGGTTAAAGATAAAGAAAATGTTCCAAAAGGAGCAGTAAATTTTTCCAAAATGAGTTGATTTGTGGAATACTAAATAGTTTATTCTGTACCAGTTTCTTTTAGAAGTGAGGATTCAAGGTTATAGGAAGTAGACAACAAAGAATTAGTTTGTGAGGTAACTGCCAAATGGATGTTTCTTCTTCCTAATGTGACTTCCCTCAAAATTTTCATGCAGGCTTTAAGGTTCACACTATTGTGCTAGCTCAATATTGTTAAAGAAAACAATTACTGTCATACTTTTAATCTCTTTTGCAGCCTTGAAAATCACTATAGTTACTACACACTTTAATTATAACCCTTGCTTTACTTCTTCAAAAGAATCCCCATTGCCAAACTTCATTTGCTATTAAGGCCTTCTCCCTCCTATTCCATTTTTAAGATTCCTTGTGTAGCAATTTCCCCAATTTAAAAGTTTCTATTTCTTCAATATGACTGAATGACAGTTGCCATTTGTTTCCCAGCAAAATTGGTATATTTTATACTGGTCTAGAACATGATAGAATTAGCTCCTTATTCATAACTCAAATTTGTATAAATCAATTTTTATTACGATCACAGATCAACATTGCAATAAAAGCATTAAAACAATAATAAAAAGTAAAAATAAAAGACAAAATAAATTATCAGTGGGTAATATGGATTATTAGATATTATCAGATGGGTTATCATGGGCACAAATTTGTATACATATATACTAGATTTGCAATAGTAGTGTAGCTCGGGCGTAGGATGAGTTTGCAGGTTCGTTCTCCAAGCTTGTGGGTAGGTTTCTGAATGTTTTGTTACCAGGCTACATGCTACATTGAGTACACCGTCGTCATCATCAATGCTCCCAAATTGAAGAAACATAGCACCTACTCAATAACATATTCCCTGGGATCAAATTCCAGGAAACAGACAACAGACTCCCGGTCCTCAACATCGACATAAGGAGATTAGACAACGGAGAACTGGAAACCGGCATCTACTGCAAACCCATGCACATGAACCAGATCTTCAGCTTCGCAAACAACCACCCCACTCAACACAAAAGAAGCTGTGTCCAGACCCTCTTCAGAAGGGCCAAGACACACTGCAGCACCACAACACCAAGAAAAGCAGAAGAGAAATGGCTGCTCAATGTCTTTCTCCATAATGGCTATCCCAAAAACTTCATATTCCTACACACAGCACCCAAACCACAACACACCACACAGCCAAACACATGCAAAAACTAATCCTACCATACAGAAAAGAGGTGTTGGAAATGACAGCCAGAATTCTCCAACCCGTAGGAATAGCAATAGCCCACAAACCCACAGCCACACTCTGCCAGGAATTATCCAGAACCAAAGACAAGATACAGAAGGATGAAAGAAACAATGTAATCTACAAAATCAACTGTAACCATTGCAACCAATTCTACATGGGACAAACATCACGTCAATTAAAAACCAGGATCCACGAACACCAACTGGCAGTCAAACACCACGATCCCAAAGCCTTAATCTCTACCTGCACCGATACCAAATAGCACCAGTTCGATTGGAGCCACACAAAAATCATCGGCTATGCTACCACCCACCATGCTTGTGAGTTGATCGAAGCCTGGCACTCCACAAGCAATTCCATCAACAGACACATCGACCTACAAACAGCCTATGAACCCCTCAGAATACAAATCAACTGCACAGCCAACCAGAAACAGCATCGACCCTCAACCAACCCACGCAAGCCCCCTCCCACGCAAGCCCCTTCCCAAGGACCCTGACCTGATGTAACCTCCCCATCACAAGACCCATCACAAGAACCATTGATGACTCCACCTGACCCATCACAAGATCCATCACAAGATCCATCATAAGATCCATCACAAGATCCATCACAAGATCCATCACAAGACCCTCACTTAACACACCCACACCTAAAGCCCTTATAGACAGACAAACACTGACACTGACATCCCCTAAACTCTGCTGAAGATGTTACCTAACCTGGTAACGAAACGTTCAAAAACTAACAACCCACAAGCTCAGAGAATGAACCTTCACCCTCATATACTAGATTATTGTATGTAGCATATCTATACATGCATTTCAGTTTTAAATTGCTTTTGTATTCTTTGGAGGATAAAATATGTAAATTGATAATATGCTTCATTAAGTAATTGGATTCAAGTTCAATTATTCATAGCAATATGATTCTCTAGATTTCACTCAGATTAGCCATTTAGATATTCTTCTAGCTTCTTTTAAAGAAGGGATTTTGCAAGTTGCCAAGTCAAACTATTCATTAAGTTACCACCGTCACAAAAACAACTGTTTTTAATATTTAGCTTATATATAACCCCTGTTAAGTTACCTAAATGAAATGAAATCTAAAAAGTTCACCCTTAACTTTAAAAATTGCAGTTCCTGTGTTCCTGGTTTGTTTCCACGGAAGAAGAAGGACGCGTGACACTTACAATTTACCCACTGAGTGCAAGTAAAATGATTATATGACCTCTGTTTATATCACACAGAAGCTAATATGTTTAATTTACAAGAAGAACTTCATATTGTTGTGACAATTCAACCCACTATTTGCAAGGCCATAAGTTTTTAACATGATGGCTAAAAATTCTCAGCAGTCAGATCACAATTATTAAACAGCCATAATTAATTTACTAAACTAAATCAAGACTCTGTGTATAATTGCTGGGTTTGAAAGTGCATTGAAATTACATTAACCTGTTTATGGAACTGAGGCAGGGTGGAGCTTGTGTGTACTACTAGGGAGAGCCCTTCATCCTTTCCTTGCTTCGCTGACCTTATGAAGGAAGGGAACTTTCAACAGGCCCTCTCTTGACGATCAGACTGAATAGGCAGATTCAGTTTTGACAACATGCTGCCTGATGTATCCTGATGGTGCACCATGGATTGTCAGGCCCCCAAGAACCAAGGACAACACATGGAGTTACTTCTGAGGAGTTTCATTTATTGTTCTTCATCTATGGACAGGATCTTGCTAGACTAAAGCAACTGTTAACATAACTATAAATATACTTTGGGAATTGATAGGAAGGAACTCTTTTAACCCTCTTTCTGCCACCCAAACTTTCCAAGTTTCATTGCTTCTTTTCCCTCTAGAATTCAACCCCTTCCTCTTGGGAACCTAGATTACATTTCACCACATGGTTATGATCCAACCACATCTAGTCGCCCCCTAGAAGAAAGCAAAGAATTAGGGCTTTCTGTATTTCCTTGCTGCCATTTAATGGTCCTCAGACTATTCACAGGGAAGACAGAACCGTTCTTACTTTAAAAATAAATAAATCTGGTAGAGAATATGTAGCAAAATGGCTCTCCTTCTTGCTTTTGCTTAACAAATCCAGGATGACATTTTTCCACACATTTGGACTGAGGCAGAGACTAAATAGAAAAATAATGAATTCCAAAGAAAATACATTAGCACTAGCCATCCTGACATGCTGACATACTCTTGAAATGAAAGTGACTGCTCAGTTTCTAAAACTATAGTGATATGAGGTACAGGTGAGGTCATGAGTACATGTCCCCCAGAAAGTGTAAGGCAGGAATCTTTTGCTGCATATGAGCTGTGTGTGGGAATTTCTGTGTGTACCAGCATTTCCTAAGAGTTCCAGAAGACTAATGTTAACAGTTTACATATATTGATTATAAAAGCCCGTACAACCACAAGATGGCAGCAAAGAGACACACAATTCTTTTTGTACTTTATCAAAAATTGTGTGGATTTTTGCAGCTCTGATATGTTAATCCTAGGCAAGTTAACAGTGGACCAAAAAAAATAAAAAGTACCTTACATAAACCAGAGAATTATTACTTGATCCCACATTATTCCTATATTCAACTATTTTTGAGACTGGGCCTTTCATTTGAGCATGAAAACGGTAAGCAGAATCCCTTAGAGCTATCTTGGAAATTAGGGCTGGCATTTGGGCCGTTAATATGTATACGGACCATGTCTTCACCTAACTTTGATCTGTCTGTTCTTTTCCAGACATAATCCCTTGCTCTTTTTTTTTTTTTTTTACTTCTTAGACTTTGCCTAGAGAAATATATGCAGTTCTTTAGAATAAAGAATTGAGGAGGTAGGTCCTCAATTCTTTATTCAAAATGTGATGTCTTGCTCTGAAAAATGTTGGTGTTCTCTGAAATATCTACTTCTTTTTAGTTCATTATTTTTTAAAAAATCTGATCACTTAATTCTTAAGTGCCAGGTTTATTTATTAATTTTTAGGAACTTTGCAAATGCCAAAATCATGCATCAATTGGGAGGGACAGGAGATGGAGAATAAAAAAGACAAGATGTCATTTGTGATTATGCAAAGCCCTACCCAACTTGACTTTTTTTCTATCCGTCTCACAAACAGACACCCCTGCATCAAAGTTGCATATTTTGCTATACATACTTAGAAACATTTTCTCTGTGGTAGGATTTAGGCCACCTCCATATTCTCTGTTCAGCTTTTGTTTTCCAAAAGATGTTTGTAGTACACTTTCAGATCTTATATGACAATGCATCCCCAAAATGCAAGAGAAAAAGTTCTGTGTTTTTATGATTCTGGAGTAGCAATGAACCTCTTTCCCTTTCCATTTCTTTCTGAGATTGTGTCCTATTCCTCAACTGAATGGGGAAGATTTTGAGGCTGGGAATCCCATGTGAGCATCATTGCCTCTCTAGGATCAGTGTCTAATACTTTTCCCTGAAAGGCAGTCTATAATATTACAATCTAGAACAGGGATGTGAAACTCGCAACGTCACGTGATGTGTCACGACATATCGCACCTTTTTTTTCATTGCCGACAATGGTGTGGGCGCGGTTTCACCACGACGCATCCGGCCCTCGGGCTGGCAGTTTGACACCCCTGATCTAGAACATCTGTGCAGTAGATAGAAACAAACCACAATTTGATGGTATTCTAACATGGTGGTGTGGTGGCGCAGTGGTTAAAATGAAGTACTGCAGGCTACTTCTGCTGCCTGCCAGCTGCTGGCGGTTTGGCAGTACAATTCTCACCAGCTCAAGGTTGACTCAGCCTTCCATCCTTCCGAGGTCGGTAAAACGAGGACCCAGATTGTTGGGGGCAATAGGCTGATTCTTTAAACTGCTCAGAGAGGGCTGTAAAGCATTGTGAAGTGATATATAAGTCTAAGTGCTAGTGTTTCATGGAAGTCAATAGAGCTGTGCGGAATAGTCACAACTCAGAAGTTGTCCTCAAGATGGATCTTTCTTGGCAAAGAAAATGTTGTGGGTATTTTGCCCTCAAGAGATTTCTTGTAACATAAAACCTGCAAAAGTAGACAATGTAAGTCACATTCCTTAACTCATTAAAACTCATGTTCTTGTAAATGTAAAGCAAACTAACTTGCAGAATACAAAGTAGATTCCTGTCTCCTGTCAGTTCTAATGGCTGCACTTGTTTTATATATTACATCTTTTCTTTGTAAGTAATGCTATCATCACATGGGCTCACCTTGCTATCATACTGAATCATGCCTGATGGACTTAAGTCCCTGATCACTCTAAAAAATGACTGTATTAAGAAAGTTGGCTGGGCATGAATCTTGGTTCTTCAGGTTATATGACCTACCATTAATTTTTAAAGGAGAACAAGTTTTGGAGCACTAGATGGTTGGTATCTTCCAGGCTTGGAGAAAAAAACCCAACATTGCAGGGAGATAATACTGTTTATACACTCAAGGTCTTACAGTCAATGCAACAATTTCTCTGCATTTTTAATGGACACATTTCTGAATTAAGCATAGCGAAGCAGAAAGAGGACAGGTTGTGCCTGAGATATGTATAATACCTCCCCATAAGGTAAGTTTGTGCTTACCTTCTATAAAAGATGGATATTAATTTCAGCACACATTATTTATTTATTCATTTGAATTATATATAGAGTTGGCCATCTTATCGTTCTATGCTCCAGGGTGAAGCTGTAGGAAAATTCAAATCTAACCAGGGTGCTTTAAAAAAAATAGTAAAACTACAAGAAAAAGGACATGATATACCCTTTATGGTCAATTTTATGTTTTCTTCTTAATGGTCCATTTCATACATTAATTAAACATCATTGTGGTCACATTTGTGGATGGGAATATTTCTCTCTGTTCAGAATTATACAACTTACCTCATAAGTAAAAAAAAATGCTTGTAAAGCAGTTGCAAAATGAATGTTGATTTAATAAAGCAAATTCAGCACTAGTGAACCATTGGCTTTTCCATACACTTAAATGTCATAGAAGAGCAAGTGTAATATTTGCATGTGGAAAATTAAATCTATCATACCATATTTGGAACCACATATACTGTAGTTAATATCCTGAAAGTCATAACATTTCATTATATTCTTTATTTCGTATTTTACCTTGCTGTCTTTATGATTTTTAAGAGAAGCATATTGACTTTATATAACCACTTCATTTGTGAGTAATGCACAAAGGTGAATTCCCCCCCCTTCACAGATCTGATTAGGGAAGGTAAATTACCCAACCGATTATATAAAATATTTTGACAAGCTACAATAAAGAATGCGAAGTAAATACATTCAAATAACAAAATGCAAAAGCAGATTTTTCTCCTTGGTTTAGAACACTAAATGGTTCTGCCTTTGAACATTTCAGCTGTATTTTGTTTATTATTCAGTGCTGATATTTTACTCTATCTTGCTGTAATGATAAACAAGTCAACTAACAGAAGAAAACACAAATTAGCAGTTTGCTTATCAGTATAGCAAAACAAAGAAGAACTTATTCCAAGAGATGTGAATATAATGAAAAGCAACAAAGACTGCATCTCATGATGGGAAACACGTACACCCTCAACCAGTTGGATTTGTAATTTTATTTGTTCTCCTCCTAAAAATAGCTCCTTTAATTCTAAACTCAATTCAAAACCTGCTGTGTGCCCAATCACATTAGTGCCTCCATTTTCCCAAGCGTGTTGAAACTTCCATACATGGCTGCCATAGTATAGTAGATAATGATGAATTAATAGTGCTGGCAGCCCAAAGGCAAAGATGATCTCTCCTTTCCACAGCTTGGTAGCTAGTGCATTGCAAAAGCAAATTTCAAAGAAGGAGGATGGAGGAAAGAAAACACTCCTAATTGCAGATTAGGGGTAATAATTCTCCAATTTAGAGTAGACCGGAAACTTGGAAAGATCAGGGAGTGACCCAGTTTAGATTATAGCTTGCTTATGTCATGATGGACCAGTATTCAGTAAAGGAGAATACTTGTAGCTCAGGGTTGAAATGAGAGGTCCTTGGTGCTCTCTGAGCTTAGTTGTTTTCTTGCAGATGTTTCATTACCAAGCTAGGTAACATCATCAATGCTAGCAAGGACTGGGGCTTGGTCTCAGTTTATATTCTAGTGGCTTGTCCTGTCAAAGTTGGTAGGGGTGGTCTTAGAGGCTCTTTGGTGGGGGTGGCCATAGAAGTTCTTGGAGGTTCACTATTCATCTTTACCCTTTATGTAATTTCATCTTCATTCTTGCAACAACTAAGTGTCATATGTGTTTCAAAAACGTATATCTTTGCTGTATGTTTGCTGTATTTTCTTTGGATTATTTATTTTTCCTCAGGTCCATGCCCTTATTTATAGGTGAATCTTGCCAGTGTCCCTGATAGCATTTTCCTTTCTGTTAAACATTATTGCTCAAATTACTGTATTTTCTCACAAAATGGTTCTATTAACCTGAGTGCTTGATCCATGCCATCCCTTCTGAGTGAAGAATGCTTGACAGTCATATTCATATAAAAATAACATAATGACATCACCCTCCTTTCATTATTTCCAGATGCCTGAATCTATTTACTTAGTTACTTTATTGCTTAACTCCGCAAAGACTCTGAACAGTATTCAACATCAAAACAGAAAAGAACATTACAAGTCCCAGAAGAAAAACATCAAACTAACCACCCCCTAACCTAACCTAAGGCCTGACAAAAACATCATACACAAGTCCTTCCCCCACCATCTTCCTGCATCACTGTAGTGGCGCAATGCTACATAAGAATGTAAGTTTCAAATCTCTGGTCTCAGAAGCCCACTGACTCTACCATCCTGGTCCCACCTCCTGCCCCTTTGGATAGGAGCTTGGTAATTCTTGCTGCTACCATCTTTCTTCTATAAACTGCCTCCCTGGCTTTCTCCCTGTCATGCCACTGTTTTCCAAACCTGCAACCTTTTCAGCTAACATAAAATAGATGGGGTGAGGGTGGGGAATAAGTAACATTTATAATGAAGCCCCCTGGCTTTGTACTAAAAAGGTATGTAACAAGCGATTTTAGTTATTCATTCAATTTGGGAGATAAAATAACTTTCTGAGGGATATACAAAATCAAACTTTATTATTTCAAATAGACCTTCAAAATATATGATATGGTATATGAAGCGCAATTCCAAAAATACATGCCATGCTCTCACCAGACATCATAATTAGTGATTTTAGTGAAGGACATGGCTTTTGAATTATTTATGAAGAAATTAATGAGGAGAAAAGTAAATCTTTAACAATCTGAAATTATATAGAATACCCTTCTTATACAAAGAAGTAGGAATAAAAATAAGGTTTCTAATAGATACAGGCAAAATTAAACCTTAAAGCAACATTAAACTAAAGCAGTTAGCTATTGCTTAAAGATAACTCCAGAGCAAAGTCTTCTGCTACTTTATCCCGGCACCTCTGTTGGATTCCCATCAACAGCAATTATGTTGGGAAGATAGTGCATTCTACTTGCTTTCCTAATTTGGGCACAAAAATGTTTCTCTCTATATTCTTCCTCTGCCTTTTAAAACATTTTTAAAAGTATGCACTTTTTCTCTATCAAGGATGAGAGAAGTTGAAGAAATCTGAATATGCATCTGCTAAAACTCGTGTCTAGAAATGGTGTATATTCAACTGGCATTTAGATGGACAGGACAACTTCAATATTGTGAATGCAGGCTAGCTTTCCACCCACCTATTCTCTTTCGTAACAAGTTTTATTAGTTTTTTAATTTTACATCCAAATATTTAGGAAGCAGCGTGGTGGTTGGGTAATCAATGGTCCAATAACAAAATCTTTCATATATATCTCAGGTTATATCATTAAAGGTTCCCTCTCTATTTCCCTTAATTATTATATCAGATTCAAGTTAAAACATTACTAATTATAGCTCCATCAATCAATACATTTGTCAATATAATTTTAGATATACATATCCAAGTCCTGTTTTGGGTTTTACCTAATTTCAATTAACATATTCCAATTTAGGCTTTAATATCCATAATATTTAGACTTCGGGTGACCCAGAATTTCCTAATTTCATTACAGAGTAGTCACCGTAACTAGGATACACCTATTATTCAGTTAGTTGCATTCTTATTTTATTTCACAAGTATATTCTATTTCTCATCCTAATACCTTATCCTTTACTAATAAAATATCTTTTGTAGTCACAAAGCAACTTCCATATTACAATTCAAAGCTATAATCTAATAGCTAATTTTCATTTCCCTTATAAATCTAAGTCCTAAATATTAAATCAATCAATATCTTTAAGAATCTCCTTAACCTATTAAGTAAAATGTTAAGCTCTTCCATTATCAGTCAACAAAAAAAAAGGAAGAGAAGGAAATCCCATTTTTAAATCTAACTCTGGCTTTCTTTTTGTGCCAAACAGGCCTCCATGCCAGTGCCTTTAAATCCTCAGATGTGTCTGCCTTCATTCCCACACATATTGTTTGAATCAAGGGAGAACATCCTGTTATTAACTTTTCAAAGGAACTGGCCCCTTTGTAATCATTAGGTTGTTGCCCTAATAGTTCAAGTCTCCATGTTTGATTTAAGATATTTGTCATCAGTTCAGTCTGGTCTTCTTCTTCTTCCAGTTTCATCTGGTGAAAATAAAAGGTCATATCTGGTGTTGTAGTTGTTGTTTGATCTAAGTTCTCAATATGTTGTGTTTGTTGATGTTTAGCGTCCTCCATCTTAGTGTTGCTTTCTTCAGTTTCTGTTGTTTTTTGAATTGCAGGTTCTTTAGTTGAAATCAAGGTTTGAGTGTCAAAATTCTCAGTAAATTGTGGTTGTTGTTGTGTAGGATCCTCTTTGATGTTAATTTGTTCCTCTTCTGTTGTTTTTTGGGTTGAAAGTTCATCAGCTGGAGTCTGGGCTTCAATTTGTAATTTTAAGGTGACATCTTTATCTTTCACTCTAGAATTCATTAGCTCAGTGGCTTCAAGGATTTTTTGAAGTCTGAGTTTATAGTCAAGTTGTGGGTAGGATTCCTCCATTTCCGTGGTGATTAAAGATAGTCCTTTAGTGGAGGCTATGTTTAGTAAAAGTCAGCAACTGTTCACCTCCACTATTCCAAAAAGTTGTTTTCACCACCCAGCTGTTTCAAATTCTTATCTTTTTTAGATAGTTTGAAGGACAAATCTAGGGAGTAAGCAAGCCTCAAAGAAATTCACTTGCTGTACCAGGCTTCACCACAAGATGTCCCCGATAGCATTTAAAATCTTTTTCCAGACAGCAGTTAGGCTTTTATCCAGTTGAAAACAATTTTTTTTCCAATTTAAAAAGTAGATAGGGTAATAGATCCCTGTAACACTAGGAACTTTTTGGGATCCCAAATGTCCAAAAAGTATAAGTCCAGTTATTTAGTTGTTTAGATTAGTTGTTCTTTTCTTTTCTTTTCTTTTCTTTTCTTTTCTTTTCTTTTCTTTTCTTTTCTTTTCTTTTCTTTTCTTTTCTTTTCTTTTCAAAGCTTTAAATTTCCCAGAGTAGGCAGACACCGCTATGTTAAAAGCGGGAAATTTTTTTCAAAAAGGCTTTCACAGGAAAATAATTGGGATATAGGAAAGGTAAGGTAAGGTCTCACCCAAATCCTCCGCGGTGCTTTCATTGTGCTTGGTAGTGATTTTGGCTTTCAGCTGGCACGGCTTAGTGATCGGCCATATTAATGGCCGATCTTTTCTCTGACGGTCCAAAGGAGCTGCCTCAGATCAAACGGAAGGGCTACCACCCTTCCGCAATCTGTCGAGGGTCCTCCTCCCGGTCATCGCCCCTCCAGGGCGACTTACGACCCTTTTCAGGGTCGCCCGACGAAGGGAAACCAGGTGGCGGAGAGAGCGCTCTCCCCGAATGTCCGCCA
The DNA here is from genome assembly GCA_023970755.1 of Azemiops feae. Lineage (NCBI taxonomy): Eukaryota > Metazoa > Chordata > Lepidosauria > Squamata > Viperidae > Azemiops > Azemiops feae. The sequence continues at coordinate 138,926 of JALGBA010004140.1, read as the reverse complement.
GCACCGCGATCCAGAACCGGAAGCCCCACCCACCTATTCTCATTCTCCAGTTTAAACTGGGAATGTATTCCAGGATGGCTTCTATTTTGCTACTGAATGATTTTGAACCTTATTTTATCAAGATTCTGCAAGCTTTGGCGCTGTAAATCATAATCTCTATGATTCATTATCCTAATTGCAGTGGTTGTCTATAGCAGTGTTTCTCAACCTTGCTAATTATCAGATAGGTGGACTTCAACTCCCAGAATTCCCCAGCCGGCATACTGGGAATCTCAGAATCAAAGTCCACAAATTTGAGAGTTGCCAATGAGGAGAAAGATTGATCTATAGTAAAAAACAGTAAACGTAGTAGTAAAAATAAAAATATCCCAATGCAGTAAACTGATTTAACACATGCTCTGTAAAGGTCCCTATGTTAATAATTAGGTTTTGACTCTGCAAATCTTGGTGTACATATTAATAAATTATGGCTATTCCCTAGTGCAGCGTTTCTTAATTTTTTCTCTCTCTCAGGACCTTTTTTATATGGGTTATATTTATTGATATTTATCATATTAAAATGAAAATAGATGCTGTGGCTGCCACAACAACTTCTCACAATTCTCTGATGGGATTTTACTATTGCATTATATTTCAACATAAGCTGCCAAATCATTTTGATTTGACAGATCCCTGAGAGGGTCTTGGGAGACCACCCCAGGGGATATGGAACCACACTTTAAGAAACACTGCCCTACTATAATATATAAATTATCTTTTCCACAATTCCATTGCATCAGAGGATGTTACTAATTATACTTTTCTCTAAGTAACTGCAATATAATTACGATATCTGGGTATAAAAATGTTAACAACAGTTTAATGTTTAATGTTTCTAATTCTGCATTCAGTGTTGTTATTGCTCTGTATCTTCAGCTATTTATGTTTTCCTAATTGTTTGTTATTCTGCTATCACAAGATATTCTTCTGCAATCAGGTAATTGCTTCTCATGGGGCCCTTTCTAATTAAATCACAGCAAAAATGCACAATCGGTATAATTCGTTGTCTTTTTGGTTTCCCTTCCCCTGGCCAGGTGTCTTTTTTGGTAGAGCAATGCACTTAATTTCCAGCCACTGGTGGCTGAAAAAAATAACAAAAAGAGGGAATGAGGGTTGTTGAAGTCTTGCAAGACACATTTTAGGGATCAGCTTTCCAAGTGCTTGTCCTGGATGCCAAACAAAAGGGTGGGATATCCAGCTGAGCTCAGTAACTTGATGTTTGTTTGCAAGTGAGCTGGAAAGGAGAAACAGTAAATGATCTTAATCACCTGCCCCTTTCCTCCTCTCTCCCAGTTCTAAGAGGTTTTTTTTAATGAGAAACAAGTAAATGTCCCTCAATTGCTTTTAAATAATATTTCTTTTTTTTTTAATGTTGGATTTGATGTCATTTGTTCTAAATAAAGCTAGAGAAGTTTCTCCAATCCTAAAGGCTGGGTTTTCAGTACCTCCACATTTTCAGCAATAGCTATAGAGGTAGTCTTTGACTTATGACCAACTTTGAGCCCAAAATTTCCATTGCTCAGCAAGATAGTTGTTAAGTGAGCCTTTCCCCATTTTATGACCTTTCTTGTCACAGTTGTTAAGTGAATCACTGCAGTTAGCTTCTCCATCAATTTTGCTTGTCAGAAAGTTGCAAAAGGTGATCACGTGACCCCGGGACACTGCAACTATCATAAATACATGCCAGTTGTCAAGCGCCCAAATTTTGATCATGTGAATGTGGGGATGTTGCAATGGCCGTGTGAAAAATGGTGATAAGTCACTGTTTTCAGTGCTGTTGTAACTTTGAATGGACACTAAACAAATGGCTGTAACTTGACTACTCGTACTGATTAGGAATTCTAGAAGATTAAGTTTTATCTTATTCTTTTATTTAAGTTTATGCATGTAGTGGAAGTGACGTTAGGGACTTCACATTGAAGTGACAAATACTATATTGTACACCCAAAATGTGAAATGTTTTACTGTAAATGTAAAATGTGAAAACTGCTATTTAGTAAGCATTTCAAAAGATGTCCATGCATCACAGTGGATAAAAATAAAAACTCATAATTTTTCTGACTTAAATTATTATTTAATATCAATCAAAGTACTATTGTTATTCATTATTTTTTCTTTCAGTACCCAGCTGCAAAGAGGGGTACCTACATGTCTCCACATAAACAAAACTAATTACAGTATTCAAATTCCGTGTACCCTAAGATGCACCTGCATGAGGTTTGAACAACTGTTGATTAAGGAGATATTAATTCAGTTTCAGTGTAATTAGTAGAAATTTGTACATTGCAGTAGAAAAACAATACCATAAAATCTGGATTGGCAGTAGTGGCACAGAGTTTAATCCTTTGAAATGAAGGATGGATACCCACCTTAGGCCAATTAATAGGAACCTGAGGTTTTTTTTTCTTTTTCATGGACACAATTATTAAAACATACCTCAGCCTGTAAAAATTCATGTAATTGTTAATCAGTGTACAGATCACTGTATCCGCAAAACACAATAAACTGCAAACGTATGAAATCTTGTCACAAAATTTAAGCTGCATGTCAACCTCCTATTACCTTTACTATCAGAGAGAGTAGATATATCATTAGAAGATTCTACATAAGCACAGAGTGTTATTTTGCTTACATCCTACTAGAACATTTCTAATAGGCATCTTTTGGGCCATTATAGAAGCAAAAAGTAGCCCAAAATGGCCTGATCTAGTAGGCTTTGCCTAATTCTTATGCAGATGTATTTGGTTTATACCCCAGCCCATTTCAGCTTCACCAGAAGTTTAATAACATGACCCTTAGTAGTTCCTGAAGTGAATGGTTTGACTTAGGCCTGGACATGAACTCAGTACTACTGCATTTGTTTTAATAGATAGATAGATAGATAGATAGATAGATAGATAGATAGATAGATAGATAGATAGATAGATAGATAGATAGATAGATAGATAGATAGATAGATAGATAGATAGATAGATAGATAGATAGATAGATGATTGATAGATAGATAGATAGATAGATAGATAGATAGATGATAGATAGATAGATAGATAGATTCATCATTATCTTCATCCCCATCCCCACCACCACTACCAACACCACCATCATTGCTGCATTTGTATCAAATAGTTTTCACATAGTTGTGTATCTGATTTCTTTGCATACCTGCTACTATGCATAAGATTCTTGACAGCTTCAATAGCCGATTTACCTGAGAATATGAGAAGAAGATGGAAATGAGTTGCCCTCTAATAAGGAACAGTCATTTGGGCATGGGACAGCATCCCAAGTGTAATTGAGCCTTTTGTTTGCTATTAATCTACTAAAGAGAGAGGGAGGGAGGGAGAGAGAGAGAGAGAGGGAGAGAGAGAGGGGGTGAGGGAGAAGGAGAGGGAGAAGGAGAGGGAGAAGGAGAAGGAGAAGGAGAAGGAGAAGGAGAAGGAGAAGGAGAGAGAGAGAGAGAGAGAGAGAGAGAGACTCTCTATTAAGGGAAGTACCCTAAGAGGAAGACAAATAATTTAATGACTCTTTTACAGTAGAACACCTTTAAGTTATTGGGAGATTGATTTAGGCATTGTATTAGTTGTATAAAAAAAAAAGCTTGCCCTTCCAGAATAAGTAGACCTATCATAAATCTTATATATGACATAGGCATTCATGTGTAAGCACACACATCATACCATGGCCTAGAGCAGACATGTCAAACTCATGATGTCACATGACGTCGCGCAACATATCGGGACTGTTTTGCCATTGCCGGCAATGGGGTGGGCGCAGTTTCCACGTGACACGTGCGGCCCATGGGCCGGCAGTTTGACACCCCTGGCCTACAGTATAATCTGTCATACTATTTCCTTAAGCATAAATCATCCTTGTAGATTGGGACACAGTTATATTTTTTGAGATAAGGAGGTGGTCATATACACCCATATTATTTTCTGTTATTACAACATAATTTCATAACTTCATGATATAGCAAATAAACAGAAACCTGTGAAACAAAAGTGAATGAAGGCATAGATAATGTGGAACTACAATCTTTATGTCACTGATTACTATCAGTCCTGAGCATAAACAGCAGAGAGTTATGTCCTTTTAGTGGATCATAATTTGGTTACTATAGGAAGAGACTCTGAACAAGCCTGAGCATTGGTCTGATACAACAGAGTGCTTCTGACACTCTTTTAGCAAATCTATCTGCCCTGAAAATAGTGTTTTCAGATTTCCAATTCTTCTATGGTTCTGGGGTTTTTCCTGCTATGTCAATACTGCAATATGTTATAGTAAGGCAGAGATATATTGCTTTTAAAGCTCGGAGAACAGTCTAGTCGATAAACTGAAGCACTGACCTTGTCTACCTTAATAATTAGACTGCCCTATGAGAAACTAAAAGGTCATTAAATACAAAACCCTTTCAGTGCCCATTTCAATTGCATTAGATTTCAATACAAAAAAGTCTTTGGGGGATATTCATAGACAGAGATAAACTATCTACCCAGCTTGTTGTTAAATCCTGGACCGTATCAATTTTGAGGACAGATGGCAATCTAGACTCAGTATGGTTTTATGCTTTGATTATGCCAACTGCAGCCAAATGTATGCTAAAAAATTCATGGTGAACCACCCAATATCCTGAAAAAGCTCTCACAATTTTTGTTGACAAATTATAATTACATAACCTTGCTATCAGGATCAAGCAGATTACCTAGCTTGATTTCTTAAAGGTCAGGTAGAAAACATGTCTTTTTGCAATCCAAATGAAGGAAGTCTTTGAATCATAATGAATGATCTCAATAGGAAATCCATGGGCAAAATGTCCAATTTAAACAAAATTGGAAGAGGACTCTTTGCACCCTGGCACAAGGAACAATCTAAATGTCATTTCAAGTTCATGGCAGAGTATGGTTTATTTATAAATCTTATTTGATGCTGATATGTTTTTAGATGTGAGTATTTTTTTCTTAACTTTAGCCCTAATTTCTGGGATTTGGGTCTATAGTTTGATCTACTGATTCTAATCTCAGATATATGACTATCAGAAAATTCCTATGATTGGGGTTATTAATTCTCTTTTGTAACATTAAAGGAATATTCCACAGCTGAGATTTATTGATGTCTGACTCAAATTAATTGGATTTTCAGTCCTTAATATGCATTTTTTTAAAAAAAGATCATTTTAATTAAAAATATGCTTGTTTAAAATATTTAGGAATCTGCATAATTAGGGAGCAATGTGAATTAGAAACAATTATCAATTTTATGTTGAAAGGATAACAGAGAACTTAGTTTATATAAATTCCAAAATTCACAGCCAGATGGTTTGCATTCTGATAAGCTGAAGGATCTTGAAGAGGTGATTACAGAACCACTCTTGGTAATATTTGCGAACATTTGAAGATATGTCAAGGTCTCCAATGTCTAAAGAAAGCAACTGTTGTCCACATTTTCAAAAACAAGGAGTAGGATCCAGAAAACTAGAGACTCATTAGGTTGGTATCAATAACGGACAAAGTTCTCAAATAGATAATCAGAAAGAAAGTTTGTCAGTAGTTGTATAGGCATTCTAAAATTAATAGAAACAAACTATGCTAGACTAATTTTATCTCCTTCTTTGATAGAATTAATAATTTTCTATATCAGGAAAATGTCACACTTAGAATGCACTGGATCTCAGCAATGCTTTTAAAAAGTCTCTCATTATATTCCTCTGAATAAAATGGCAAAATATCAGCTAGATGATACTATTCTTGGATGGACTCACAGTTGAATGAATAACCATACCTAAAGATCAATTTTGAATGGCCCCACTTCAGCTTGGAGAAAAATTATCAAGTAGTGTGGTACTCTGTTTCTAGCCCTGTGCTATTCGACATTTTTTTAAATGGCTCAGATGAAAAAGTTGGGATGATGTTGATCAAGTCTGCAGATGACACATAGCTGGGAAGGGTGGCTAATACTTTAGTGGAATGAGAAAAGATTCAGCAAAGTTCAGCATCGAGCAGTGAGTTAAAATAAGTAAAATTTAACAGGCACAATTATAACATCATGAGAATTGATATGGCTGTAGTACATGTAAAAAAATATATGGGTGTCCTGGTTGACTATAAATTAAATATGATCCAGCAGTATGATGCAACCAGTAAAAGGGCAAATTTCTAGGCATACATTAATGGGAACAGAGAGTCCAGATCACAAGCAAAACAAAAAAAAGTTTTACTCTACTGCGACCTACTCATACCTCACTTACAATATTCTGCTAGTTCAAAAAGGACAGTAATAAAAGGAAATGATTTCAGATGGTAAAGGTCTGGAAATCAAGCTCTATAAGGAAAAATTAAAGAAACTAGACATGTTTGGCCTGCAGAAGAAACAACTGAGGGCAGAGGATAGCAATCTTCAAATATCCCCAGCAGAAGAGAAAATGGACTTTTTGACTCTTTTGCCCCAGAGATTAGGATGGGAACCCATAAATTAAAACTACAAGGAGCTTAGTTAGGCTAGAGGTCACTAACAAACCTCTTGCCTCTATAAGTTAGTGGAAGAGGTTCCCACATAAAGTTTGTGTCCTTTTTTTATTGCAGGTCTTCAAATAGAAGCTGGATGATCAGGTAAAAGTGGTGTAGCAGAACCTGCACTGACAAAGTTGAACTAAATTATCTCTAAAATTCCTTCCAATTCTATGATACTATGAGAATCAGTGTTTGTTCAGTCACAGGGAATCTGTAATTGGCAATGGCTTTCTAGTGCAGTAATTATTATCACCATATAGCCCTTATATCACCTTGGCTTGTGAGATGATATTTTTGAACAGAAGTGCCAGGGCTTAGCTTGGATCCTCCCTGACTAATTTGTTATATTGATGTCAGTGGCTGAAATATATGAACAGCTAAGTCTGGGTCTAACCCCTGTAAATAATCCTACACAGAACAGATAAATAAACACAGTGCAACCGCAGCAGCAAAACAACCTCGGGTGACAGATATGCTCATATTTTACAACTGGGTTATAAGTCACAAAGCATTACACATATATTATCTCTACACTCTTTACTACAATCCTTGTTTTCTAAATCGGTATGAATAGTCTCAGTCTAGTGAGGGAGGCTGCAGACGGATGGAGGTATGTGTAGCAAGAAAACAATAGGATCAATACCCCTCCACACTTTGTAACAATACAGAAGCAATCTCTTCACTGGGTTGTCTGCAAGGAAGGGGTCAAAAAAGTCAAGAGGATATCCACAACATACAATCAGCTCTTTTTTGCAATGCAAAAAATTGCAGCAGGGGTCCAATTGCATAATCATTCTCCAATTCTTTGCTTTTTTTAGATCCCTATCCCTGCAGATACTCTGGACAAAATAAATCTTGACTTTTTAAAATTCCTCTGCAAAGAAAGAACATGAAGAATAACGTAGAAATCTAGAAGGCCTTTTCCCTTCCCCAGGGACATAAAGAGTTTGCAGAAAGGACATAAATAGGAAGAACTGCTACATTGCTGTCTTGTATCTCTGTAATTTCTGAGTAATGCCACATCTCTCCATCATGCCTTTTCACAGAGAGATCTTTTTTTTCCAGATAATAGCAAACTTACAATGCTAAAGTTAATTTATACACTCCATTTGTAGAGCGTAATTCATTTAATAGATTTGCAGTAGCTTGTCTTACTTTCACCACAAAAGGCACAAGCTAATGAAGTCCGTGCCCCAAAGAAAACAAATCTGTGTAGCAAAAGTAGGCAATAGAAAGAATCTGACTTGACAAAGAATTTGATGAAACTGGTTCAGGTGTTGCCCCAGGGCCAAAAAAATTAAAAATGGGCAGAGCTTCAATTGTATTGTCACATCTGCCATACTGACGTCTTCAATCATTTCCTGCAGACACCTCTGCCTTGAACCATGCAAATCAAAATGGGTGCCATTGCCTCAGAGGACATATAAAGCATGTCATATCGAGCTGCAAAAATATAAACAGCTACCAAATGGCAGCAACAAATTGAAATTTTTGATATTTCTTTGCAGCCATATGTAAATATAATGATAGACAGACAGACAGACAGACAGACAGACACGGAGAGAGATATAGATATAGTGATAAATATAGTTGTTGCCTAAATTTTTGCAAGCCAAGAATGGTAGCTTGACTCAATTCCAGGTATGGAAATGGTTCAGAGACTGCTTTGGCACACAGTAGGACACTTTAATGTAATTTGCTTCATCTGGCTTAGTGAACTACAGGTAGTCCTTGACTTACAACAGGTCATTTAGCCACTGTTTGAAGTTCTGACAGACCTCCTTATGACCCAGACATAAAGTTCCGATAGTTGTCCCCACACACACAATCACATGACTGCACTTTGGGCACAGGGCATCTGGGCTGCATTCACAGATATTTGCAGCATCCCACAATCACATGACTGCTCTTTAACAATTTTGCCAAAACCTGGCATTTTTGCTTTTAGTTTTTGGCAAAACTGCGCCATCATGAAACATTGGTTCATTTAATGACTGTTAATAACCATGGTGATTTCTCCTTCATTGGCAGATATTTGATAGAAGTCATCTGGGTTCTTTTCCACATTCTTCTGGAGAGAATAAGGTGTCAGGCTTATATTTTGGCCTTGCCTTGGTGTAATTGAAGAAATCAAAATTGGGGGCAATTGATATTACCAAATCCAGTGTTTGGTCTTTTCTTGCAAGTTCCATTCTGGAGATAAAGGTTAAGCAAGACTTACCTGGGTTGGTGCCTTCCAGATTTTAGGAATAAAATTGATATAATCTCCATCAAACATCAGGTGGAGAAAGCTTAGATTAATATTTCAATAGAGAATCTAAATTTTCATTGATAAATTATCAGATTTCCAAGGAAATAGTAGTAATAGTTTATTAATTGATTAGTCTTACAACCATATCAAAATAAAATAAAATAAAAATAAAACACCAAAACATTTGCACAACTAAATGCTGAATTCAAAGAATTCAGAAATTATAATTGCCAAATATAACAAAATAACCTAAGATTATGTTAAATAAAGCTAGGCCATTGTAAAGAGGAGACTCTGAAATAGTAATAGCCTTTCTCTTCCTAGGCTCAAAAGTCCACAGGGATGGTGACTGTCACCATGAAACAAAGAGAAGTTTGATATTTGGTAGACAAACCATGACAGGTCTATATAAAAAAATTAAAGCATAGAGATATCATACTGACAGCAAAAATAAGTATTGTCAAGGGTATGATTTTCTTAAGTCTAACATATGGTTCTGAAAGCTCGATCATCAGAAAGGCTGAACAAAGAAAAAAAAATAATGTCATGACCTATGATGTTGGAGAAATGTTGAGAATATCTTAGACCACAAGGCAAATAATTCAGTACTAGATGAAGGGAAACCAGAATGCTCACTAGAAATGCTGATAGTGAAGTTAAAGATTAGATAATTTTGAATGCATAATAAAATGGCAAGAATCATTGGAAAAGAGCCTGATGCTTGGAAAAATCCAAGACGATAAAAAAATCAGTTGCTAGAAGAAAAGGTAGCCAGATAGTATCAATAATGACACAAACATAAACTTATTACAATTCAAAGCAGCAATTACTGACAGACAAGCCTGGTGAGGTCACAAAGAATCAGAAGCAACTGAATAGCTAAACAAGTCAGAAAAGCTTTAATCCTTTACTATGTGATTTCCAGTCTGTTACCTAGTTTTCCACTGTTCATTAAACACATCAATTATGTATCCATCTGTCTATCCAACAAACCAAGAAAGACATTTCCTGATACTTTGTCCCTAGAGATAAATAATTCAGGTGGGCCATGAAAAAATTGGTTCTTAATGGGATTAAGATAAGTGTAGATCTTTATTCTCAGACAAGAAAAAATAGTCAATTCATGAGGACCCACTGAACTGGGTTTAAGTGACCTGGATTTCCTGGTAGAAATCTCACCTCAGGAATTACGCCTCTCAGTGCTGACATATTCTGAGAACACAGTATATTCTTTTCCTGCCACTTGTATAGAGCATCCTATACAAGATCTACATTGTTTCCTCCCAGCAGGATCTGTGTAAAAGATGCAGTATAAAAATTGGAAGACTAATGAGCTGAGTATCACAATGCAAACCTTATCCTTCTTGTACATGTGTCAACACCATGTGACCTCCCAAATGGATGGGGATGCACTGTGATATGCCATCTATCCTCCTGAAGATTTTGTTCCAAACTCCTTTTGGGTTCTGCTGATTCATGCAAATTTTAAGTAATAATAATAATAATAATAATAATAATAATAATAATAATAATAATAATAATAATAATAATAATAATAATAATAATAATAATAATAATAATAATAATAATAATAATAATAATAGAAATAGAAAGACTGTGGCAAAAGCAAGCAAGGGTAGTACCAATAGTAATAGGTGCCTTGGGTGCAATCCCAAAATGACTGGAGCAACACTTGAACACCGTTGGCATTGACAAATTTGCCATTAGTCAATTGCAAAAGGCGGCCTTACTAGGAACCACCTCCATCCTGCGACGATATCTGTAATAACATCAAACATCCACATCTGCTTATCCCAGGTCCTTGGTAAGGACTCGATAGGTAGACAAAATGCCAAATCCAGTCTGAACATCTGGCTGACTGTGCGATGATCCATAATAATAATAATAATAATAATAATAATAATAATAGCAATAATAATAGTAATAATAATAGTAATAATAATAGTAATAGATGTGGCAGTGCCTGGAGACACCAGAATAGAAGAGAAAGAAATGGATAAGATAACAAAATACAAAGACCTACAAATAGAAATAAAATGACTGTAGCAAATGCAAGCAAGGATAGTACCAATAGTAATAGGGGCCTTGGGTGCAATCCCAAAACAACTGGAGCACCACTTGAACACCACGGGCATTGACAAATTTGCCATCAGTCAATTGCAAAAGGCGGCTTTACTGGGAACAGCTTCCATCCTGCGACGATATCTGTATCACTATCAAACATCCAGATCTGCCTGTCTGAGGTCCTTGGTAAGGACACGATACGTAGACAAAAATGCCAAACCCAGTCTGAACATCTGGCTGACTGTGTGATGATCAATAATACTGTAATAATAATTCATAATTGCAGTCAAATTGCAAGTATAGTATGTACACAAGTATGTAACATATAGCAATAATATTTTAAACTTGTTCCACTCTTTAATGGGATTAAATTATGATTATTTTTTTTCAACAGTTCCTTTTACAAGTTTGGCCAACACAGCTTCATTTAATCTTTTTGAACTTTGGGTGACAACAAGCAACTTGGCAAAAAGACAATTAAATTAAGAGTTGAGTGGAATGTGAAAAGAAAACAACTTTACCATTACCTGACAATGGACTAATACGATTTGGAGCTGGGCAATGTTGAGGTCATGAACTGATGCATGGAACTGGGAAGCAATTCATCAAGATCTGATTAGACAAGGGCCAGAGGACAACAGCCAGAGATAAGAAAGTGTACAGTTACTGCCATGCAGTAAATCACATTTGACTTAGCAACCCAAGAGGTCAGCAAAGGCTAAGGTCAGAGGGAAAGGACTGTGTAGTGAACACTGTTGTCAAAGAATAAAGGAACAAATTGTACAAGTTTCCCTTGGAAGACTCCATTGTCTGGATCCTGCAGCTGTGCTATATTGCTATCTTTCTCAATCCAGACTAAGCACAACCAAATCAGTTCTGGGCAGATATGTAAGGGGTATGAGTTTTTGTGTTTGATATTGGGAAAGCTTTATTGTTGTTGATTCTCAAAATCTTGTATTGCCCATTGCATAAAATTAGGTTACCTCTCCTCTGAGAAGACTGGCAGATGCTTTTCTCCTCTATCAGCAGGGTGAAAGCCATGGCTCTCCCAGAGTTATTGGGAATCAGATGGCATATACATTATAATAATAGTAATAATAATAGAAAACACAGAATATGCTAAGCCTCTGCAAAAAAGCTGAAGAAATAGTGAACCACATGGTTAGCAGTCTGCAAGAAGATAGCACAGTCTGATTGGAAAAAATGCCATGATAAAGTATTGGAATATCTGCAAAAAATACCAGTTGCCTGCAAGCAAGAACTGGTGGTACCACAAAATAGACAAAATGATAGAAAATAAAGATGCTAAAGCGCTCTGGGACTTTAGAATTCAAGCAGACAAGCATCTGTCACACAAAATCCTAATTTAACTGGGATTAAAAAAAGTCTGGAAAGTGGATGTTGCAATACCAAGAGTTAGCAGTAGAGAAGAGAAAGAATTAGATAAAATTACAAAACAGAAAGATCAACAAATAGAAGAAAGCAAAGATAATATTAATAATAATGGGCATCTTGGGTTCAATTCAAAAACATCTGGAGCACCACTTGAATACCATTGGAATTGACAAAATCACCATCAGTTAATTGCCAAAGGCCATTTACTTGGAACAGCTTACAACCTGAGATATATCTTTAACAGCATCAAACAACAACATCTGTCTTTGCTAGGACGGACTTGCTAGATGGATGAATTGCCAAATCCAGTCTAAAGTGACTATGCAGCCCAATATAATAATAGAGAGCAAACACTGTTTCTTTGAAGCTAAAAACCTGTGTAATATATATATTTAAATATATTGAGAAGTAAAAATATCTTCCGTTATCCTAAAGCAGACATGTCAAACTCGCGACGTCACGTGACGTCGCGCAATGTATCAGGGCAGTTTTGCCATTGCCGGCAATGGGGTGGGCGTAGCTTCTGCGTGATGCGTCCGGCCCATGGGCTGGCAGTTTGACACCCCTGGCCTAAAGACTAAAAAGTTAGGAAATTTGAACTGCTGCTGTAACAGATATGTCCTAGCATTAATTACCTCATTTGAAAAAGCTGTGTTTGCGTATTTCTTGCCCTCTTATACTTTTTTCTTTGGTCTTTAAGACTAAAAACTAGAAGGAGACGATGAAGTGCCTGGGATCAGTAAAGATATTCCTGTAGCACCTGATAGAGCATCTGTATTTCACTATATTGCTAGAACAGGCATGTCAAACTCACAATGTCACGTGACGTCGCGCGATGTATTGCGACTTTTTCCCCATTGCTGGCAATGGGGTGGGCACGGTTTCGGCGTGACGCATCCGGCCCGCAGGCCAGCAGTTTGACATGCCTGTGCTAGAAGAATCCTCCTGTGTGTTGAGTATCCCTTTGACATTAGAAGTAGAGTCAGGAATCGTGGTTCTATCACATGTGAAAATCCCATTGAAGGCTAGGACTTTTTAATTGGAAGTTATGGGCAAGATCTTGAGTGGAACCATTATAGAAAAAGGATGAGTTCATAAATGGGGAAAACATTTAGATTTTCTGGGACTTGGGTGTAAGTGGAGCTTAGTGTTTGTCAAGCATCTTCTGAGGGATTCCTTCTCCAAAGCAGATAAAGCAGACAATAATTGCTCCTGTTGTCTGTTGATGAGTCTGTTGATTTATGCCTTACTGTGAATGAGAAATCAATGTTTTGGAAAATAGAATGGCAGTGGCAACTGCTAAACTCTATCCTTTTTCATAAGGAAAGAAAACTTCTTAAAGTGTAGGGTCAGAGATGAAATGTCCATTTAAAATAAGGGTTTTACATGATTGAAGATTCTCTTATGGATTGATAAATTCTAACAGCCATGTCAGCATGGGATAAATGAATATAGATGGCTTTCCAGTTAACAAAGCTAAAAACAATTAATTTTCTTGGTCCTGTTTTTCCCCCCCCCAGCTCAGCCTGTTTTTAGCAATCCTTTTAAACTGAATATCAAGAATAGTTGCATTTTTCTGCTTTGATCTGAGACTGTTCTGGATATTGGTTGATCTAATCCATGGGTTTGCAGAACTGGGTTTTCTCTGCTTCTCAACCTGAAAGCGGTTTTCTTCTACTAGTAAGATCCTGAAAGTTGTTACTTTTTAGCTAAACAACTCCTTGCAAGTGCTTAACTGCAAGTGCTAGGAAGCAGGGTCCCCCCCACCCCTCCCCAGGCATCTTTAGAGTTTTGAAAGTGTGGTTAGAACACTGTCACAAGATAGCTGCCCTGGCAGACATGATCAGTCCCGAAACATTTCAGCACCATTGCGTTCCACTAGATCTCTTGTCTCTTGAACCCGCTTCAGTAGGGAAATGAGTCCATTTGCAAATAAACTGCATGGTTACTTTCCATGTTAACCCCATACATTTCCTTTCAAAAAATATTAGTGCATATTGACAACTAGTCACTGGTATAATCCTTCATGTTTCAAGCTGTCATTTATATTTTGAAAATCTAAAACTATTAATATCTGAAAGGAATTAGCTTTTCTATAGCAATGATACACATTTCTGATCATAGTTTTTGAAAGAGCCACAGCTGTTTTGCAAATAGCTTCCTTTTCAAGTTTTAATGATGAACTTTTTGGTATCTTATTCACATTGTTTGCAATGATGCAACCAATTTATCTGAACATTCAGCAGAAGAATTGGAAAGAATAATATCCTGTCAGTTTGAAAGGATAATATGCTTATTACTGAAGTAGCTATGTATATATTTTTCCTGGTTGTTTTTGTGCTAGAAGAGCAATATTCCTTTAAAATGAAAATGGAATTGGCTTGTTAGATAGTGAATTATTTATTTCTCCCTAACATACAAGAAAAATATTTTATATTTGTAGTATCATGTTGCATGAGCCAAATCAACCCTCTGAAGAAATATACTCTATGTTGGCATTACTCTCTATGCAGACAAAGAGGTTTTTTAAAGCAGGGAAAAAAGAATAAATATTTTAATTCAGTTAAAAGGTGTTTGAGAAGATTCTGTTGGGAACCAACTAGCAGGTGTTTTACCTTTACTGGTGCATGAATATGTGCTGAAAATATACAACATATATATTAAAATGACAGCAAGAGAGAAAAGTACAAACTAGTGAAATAAGTAATGTACCATGCACAGCAGATTGGATCCAAATAATTTTTCTAACAGTGATTTTTCATTTGTTCTCTCCCCCTGTAACCATTCCCTGGGGACTGTCTGATACAGAGTTGAGCTAACACAAGAGTGTGGAGATTGGTAGAAATCAGGCTTGGGATGCAGGTGGGAGGACAGTTTATAAAAAAGAGATGTGCTTTCCCAGCCAGTGTGTTTTGAAAACCTGCATTCAGTTAGATACTTCCCACATCAATTCAATAGACTTTTTCTGAATGGATTTTTCTATCCCTACCTGTAACAGCTCATGGGTAGCCATAGGCAACAAGGAACACATAGCAAATAGGTGGGCTGAGGACAGATTGAGGCATTCCTTTTTTTATATATAAATATTTTATTTTCTAATTTCACAATCATAAGTACTTAATAAACAACATGTTGTCTGGGTCTATCAGTAATTCAGTGGTACATATTAGCTTTCTCAGTCTAGTCCAATACTACTCCATCCAGTGCTTCCTTGGTCCTCTCTTCTTCCGGTAGTATGCATTTTTCCACACTGGGCAAATACAATTCTTGTTACTGTTAATACATATACAGATTGAGGCATTCCTTTTTTAATCAGCCTGACTGATTTTCTGTGCTAGGCACAAAATAGGTTTTCCTTCATCTATAGGGAGCATAGAAACACAGCTAACTGTTGTGGTAGGAGACTAATTGCCTTTGTAGGGTTTAGTTACAGGGATGTTATAACCCTTATTCAGATGGCCTTACCATTAAACAATAATGTTCTAAGGCATGGGGCCTTAGAGTGGGGCCCATCATGAATAAAATCTCTCCGGTGCTTCCTGCTAATTCAGAGGCATGAAAATCGTGGCCAAGGGATGTTGTCAAGCTTCATTTCTGAGCAGCCCTTCTCAAGCTGGGCAAGATCCAAGGGCTGTTGGAACTGCAACTCATCAATATCTGGTTCTGTACAAGCTCTACAAGGTCTCCATCTCTGCAGGGGAATTCTGTAGCTGCTTTTTTGCCTTTTTGCCGAAAAGCAATTCTGATAGGGCTTTCACAAAGTATATAGCACAGAGAATTTAAAAAAAAATGTTTTCTTGATAGCAGCTGATGAACACAGATACTGGAACAAGGCTTACTAACCATACCTCTTATACAGCATATTTAAACTGGAAACTTCCATTTGCAGTGTCCTCCAGGAAGGATCTTTTCTTTCTAGTTTAATAAGATTCTCCACTTCATTGTTACCTTTTTATATGAACAGTCCAAAGTCAAAATCAATAGCAATTCTGTAAAAATTCATTAGATTATGTAAATAAAGAATTTATGAGGGCTTTCCTGAAAATATAGACAGCACAGTGGGGGATATTTTTATTCAACCATATTTTTTATTGAGCAGCATATTTATTCCATAAGCCACTTGCTGAAGAGGCAATCAATAATACAAAGAATAAAATAGTAGTAAAATATATAATAAACAGTACATTAAGACAACTGATTGTTTGTGCCATCAAGCATCTGAGAATCCTAGCAGCCATATAGATAGATTTTTCTCCATGACAATCCCTACCCTCATCTTTTAACTCTCCCAATGCTCCCTTGCTACTGGTGATCCTCTTCTATTTCCTTCCAATTAGCACAATATAAAATAATAGTCAATAAAAATAAAATTAAAAGGTGGAATTATTCCAACATTTATATAAGCCAGCTAGGTCTAAAGAAAGGATGGATTTTCAAAAAAGAGCCTAAATTTTCAAGTTTAAGAACTTGTCAGATTTGAGGGAAAATAGTATTTCAGAGCAATGGTAATACCACCAAGAAGGATCATCTGGGAGTAGTTCTGGAAAAGAATGCGATACATGGAATGGCACCTCCCTCCCTGATGATCTCAGTGATTAATCAGGTTTGTAACAGTGAAAGCTATCCAACAAGTATACCGATCCCAAGTCTTTAGGGTTATATGAGTTATGACTATCTTGAATATGGCAGAGTAGCTAATTAGCAACCAATACTGTTGTTTTGGTGAAGGTGTAATATTTGCTCTGCTTGGTATCCTTCAGCAACTTGACTACTGCATTCTGTACAAGCTGCAGCTATTGGATTGTGTTCAAGGGTAACTCCAAACATAGCACACTGCAGTATTCTAAATATGAGGTTATCTGCATGAGAACAACTTTAGCTGATACATTCCTGTTCAGGAAAGGATATAATTGGCATATAACAACACATGGTGGCAAAAGACTCTTTTAGTCATAGTGATAACTCTCAAACTATGTATTGTTCTTTGTTAGGAATGCAAGTTCATTTAGAAAAGGCTCCCAGTTCCCACTTTTGGGTATCACCCACCCTCCAGACTTCTATCTTGTGAGGATTAACAGTCAGTTTACTGACCCTTATATACCCCATCAATACAGCCAGTTGGTTGTAGTGATGAAGGCATCAGGTTAGAAACCAGGACACCATGATGATGATGATGATGACAACAACAACAACAGCAGAGTTGGAAGGGACCTTGGAGGTCTTCTAGTCCAATCCCTGCTTAGGCAGGAAACCCTATACCATTTCAGACAAATGGTTGTCCAATCTCTTCTTCAAAATGTCCAATGTTGGAGCATTCACAACTTCTGGAGGCAGGTTGTTCCACTGGTTAATTGTTCTAACTGTCAGGAAATTTCTTCTTCTAGGTTGCTTCTTTCTTTGATTAGTTTCCATCCATTGCTTCTTGTCCTGCCCACAGGTGCCTTGGAGAATAGCTTGACTCCCTCTTCTTTGTGGCAACCCCTGAGATATTGGAACACTGCTATCATGTCATTCCTTGTCCTTTTCTTCATTAAACTGGACATACCCAATTCCAGCAACCATTCCTTATATGTTTTAGCCTCCAATCCCCTAATCATCTTTGTTGCTCTTCTCTGTACTCTTTCTAGAGTCTCAACATCTGTTTTACACCATGGTGACCAAAACTGGACACAGTATTCCAAGTGTGGCCTTACCAAGCCATTATAAAGTGGTATTAACACTTCACATGATCTTGATTCTATCCCTCTGTTAATGCAGCCTGGTTGCATGGTTGGAAGTTTTGAGGAGGAGTTTATAGATATTGAACTATTAATTGAGATACTTGGTAGATTCACATCCGGTCTACTCTTTACATAACTGAAATTCAGTAAGGTAAATAATAGTGTTTGTTTTTCACTGAGTTTACTTTTTTTCAGTATAGGCATAAACTTTTTCTTTTTCAACTTTATGGCTGTTACTATAAGTTATTTTGTATTAAGCACTGAAAATATCCCTCTTGACCTTTTCTTCCATTTCCTAATTCCTTATAAGTATCATACACTGCTATCTTATCTTCCCCCCACCCCTCTCTTCTCTTAGTCATTTCCCCCCAAGGCTGTTAAAATTCAGTTCCTTTAACCTCTTGATGTAGGTCATACTTTATAAAATCATTTATATTCAAACTCTTTTTTGTTTTGTTTTGATTTTTCTAGCTGCACAGAATGTTGAAAAATGGAGACAGAAGACTAGCTTTCATTTGTGAGATACATCATGCCTGTATAAAGAAGCAATTATTATTTCATTTTATATTGACTTTTTTTGTTTATAAGAGGGAATCCAGTATTTAGTCTCCTAATAGCTACTTCATAATAGGTTCTATTTATTTTCTCTTGTTATCTTCTATCAGCTTTCTTCTAAGTTTGCATAAGTATGTACATATAAACATACATATTGTTGTTGTTGTTAGTGTCCGGCCTTCTAAAGAGCAGTCAGGATTGATCTCCTCTAGGACTGACCAGTTTGATTGCCTTGCGGTCCAAGGGACTCGCAGGAGTCTTCTCCAGCACCATAGTTCAAAGGCCTCAATTCTTTTGCGCTCAGCCTTTCTTATGTTCCAACTTTCACAGCCATACCCATGGACAGTACCAAAAGGCAAAAAAAACCCCATACATATTAAGTATGTATAAAAATTGATTGTTTATTCTTTCCAGTCTATCATCCTTTAGAGTGCCAAAAATTCATAAATATCATATGCAAGTAATTGGTGGTGAGTTCAGCATTAAACAGACAAATATGCTCTTGATGGGTCTCCCTTAACTTATTATCATTTTTTCTTATCATTTGTCTTCCATCCTCATTGGCTAAAGACCAACAGAAGGCAAGTGGGCTGCTAGAAGAGAAGTTCAAATGACAACAGGAAGGAGGAACAAAAGCAAAGGCAGGGGCTGTGATGATCAAGAATGAGCCCTTTGCTGTGGCAGGTGCTAGACAAGATGGGATCTTGGGAATAATATTGGTCTTCACAACTACAGTATGTGCTGCAAATTTCATTGCTTGTTGTTTTAATTAAACAGTGCCTTATACTTCCTTTTTTCCACAGCACAAATTAAGTTTTTCAATTATGAAGTACTAAAATAAACATGGCTCAGAATAATATAGTGTGGCTTACTGGTATTTTATTGATAAAACTGCTTTTATCAGAGTTAGCAGTAAGGGGCTGTTTTCCCTAAAATGTATCATACGGTGGTAGGTCCTGCATCAAATTCTACTCAAACATTTTAGCAGGTGGTCCTTGCAGGGTTTTCTTGCATGAACTCTCTGTCCTGCTTCTTCTTTGTTCCTCATTTCTCTCAAGGCATAGAGATGACATTTGCACTGGATTATCTTATGAAAGTGATTTTTTTCTGGATTTCATGGAAATATGTAACATAAATAAACACACACACATACATAGACACACTTATATTTTTCAACTAGTAAACACTGGAAATCATAGTGAGTGTCCTCCATTTTCAAAATTGCATTCATCTGGGTTGAATGCAAGCTAGCTTAAACCATCATAATAATAAATAGCTGTTAATATGTTGAAGTTCCTCAGTAGACTTTGAAACACTGCATTTCGTTATTTTAACTTTTGAAAATTAAAATATATTCTAATGCTTTCACACCATTCTATTCCACACATATTATCACTGCCTTTCCCCCCCTTAATGTATCCCTGGTTCACAGAACAAACATTCATATTCTGTAATGGCTCATCTCCCTTGAGAGAACAGCATGAATACATGGATGAAGTTTGCCAATTTTATGTAAGAAAGAATCTGGGCTGAAGCAAAGATTAGTTGTTCATTCAGAGAGCAGGCCTAGAACTAGTGGGAGAAATTACAGAGAAGCATACTTAGGCTAAACTTTAGGAGCAATTTGTAATGATAATTGATGCTCAAGTATGGACAAAATTGCCTTGGAAAGTGAAGTGTCAGGGGGAATTATGCAGAGGACGGACAGCTATCTATCAGTGATTCTACTAAGCTGTATCCTGATTACAAGCCTGCTTTGGTAATTTCAGCTTAATGTGCTCTTGAAACATAATTGATTCCCTTCAAAACCACTCCTCAGAGCAGAATTGGAGATTCCATCATCTAAATACAGTACAGTACTGCTGAAAACAATTGGCAGTATCTTGTACTATTAGCCATTCTAGCTAGAGCTGCTAAGTGGGGTTCCACAATATCTGAAGGTGTCTACCTCAAGTTAGAGAAAATTCAGTGTTAAGTCATTGGTTCAGGGTTCTCCTATACCTTATCTGTTTTTAAGAATGGCTACAGCTAGATTTAAGCACTAAGGTTGGCACTTGTAAGGGTGCACTCCATATAACTATACCATCTCAATACTATATTAAACAAGAGGATGAGTGCTACAATAAATTAGACAATAGTTTTTTATACAGTTCTTATGAGTGTCCATTGGATTTGATCAAAACCTAGACACTGAAGTGGAGAAAGGTATTTGGGAAGAAATTAATTTATTGAAAACAAAGGAGACTGCTCAGAATCTTCTTTTTTCTAATTCTAAGCCTCCATGAAACTCTGATTCTCATTTGTATCTCTAGACTTTTGATGTGATGTAAAGGGACATTCATTTCACCTATGCCAGTGATGGCGAACCTTTTAAAGACTGAGTGCCCAAACAGCAACCTAAAACCACTTATGCATTGTCGAGTGCCGGGTGGGTGTGGCCCATTGGATGGGTGTGGCCCATTGGGTGGGCGTGGCTGCGGTGGTAACGGCAGACTGGGTGGGACTAAAAAGTTCAATCAATCATTTCCAACTTTGCAAGATCTTTTTTTTCCCGCGAGAAGTTGAAATTGACTGATTGAACCTTCTTTTTTTTGCACACGGCGGCGGAGGCCTAAAGCGAAAAGGTTTTATGAAACCCAGCTTGAAGGCCTAGGACTGGGGCGACGGCCCACGTGCCCACAGAGAGGGCTCTGAGTGCCACCTCTGGCACCCGTGCCATAGGTTTGCCACCACTGACCTATGCTAAAAACTGGAAGTAAAAACTGTCTTTAATAATTTACTTAAAATATGCCCAGAAGGAGAGCATGGAATTTAGTAATAAAAACCTCTGCAGACATTTCTGATCAGACTACGATTGGTCACACCAATCAAAGGATAGATCTAAGGGTTTGAGAGAACACCCACAACCCACAACTTCTGGAGGTAACTTGGTCCATTGATTAATTGATCTAACTGTCAGGAAATTTCCCTTTAGTTCTAGGTTGTTTCTCTCCTTGATTAGTTTCAATCCATTGCTTCTTGTCCTGCCTTCAGCTGCTTTGGAGAATAGGCTGACCCCCTCTTCTTTGTGGCAACCCCTGAGATATTAGGACATTGCTATCATATCATCCCTAGTCCTTCTTCTAATTAAGCAATCTTTTCCTTAAACATTCCTTAGGTTTTCTTTTTAATTTGCTCCATTTCATTGTTGCCCAGTCTTTCATCTTGAGCAATAGGATAATGATGTTTTGTGAGATGTAGTTAGGTATCTGCCAATGCCTCATTATTTGATTCATTTTATGGAAAAGACTGGTGAGATAATTCCATAACTCTTCTTCTCAGACATTGATAATCAGCTCCATCAGATTAAGGAACACATAAGAAAAGGAATGGCTTCTTATCAACATTCTTTTCTTTTGTGGAAATTTTCTTCAGTCTTTCAGAAATTTGGCCTGAATGTTTGTACTATAGAGACTAATACAGAATTGGGGGCAGGGACAGCCAGACCTTTAAAATTTTAAACAAACAAATAAACCTGATGCGACTTCATTACATTCTATCTTAGTGGGTCTTTTCTTTTAAAATAAGTTTTAAATTTTCCTGCTAAATGTACATATCATCTTCTGCCCACATAATATTAAGCTTTCTGATAAATTTCAACTCATTTCGGTGAAACAGTTCATATTAGAGAATAGAGTTCCATTTCTTTAAACTTACTCCAGATTCAGAATTCAAACTGGATTGGGCTGACTCAAGAGTGATCATTACTGGGTTTTTCAGAAAGATCAAGTCATCTCTACACATAACTGATGCATATGTCTTTTTATAGTCTCTTTCAAAACAGCATCTTGGCTCATTTTAGTAATTTGAACTAAAATATAGGAATTCTGTTGGCCTCTTGATCATCTATGTCAGTAGTATTTATTTTGTTTGGTATTTTGATTGGCTCCAAGATAGATCCATTTTCATCTGATGCCTGATTCCCTTTTGAATTTAAATTGTAAAATGCCAGGAATGGAATCTGAGGTTTTATGTTGTATTACTGAATAATGCAAATGGAATGTACTTATGAGCACTAGTGAGGTAAAATCATAAATGCAAAACAAAGAAGAGAAACTAGGAAGAGGTGGAAGGCATATCCACTTCCATTCGACACATTAATATGAGAAACAATTATACAGTACACATGCCCTGTAGTGACTGTCCTGCAACAACAATGTTTGGATCCACAAATAAGCAATTTTATCTATTATCTAGTTCTATTTGTCTGCACAAAGTATTCTGTGGAACTTAGTCTTGAGAGTGTTTTTTTTTGTATGCCTATCTAGGATGTTTAAATTAAGTTCTTCCCTCCCCCCCTTAGAAAACACTTTATTTTCCAGTGTCCTTCTGGCAGGCCATTGAGTTTGATATATAAGGCCCATTTGGAAGGCTTTATTTTTCTGTAAACATAGCTGGAGGAGTTCTTTGGAAGAGGCAGAGTTGATTGATGACCTGCCCACGTGCATGCAGCTAGCTTTCAAGAACAGAGAGAGCTTTGTGGTGCATAGAATCCAAGCATGTGGTTTGTTTCACACGTTCAAGGGTTGTCCTTCATATCTATTCCATGTAAGATTAAACTAAGATTGCTCCCTTTTTTTGTCACTAACTGAAAGGAACAACTATGTGATAGGGTTTCCTGAAAGAATCACAGAGCAGCACACCACTTGCCATTCATTTTATCATAACTGTTTTGTGATCCGTAAAGCTTTCATCTATCACCTGAAGCACGTGTCAGCATTTTCTTTCTCCAGTGAGAGGCAATCTGTTCTGATCACATTGTGCAGTCATTCAGATTTGATAAATAACATTCTGTTTTTCTTCTTTACTTTGTCCTGCTGCTCTCTCATTGTGCTATTCTTCTGTCAATACTAATGCTCATTAGAATTATTTTTTCCTTGAGTTTTTTTTTACTGGCATTCTTCCCTTTCCACCCAAAGATAAGCAGGTTTTTTTCAGTTTGTTCACATAGCATCTAATATCTATCTATCTCTATCTCTATCTCTATCTCTATCTCTATCTCTATCTCTATCTCTATCTCTATCTCTATCTATATCTATATCTATATCTATATCTATATCTATATCTATATCATCTATATCTATATCTATATCTATCTATATATCTATATCTATATCCCATTTGATAAAAAGCATCCATGAAAGAGACCTAAAACAAGATGGATCAATGATATCAGCAAGTATTGCGGGCCCAATTGGCAAAAGAAAGCTCAGGATCATATTGGTATATATCTATAAATAATAATAATAATAATAACAATAATAACAACAACAACAACACAACAACAACAACAACAACAACAACAACAATGAAGTTGGAAGGTACCTTGGAGGTCATCTAGTCCAAGTTCTAGATTGCTTCTCTCTTTGATTAGTTTCCATCCATTGCTTCTTGTCCTGCCTTCAGGTGCTTTGGAGAATAGCTTGACTCCCTCTTCTTTGTGGCAATCCCTGAGATATTGGAACACTGCTATCATGTCACTCCTTGTCCTTCTCTTCATTAAACTGGACATACCCAATTCCAGCAACCATTCCTTATATGTTTTAGCCTCCAGTCCCCTAATCATCTTTGTTGCTCTTCTCTGTACTCTTTCTAGAGTCTCAACATCTTTTTTACATCATGGTGACCAAAACTGGGTGCAGTATTCCAAGTGTGGCCTTACCAAGGCATTGTAAAGTGGTATTAACACTTCACGTGATCTTGATTCTATCCCTCTGTTAATGCAGCCTAGCACTGTGTTGGGTTTTTTGGCAGCTGCAGCACCCTGCTGGCTCATATTTAAGTGATTGTCAACTAAGACTCAGAGATCCCTCTCACAGTTACTATATTGAGCAAGACACCACCTATACTATACCTGTGCATTTCAATTTTCTTGCCTAAATTTAGAACCTTACGTTTTTCACCATTGAATTTCATTTTGTTAGCTAGCGCCCAATTTTCAAGTCTGTCAAGATCCTTCTGTATCTTAAGCCTATCTTCTGGAATGTTGGCTATTTCTGCCAGCTTGGTGTCGTCTGCAAATTTGATGAGTTCCCCATCTATCCCCTCATCCAAATCATTGATGAAGATGTTAAAGAGCACTGGGCCCAGAAAAGAGCCCTAGGGCACCCCACTACACACTTCCCTACATGGAGATGCAATTCCATTGAGGACCACACGCTGAGTATGACCAGTCAGCCAGCTACGAATCCATTTGGTGGTGATGTTGTCTAACCCACATCTTATCAAGTAGTAGGTTGTGGTCTACTTTATCAAATGCCTTACTGAAGTCCAACTAAATTATATCCACAGCATTCCTCTGGTCCACTAATTTTGTCACCTGGTCAAAGAATGTAATAAGATTTGTCTGGCATGATCTGTTTATGACAAACCCATGTTGGCTTTTGGTAATGACTTTGTTTGCCTCTAGGTGTTCGCTGATTCGTTGTTTGATTATCTTTTCCAGAATCTTCCCAGGTATGGAGGTCAGGCTGGTAGGTCTGTAGTTTCCTGGATTCATTTTTTCCCTTTTTTAAAGATGGGAACTACATCAGCTCTTTTCCAGCCCTCTGGTAGTTCCCCAGTGCTCCAGGATCTTTGAAAGATATAGTTCAGTGGTTCTGAGATCACATCTGCCAGTTCCTTGAGAACCTTGGGGTGTAATCCATCTGGTCCTGGTGATTTGAACTCATCTAAGGTGGACAGGTGCTCACTTACCATTTTCTGGCCTATCTTAACTTGTGTTTCTAATCTGTTTTTTATGGTACTGTTTTTGATAGGTTGAACTGTTTTTTCCCTTTGTGTAAAGACGGATGCAAAAAATGAGTTAAGTAGTTCTGCTTTCTCCTTGTTGCTTGTCACCTTCTTGCCACTTTCTCCCACTAATGGACCAATCTATATCTGTATCTATATCTATATCTATATCTGTATCTGTATATCTATATATCTATATGTATATGCCACTTGATAAAAAGCATCCATGAAAAACAAGATTGATCAACGACATCAAACAAACAAATTAATCATAAAACAAATCAACTCAGGATTCTTACTCAAATCACAAATGACTAGGACCAAATCATCCTACCTTGGACATTTTGTGCAAATAGCAAGCTCTCTGGAGAAGGCCATAATGCTGAGATACATCGAAGGAAAGAAGAGAAAAGCACAACCAGCAACAATATGAATTTAGTTATAGTGGTGATGGATGCATGGAAAAATTGAAAAACCAGGTTAAGAACAGAATCTCACAGAGAAATATATCTTTGGGATTGCTGTTGATGCTGACTTGATGGCACATAATGAATGAATAACTAAGTCAATCATCTACACATCTTGAATAGCAAATACTGTTTATTCTAATTAATAAATGATGGCCCTTTTCTGTGAAGCAGTTGGTCTTTCCAGATCACTTCTTTGCTTTTAACTTATATCTGAGGAACAGAAGGCCTTAAATCAAGGGTGCATGATAATTTTTCAGATAAAGGCAGCAGGATTTGGGGAGGGCAAGAAGAGGGAAAAGACAACAGCAGTGTCATACTGATACATTGCAGATTTTGCTCTGTTTGTATGGGCATCATGACATTGCATGTGTATTGGGAAGAGAAGGGAGCATATGATGGTACAATTTGTTTTGATGACAAAAGTAGATTCTGCCAATGCCTGTAAATTTGGGGCTATTCCTAGTTTTTGAGTGATGGACTGGGAACTGCATTCCAAAAAGTGGGTGGCTTAAGACAAGAATTGGTTAGCCGAATGCAAAAGCTATTTTAAATTTAATTTAAACAAAATTAACATTACATAAATGAAATGAAAATAAGGTGTAATTTAACTTAAATAAAAAAAAATATTTAATTTATGAACATGAGTCTGTCTCTATTAAATAATCTCCCCATTATATTTTGAACATATGACAATTTCAGAAATGCTTTTAGGAAGAACTCAGAAGGCCACATGTAACTATAAAGATGCAGGTTGTGAGCTACTACTTAAATCAAGTTGACTCATCCCACTATTAGTTTATATTTAAAGAGTCCTAAGTTAAGTATCTTTGATCGAAACATTGAAGTTTTGTTGAGGAAACAATGCTGAGGCTTGGTTTGGCATCCCTTCCCCTGGTGATGCTGCTGGGACAATTAGCCTAGCTGTTCCTCCTAACTCCAATCTGTTTTGAAGGATAAGTCTGTAGGCCAAGAAGGCTCCACACCCATTTGCACTACTCAGGTGACCCTGACGACACAGATAAACCTCCAGGTAGCCTCAACAAGTCGCTAAAACAGGAGTGTCAAACTGCCGTCCCGTGAACTGATTGCATCATACGGAGGCTGCGCCCACAATGCGAAAAAAGTCATGATACATTGCGACACATGACATGACGCAGTGAGTTTGTCACCCATGGTCTAAAAGAATGCAAATGACCAGCTGTCCGCAAGGATTATACATTCTTCCATTCCCCACCATCCAGACAGAGCTGAAGAAACTTCTTGGATGGGAAGTGAAATGTCTTCAAAGAAAAACAAACTCCAGTTGCCTTGTGAAAAAGCACTTTTGGGGTGTCTATGGAGATTCTCAGTCATCTAGGTCATGGTTGTCCCAAAGATGCCTTTTGGGGACTGTACTTTGACTGCTTAACGTAAGGGATCTTAGAAGCCAATTTCTTTCCATACAGTCAGTTTTGACTATCAGAACTGCTTAGAGAGACAGTTTTATATGCATAAATTAAGATTCATAATTAAATATGACAGGCTCAACTGATTTTTTAATTGGCAATGCAGATATGATATTGGATATCATAAGTTATATATGCCCATAACTAAAAACATATCTGCTCAAAGGAGCAGACATCAGTGGTAAAGACAACAACCAACAGGTCCAGAAGTAAGGCAAGGCTTAGTAGGTGCACATTTGGCGATGACAACAAAAGTGGAGAAATATTCTGGATGACTTTTAATTATGGCATTTATTCCACCTTCTATCAGACACTGAAGGAGACATTTAATGCCATGTGCCTGCCTCCTGTGTTGGCCTGTGTTGGCTTGTGTTGTGGTGGAACAGGCCATTCTATCATCAATATTTAAATATACAAGTACAATTCTCACCTGAGATTGGTCAGAAAGGCCAAAGGCAGTTAATGTAGTTTAAGGCATGCATGCATGCTTCTGTGCATGCAAAAACACAATATTTATCATAAAAGCCCTATCCAGTGAAACTACAGCCTAAGTAAAATATTCTTAAAAAGTGGTTTCAAAAAATAAGTAAATCAACATTGTGTGTGCAGTTTATAGTTGACATGACACAAATAGA
Organism: Azemiops feae; assembly: GCA_023970755.1. Lineage (NCBI taxonomy): Eukaryota > Metazoa > Chordata > Lepidosauria > Squamata > Viperidae > Azemiops > Azemiops feae. The sequence goes on along the minus strand of JALGBA010004140.1, from coordinate 111,054 downwards.
CACATGTTGGAGATGGATTTTGCCTACAAATCAATTGAGGCCAAGTGCAGTTAATCCTAGTTGTGGAATGATTGGTGTTAGATAGTTACTCAATATTCAAGGAAATGAAATACGGACATGTTTCTTTCTCATTTGTTCTAATGGTTTAAACCGCAGTTTTGGTCTTTAAAATTGCAATGGAGCATTGTTGAGTCCTGGCTCAGTACAAGACCAATTGGTGAAGAGGGATTTTTTATTTTATTTTATTATTTTAAATATCTGAGTAGCCTGGCAAGAGTTAATTGTATATCCATGAAGGTTTTTATTAGTTCAGAGTTGTTCAACTTGAATGTAAAATTAAGTTCTTTCTTTTGTAGGCTTAATGATACCCTTAATTTATGTATTTAAGTTGCATTATTAACTGTTAAAATGTTTGTCTTGTGTCTGTATGCTAATATGTTTTCTCTGATGAAGCTTGTTTTACAGCCCAACACATTAACATTAATTTAGGATTAGTTCTTATTGTTTATTCTAATTAATTTTATGCCATTTCAATAACATCAATAAATCCTAGAAAACATTTTTATCGTCTCCTTTATCTTAGAAACTTGTAAATATTGTAAATCGGCACAAGGGAGTAAATGGTCCTTCCTGTTTCCTGTGATACTTCCAGAACCATACATTTCAAATAGAAACTCTAGCTTGTTCAGTCACTCTCAGCCCAACCCCACCTCATAGTGTTGTTGTTGTGAGGAAAAAAGGAGAAAGAAGTATTTGGCATATTTGCCTTCTTGAGTTATTTATCAAGTAATAAAGGCGGGATAAAAAAATCTAATAAACAAACAAATGTCTCTTTAATAGTTGCTAACAATCCATATGCAAAAAAAATTATAAACAATACTTTATATTTTTATGTCTGAACAAAACTTACATCAGAACAGCCATACTATATGTTGCATTTTTTGTTGTGCAAATTAATTTCCTTAATGTATAGAAAAAAATTGATAGAATAATAAGACTTCCTCAAATTTAAGTGCAACAACAGAAAATATAATGCATTACCACAATTAATTTTCCTTAGTATATGGTATCTTAATGTATCCATTTGTAATACATTTTTTCCTCCCAGATTTCCATATTACAGGTTCTTTTGTATGCAACTTTCCCAAATATGTCATGCCTATAAAGAATCTTAAAGTTAAAATTATAGATTGTAATAGATTCTGTTGTTGTTGCCATGTGCTGCAAGAGAATTTAATAATGGGTTATCACATAATACTTTTTCTAAAATAAATCCATATATGCATTTATGTAAAATCCCTGGTCATGTTGCACAATTGTGGAAAATATGACAAGGCACACTTTAGTACTGTACACGTGCTAACATTTGTTCACAATTTCAAAGCTTGATATATAAAAATGTTTTCTTCTGAGTTACATTCAGCTGTGCTCATAAATCATGCTTGAGTCTAAATCATAACAGGGTTAGTTCACCCACCATCTACCATCCATAACTCAGATTTATCTAAACAATTTTGATGGTATGCAAACTCCTTGGCTAGACAAACAACCTTATGATATAATTTATTTACTAGAAGCAGCATATAATGCATTCATAATGTGGAATTGTTATCTCCAAGCTTACCCATTTTTTTTTTAATCTAAACATTTTGACTAATGTAACCTTTTTCTTTCCCTTTCATTTCTTGTGCATGGTTGGGACAAGACAACAAGAAGGTGCTTTGATCTACTTCATTATTTTAATTGTGGAGGATAAAGGCTCTAGATCAGGGCTTTCCAACCTTTTCACCCATTGTAACACTTTTAGGATAAGGCAACATCCGAGTACCACCACTCGCCCAGCAAGGTGTCAAAAACTTGACCCCCCCAAAAAAGGAAAAAAACGATAAAGTACAGGTAGTCCTCAACTTACAACAATTCGCTTAGTGACTGTTCGAAGTTACAATGGCACTGAAAAAAGTGACTTATGACCATTTTTCACACTTATGACTGTTGCAGCATTCCCAGGGTCATGTGATTTACATTCGGATGCTTGGCAACTGATTCATACTTATGACATTCACACTGTCCCAGGGTCATGTGATCACCTTTTGCAACTTTTTGACAAAGTCAATGGCGGGGGGGGGCAGCTCATCACTCAAGTTGCAGGATGCCTGTGTGGGGGGAATCCATGGGTCTCTGGTGGAGGGGGGTGGGACTGGGGTGGGTGCCCTCCTTCCCTCCCTCTCTCCCATTGTCCCTTCCTTCCTTCTTTCCTTCCTTCCTTCCCTCCCTCTTTGTCCCTTCCTCCTTCCCTCCCTTCCATTGTCCCTTCCTCCCTCCCTCAGGTTGCAGGGTGCCTGTGGGGGAGAATCCATGGGTCTCTGGTGGAGGGGGGTGGGACTGGGGTGGGTGCCTTCCTTCCCTCCCTCTCTCCCATTGTCCCTTCCTTCCTTCCTTCCTTCCTTCCTTCCTTCCTTCCTTCCTTCCTTCCTTCCTTCCTTCCTTCCTTCCTTCCTTCCTTCCTGCCTTCCTTGCCTTCCTTTGTCCCTTCCACCTTCCCTCCTTCCATTGTCCATCCTTCCCTCCTTCAAGGTTGCAGGTGCCTGTGGGGGCGGGTCCATGGGTCCTCTGGTGGAGGGTGTGGACTGGGGTGGGTGCCTTCCTTCCCGCCCTCTCTCCCATTGTCCCTTCCTTCCTTCCTTCCCTCCCTCTTTGTCCTTCCTCCTTTCCCTCCCTTCCATTGTCCCTCCCTCCTCAGGTGCAGGGTGCCTGTGGGGGGGAATCCATTTCCTTCCTTCCTTCCTTCCTTCCTTCCTTCCTTCCCTTCCTTCCTTCCTTCCTTCCTTCCTTCCTTCCTTCCTTCCTTCCTTCCTTCCTTCCTTCCTTCCTTGTCCATTCCTCCTTCCCTCCCTCCCTTCCATTGTCCTTCTCTCCCTCTCATTGTCCCTCCCTCCCTGCCTCCCTCCCTCAGTTTTAATTTCTTCGATGGCGGTTCCTTTGCTGAATCACTTTCCTTTTGCGGTCGCGCTCGGTGCAGCTGAGAGCCTAGCACAGCTGCCGTTCTTCTGCAGGGGGAGGAGAGCACAGGCAGCGGAGGAGCGCATGGAGGCGGGGAAAGAGCCGCGGCTGCCAGACTCCTTCTGGTGCATTGCGCGCGGCTGCAGCTGGAGAAGAGCAGCGAGCGGGGAAGCGGCTCATTCATTGCTTGCAGCCAGCCCTGAGGAAGAGCCGGCACAACCCCCAGGCGAATCCCGCCTGTCTGCATTCTTTGCGGCTGAAAGAAGGGCTTTGATCCCGCTTCCCCTTCCCTCCGGCTGGGTCCATGAATGCCAGATCGAACCCCAGGGTGGTTCGAAAGGCCAGCAGGCTGGCTGGGGGTTTTGGGGTGGAGACATGTGAGCCTTCCTCCGTCTTCTTGAATCTGGCTTTGATCCCGCTTCCCCTTCACTCCGGCCGGGTCCGTGAATGCCAGATTCAAGAAGACGGAGGAAGGCTCACATGTCTCCACCCCAAACCACCCAGCCAGCCTGCTGGCCTTTCGAACTGCCCTGGGGTTAGATCTGGCATTCCCCTTCGCTTCCCCTTTGCTCCGGCCGGGTCCATAAATGCCAGAAGAAGTGAAGAAGTGCTGATCAGCTGGAAAGCGGGCTGATCTTGGCACTTCCGCTGAGCCCTCACAGCCCCGGAGAAGCGCTGATCAGCTGGAAAGCGGCGCTGATCCTGGCGCTTCCCCAGAGCCCCCCCCCACAGCCCCGGAGAAGCGCCAATCAGCTAGAAAGTGGCACTGATCCTGGTGCTTCCCCTGAGCCCCCACAGCCCCAGAGAAGCGCTGATCAGCTGGAAAGCGGCGCTGATCCTGGCTCTTCCCCAGAGCCCCCCCACAGCCCCGGAGAAGCGCCGATCAGCTGGAAAGCAGCGCTGATCCTGCCGCTTGGCCAACCCCCCCCTAAGCCCTGGAGAAGTGCCAATCAGCTGGAAAGCAGTGCTGATCATGGCGCTTCCCCTGAGCCCCCCCCACAGCCCCGGAGAAGCGCCGATCAGCTGGAAAGCGGCGCTGATCCTGGTGCTTCCCCAGAGCCCTCGCCTCCCCCAAGCATTTTTTTACTCACCTGCTTTCAGCTGCACTCCCTTTCTCCTTTTGCTTCTCTGCCTTCGTTTGCTTCTCTGCCTTCGCCACGTGTTTGTGCGTAAAAAAGAAAAAGTTCCATGAGACTTTCTAACTTCTCGCGAGAAGTTAGAAAGTCTCTTGGAACTTTTTCTTTTTGTCTCACAAACACATGAAGGCCGAGAAGGACAGGAGAAAGGGAATTCTGCTGAAAGCAGGTGAGTAAAAAAACGCTTGGGGGAAGTGAGGGCATTGGGGTGGGGGCAGGCAGGGGGGACCCAGGCAATGCATCGCACAGCTCCAGTGGAATCTCCACTAAAGACTGCGTGAGGCTGCCTGCCACCCCCAAGGCTGCCGCCAATCAGCTGGAGCTGCGCGCTTTGATCCCGGGCTCTCAGTAGGACCCAGGCAACGTGCAGTTCCAGCTGACTTTGCCACAAGCCTCTGCGGTGCTGCTGCCGCTTCACCTCATCCACTTTTACACTTTTTTTTTACATTTTTTTAACATATTTTTTTACATTTTTTTTTCAACCCGTCCTACCCGTACCACCAGCCAGGTGCTCATGTACCACGGGTTGAAAAGCCATGCTCTAGATAATACATACAAGAATCATCCATGACTAGAATGTTAGCGCTGTATTTATATATGAATACAATGAAGATGTTAAAATTTCCTATAGTTGGATTCCAGACTCAAATAATTGAAACAGCTGACATTTGTCAAAAGTAATTGGATTACATAATTATAACTTATGCCAGCACTAGACCTTTATTTAGGCAATTGGCATAAAAAAAGCATAATCCAGGCAGTTCTCATGTTTGGCACATGCTCTATTATAAAAAACAAAATCAGAACTAGATAAAACTATGGCAAAGTTGTGAGGGGATGGATTCTGTTTTTTACATATATTTCAGTAAGCAAGGTGATGACAGTTCACTGATGGAAGGAAGAGGAGGTGTTTGTGATTTTTTTTAAAAAAAGTTTCTAGTTTGTTATATGTTGGCATATATATTTGTTATATGTTGGTATCTATTCCTAATCATGATTTCAAAACTATAAAACATGTGTTGTTATACCAAAAAACAAATTTTGTTCTTTTGAACTTGATTCACAGTATCTCACAGGTAAGTATTTCATTGCAACATCCTGGCATATGCGTACTTGCCATCCATACTTCTCAAGGATATCTATGTGTGTGAAGCCTATTTCATCACAATATTGTCTAATATTCAAGGGCAGTGAGAAATTGTCACTCTGTTTATTGGTGTTTTACTGCCAATTTCAGTGGATTTGAAGATTTAGGAACTGGCTGTACTGCCAAATCACTTGCCATGGTCTTCCAAATACTGCCCAAATTATTTCACCCATCTTACATAAAGATGAACCTTAAAACTGGCTAAAAAGCAATACAATATAATCTTTAATTGGGGGAAAGTCTGCTGCTGAAAAGATTTAACTTCACGACTATAAAAACTTTCATGGGCTGGGATTTTTTGGGCTGCATTTGTTTAACTGTTGCTTGTAGTAGATGGAGACCATCATTTCCTTTAAAGGAACTTGTACAACAATGAAATAGCCACAACTTAATCGCTTTGTGCTTTGGCAATCAAAGCATGTGTGCTAAAGCTCCTGGTGAAATTAGATTCTCAGTAAATTAATTAAAAAGACTCATAAAATCAGTATTTATTTTTCCAATTAACCATAAATGTCCAAAGTTATAATTTTGTAGACTGATAGTAAGGATTCCCCCCCCCCCATTTGTAATGTACATGTGTGTTCTTTGTTAAATGAGATGGTCTGAAGTTCATTCCTATGCAATTATTGCCTGAAAAAGTAGTTGATTGTTGTACATAAAATTGTAACTTCCATCACAAGTTGTTATAGGTAATTCTAATTGACTGGGACACTTTTGGCTTTAGTTTCATTTATGAGTAGAGAATGACACACTATGGAGACAAAATGAAGATTTAAATTGTATTGTATTGCATTTTTAAATCTGGAATTTTGAAACTTCAAGCTACAGAAAAAATCTACAAAACTGTTCAAAGCACACTTTGATTTTGAACAGCTAATGTGCACAAGACTGTACTGCTTAGATAGCAGCTATTTAAAATTATCCTCTTTGTGGCATATCCACTTCTATATTGCAACAGTCTTCATTATGTTCTGCAGGTGCTTTTCACCATTTTTTTTAAAGAGGACACCTACTGCAGATCTATGAAATTCAAGTACAATTTGGCTCAATGATAAGTTTTCTCTCCTTAATGGAGCTGTTGTTTATTCATAAATGTTGGTGTCAGACATCCCAAACAGGATATTCCAAATACAGCTGTCTTCAGCCAAACTGCCTGTCACTTTGAAAAATGTCTCAATTTCACTTTACTGCTGAGTATATCAATATGCCAGATCATTGTCATTCTCTTGGTGTGATCAGAATATCATAAATAAATATGTGCAATTGAGCTTTGGTAGGATTTAATTTACTTTTACTAAAATGGCAAAAATACTGCCAGCTTCGTTAAAAGAGCAGGGAAAAAAAGGCAGCTGTAGAAAATTAGAAAGAGGAAAGGACTCCCAACTGCAATCTTTCACAGACCATATGCTAGCAAATACTGAAGCATAACAACTGAATGAAAAGCCAATTCAATGTGTGTGAAGTATTTCCTTTAGCATTGCCTTATTGTATACAGTAAAACATACTGACTTTCATGCAGTGTTGGGCTGCGTCAAAGACAAATATTGTTTCCCACTAATATTCAGTAGAACAGCTTGATTAAATACATTTAGTCCCTTGACAGACTGTTGACCTTATAACTTTGGAAATAAGTCCCATTGTTGGTATCTCCTACTTTTCCCTTTGTTTTCACAGCATGCATTTCTTTGACACTGTCATATAAGGAACTTTATCATATTATAGCTACTGTTGAAGTATAGCAACCCACATCCATAAACAAAGCAAGAAGTTGTTACTGGGGGCAGATGAAAAGTGAAATAGATTCTGTGAAAATTTTTGTATTTTCTGAATGTTTGCATATCTTTGCTACAGAATATTTTCAGACATGCATGTAAGTCTGAGGGGTCCTTGGGGCTCTCTGACCTTAGTTGTTTTCTTGCTGACATTTCATTATCCAAACTAGGTAACAACATCAGTGTCAGTAGGGAGTGGAGTCTGCTCTCAATTTATATTCTGGTGGCTTGCCCTGTCAGTGTTGGTGGGAGTAGTCTTGGTGGTTTTTGCTTGGATTGATTATTGTTAGCTTGTTTGGCAGTTTTTTGATTGGGGTATTGTTTATTTCTTGATTGTTGGTCTAACGTTAATCATGGGGTTAATCGATGCTCATCTGGATGTTGACTGCTGGTGGGAAAGTGTTCTGATCTTTTTGTTCCCTTTTTGGCTTTTTGATTGTCTCTTTTGAATGGTATGTAGATGTTGTTTATATCTATGTGCCTATGGATGACTGATTTGTCAGAGTGCCAGGCTTCCAGGAATTATCTAGTGTTTTTGGACTTGGCTTCATCTAGGATGGTCAGTTTCCCATGTGTTGTGAAATTAAAGAGTTTTCATCATGTCTTCTGACTGCTAGTTGGTGTTCATGGATGTGTTTTGCTAGTCTTTGGCCTGTTTGTAGAAGCTGTTGCAGTCCTTATGTTGTATGTTATAAATGACTCCTGTTTGTTCTTCTGGGCTGCTGGATCTTTCGGTTTACCTATTATATTTTGGAGGGCTTTAGTTGGTTTGTGTGCTATGCTAATGCCATGTGGTTGTAATAGTCTGTTGGTAGTTTCTGAGATGTTTTTGATGTATGGCAGTGTTATCCTTTTTACAGCTTGAGTTTGTTGTGCTGTATTGTGTTGAGTGGTAAGGCACTTTCTGGTGAGGTTGTGTGGATATCCATTTTATGGAAGATGTTATATAGATAATAATAATAATAATATAATAATAATAATAATAATAATAATAAAGTTGGAAGGGACCTTGGAGGTCATCGAGTCCAACCCCCTGCTCAGGCAGGAAACCCTATACCATTTCAGACAAATGGCTGTCCAGTCTCTTCTTAAAAACTTCCAGTGTTGGAGCATTCACCGCTTCTGGAGGCAGGTTGTTCCACTGGTTAATTGTTCTAACTGTCAGGAAGTTTCTCCTCAGTTCCAGGTTGCTTCTTTCCTTGACTAGTTTCCATCCATTACTTCTTGTCCTGCCCTCAGGCGCCTTGGAGAATAGCTTGACTCCCTCTTCTTTGTGGCAGCCCCTGAGATATTGGAATACTGCTATCATGTCACCCCTAGTCCTTCTTTTCATTAAACTAGACATACCCAATTCCAGCAAACGTTCTTGATATGCTTTAGCCTCCAGTCCCCTAATCATCTTTGTTGCCCTTCTCTGCACTCTTTCTAGAGTCTCAACATCTTTTTTACATCGTGGTGACCAAAACTGGATGCAGTATTCCAAGTGTGGCCTTACCAAGGCATTGTAAAGTGGTATTAATACTTCACGTGATCTTGATTCTATCCCTCTGTTAATGCAGCCCAGCACTGTGTTGGCTTTTTTGGCAGCTGCAGCACACTGCTGGCCTCATATTTAAGTGATTGTCCACTAGGACTCCGAGATCCCTCTCACAGTTACTACTGTTGAGCAAGGTACCCCTTATACTATACCTGTACATTTGGTTTTTCTTGCCTAAATGTAGAACCTTACTTTTTTCACCATTGAATTTCATTTTGTTAGATAGCGCCCAGTGTTCAAGTCTGTCCAGGTCCTCCTGTATATTAAGCCTGTCTTCTGGAGTGTTGGCTATTCCTGCCAGCTTGGTGTCATCCACAAATTTGATGAGTTCCCCATCTATCCCCTCGTCCAAATCGTTGATGAAGATGTTGAAGAGCACTGGGCCCAGAACAGAGCCCTGGGGCACCCCACTGCACACTTCCCTCCATGTAGATGCGGTTCCATTGAGGACCACACGCTGAGTACGGCCGGTCAGCCAGCTACGAATCCATCTGGTGGTGATGCTGTCTAACCCACATTTTTCTATCTTATCGAGTAGTAGGTTGTGATCTACTTTATCAAATGCCTTACTGAAGTCCAAGTAAATTATATCCACAACATTCCTCTGATCCACTAATTTTGTCACTTGGTCAAAGAATGCAATAAGGTTTGTCTGGCATGATCTGTTTTTGACAAACCCATGTTGGCTTTTAGTAGTGATTTTGTTTGCCTCTAGGTGTTCGCTGATTCTTTGTTTGATTATCTTTTCCAGAATCTTCCCAGGTATTGAGGTCAGGCTGATAGTTCTGTAATTTCCTGGTCCATTTTTTTCCCTTTTTTTTTGAAGATGGGAACTACATCAGCTCTTTTTCCAGTCCTCCGGTAATTCCCAGTGCTCCAGGATCTTGAAAAATATAGTTCAATGGTTCTGAATCACATCTTCCAGTTCCTTGAGACCCTGGTGTAGATCCATCTGGTCTGGTGATTTGAAAACTCGTCTAGAGGCTGGACAGGTGCTCACTTATCATTTTCTTGCCTATCTTAACTTGTGTTTCTATTCTGTTTTTATGGCACTATTTTTGATAGGTTGGTCTGTTTTTTCCCTTTGTGTAAAGACAGATGCAAAAAATGAGTTAAATAGTTCTGCTTTCTCCCTATTGCTTGTCACCTTTTGCCACTTTCACCCACTAATGGACCAATCATTTCCTTCACTTTTTTCTTGTTTTTTACATGTTGAAAGAAGCTTTTTTTGTTATTTTTGACTTTGGTCGCAAGCCTTAGTTCATTATGAGCCTTAGCTTTCCTCACTTCATCTTTGCAGGCTCGGGCTATTTGCTGATATTCTGTCTTAGTTATGTGCCCCTCTTTCCACTTTCTATACTTGTCCCTTTTATCTTTCAATTTATCAGAGAGTTCTTTATGCAGCCATGCTGGTTTCTTTTGAGAGCTGTAATTTTTCCTCTTTGTTGGTATTGTGCTAGACTGGGCTTTTATTATCTCACTTTTCAAAATTTCCCAAGCTTCTTGAGTTGTTTTCCCCTTGAGGATTCTCATCCATGGAATCCTTCCCAAACCCTCTCTAAGTTTATTGAAATTAGCTCTCTTAAAGTCCAAGACTCTAGTTTGACTGTGTTCTATTGCTTGTGCTTCCATAATGTTGAATTCCAATATTGCATGATCACTTCCTCCCAAGGTTCCTGTGGCTTCAACACCTTCTATCATTTCATCCCTGTTAGTGAGAATTAGATCCAAAATGGCTAATCCCCTAGTTCCCTTCTCTACTTTTTGGGAGACAAAGTTGTCTGCTAGGTTTGCAAGGAATCTGTTTGATCTTCCACTTGGTGCAGAGTTTGTCTCCCAGTTGATGTCAGGGTAGTTAAAGTCCCCCATTACTATTGTGATGTGCTTCCTACATACCTTAGTTAGCTGACTAGCAAAAAGTTCATCTATTTCCTCTGTTTGGTTGGGTGGCCTGTAGTATACACCTATGGCAATGTCATTTCCCCCCCCTTTTATATTGACCCAAATGCATTCAAGACAGTTTTCATCATTGTTGTGCTCTAGTTCTGTAGAGATGTAGTTATTTCTTACATATAGAGCAACTCCACCTCCTCTTTTATTTGGTCTGTTTCTTTTAAATAATTTAAATCCCTCTAGCCTTGTGTTCCATTTGTGGGTTTCATCCCACCATGTTTCTGTAATGGCAACAATATCATATCTGCCCTCATTAGCCTGAATTTCTAATTCACCCTGTTTGCTGTTCATACTCTGTGCATTGGTATATAGACATTTGAGTCCTTTATGACTGACCCTGTGTTTACTTTCTACGTAACCTGTGTGGTGCCTGAGTTCCCCTATTGTCTTACCACCTATTTGGTTAGTGCACTTTGTGTGGCACTTGCTATTAGAAGCTTGATTTTGCTTGACAGCAAGGTTGATATTCTTGTCCACACACACATCTATGTTACATGCACTGATAACCCTATAATTGTTAGATTGCCGGGGACAGGGATGTTCTGTATCAATTAACTCACTGTCCCCGCTGTTTAGTTTAAATATTCCTCCAGAAAATCTGTGAATTTATAGCCGAGTAACTCAGTCCCTTTCTTTGATGGATGCAAACCATCTCTTTTGTACATTTTTTCATTAGACCAGCTACAGACATCGTGACTAATATATCCAAAGCCTTCCCCTTTACACCACTCCTTTAGCCACATATTGAATTCTGCTATACGCTGGCCTTTTCCATTTTGCTCCTTATACACTGGTAAAACCTCTGAAAAAGTAAGCCTACAGCCTATTCTGCTAAGTTCCTGCCCCAAGCTCTGGAAATCATTCTGCACAGAGAGTACATCTTTTTGGGACAGATCGTTAGTGCCAAGATGATCTGTTTCCTTTTGTTTTGATGTTCACAGAGCTGTTTTTAGTTTGCCATACCTCACCCAGAAATCCAAGACAGATATTAAAAATTTAATCCAAATACTAATAATGTTGCCTTGTAAAATAATGTTTTTTAATCAGTTTCAGTCAAATTTCTAAAGCTGTCGTTTTGAAGTTTGGTCACCGATTGTGCAAGCTATTGTCCATTTTCCTTGTTAAACATTAATAAAAAATACAACAACCCTGGAATACCAATTGCAATGATTTTAACATTGATTATTTTTCTGTGCAACTTGGCTTTATAAAAAGTAGCCAGTCAAGATAATGTTAGCTTATTAAGTGGCATTCTGGATTCATAAACACTGAAATCAACAATAGCAATTGGATGCAAAAAAATTATTTTGGAGGGCTTTAGTTGGTTTGTGTGCTATGCTAATGCCATGTGGTTGTAATAGTCTGTTGGTAGTTTCTGAGATGTTTTTGATGTATGGCAGTGTTATCCTTTTTACAGCTTGAGTTTGTTGTGCTGTATTGTGTTGAGTGGTAAGGCACTTTCTGGTGAGGTTGTGTGGATATCCATTTTATGGAAGATGTTATATAGATGATCTGTTTCCTTTTGTTTTGATGTTCAGAGTTTCTGCAGTGTGTTCTGCAAAGTCCTTATCTTGTGGGAAATTGGGTTATTACTTTGATAGTGAGCATTTGTTTGGTGTAGGTGGTTTTTCAGTAAACTTGTGTTTCTAGTTTGCCATCACAGTCTCTGTTGATAAGGCTATCCAGGAAGGGTAGCATGCTGTTGTTTTCTTCTCTTGTGAATTTGATTCCTGTGAAGATATTGTTGATGGTTTCATATGTGTTCTCTAGGTGGTACTTTTTTGTTATGATAAAGGTGGCATCTATATACCTGATTTGTATTTTGGGTTGTATGCATGGGAGTGCTATCAATTCCAGGTGTTGCATTACAACTTCTGCTATGACTCCTAAAAGCGATGATTTCATGGATGCACCTTTGATTTGTTGATAGGTTGTCTATCAAATTGAAAGTATATGGTTAGCCACAGGTTGATCAAATCCATGATTCTGGGTGTTTCAGTTTTGGTTAGGTCAGTTGTGCTGTGGAGCAATATTGTGATGGATTCATTTCAACCCCGAGCTACAAATAGTTTCCTCTATGCATGTAAGTCTGTGGGTTATGTGAAAGGAGTCTAACTGAACAAATAACACCAAAGTTTTCATTTATTTCCTAAACAAAGCCACCCAACACCAGCCACTTGGAAAAGTAAGCCCCCCACCCTGTTCAATCAGCTAATAGACATGAGTAGGGTCAATTATTTGAATACTTCATTAAATAATTAAAAGACAGATTTGGGCAAGTCTTACCCTATTTAAACCTCATAGATTTTGGTTTTGTCTTTGTAGTGAAGCTCTCGCCAAATATTCTAAAAGCATGCCCACTTAAAAGAAAGACATTTCAAGGCCTCCATTAAAAAGTAATTTGTGCCTATCAGTATAGAAGAAATTATGGAACTATTTCTAAATGTGTTCCATAATTGGACACGTAATCTTGAAATGGATAAAACCTGGACAACAGTAAATCTTTCTAGAGCATAGTGTGAAATCATCCAGGAAATGACTACAGTAAGTGGTTTCTGGCTGACATAGTGACATGCTGAATATATGACTTAAATCATGTCATTGCATTATTGCCTAATTGATAAACATATTTTGTCTAAATTACTGGTCAGTGATATTTTGATTTGACAAAAAAAGAGAAGAAAAGAAAGAATTAAAAAAAGAACTAACTCAAGGAGAAATAGCCTTCTAAACTGATACCACAGTCACCGTTCAACTGAGTCTAATCCAGATCAAAAGTTAAAAAACAACAACATCGAAACAAATTCACTTTCTCATGAGTTTAAAAGTTTACTCATTTATTAGACAATAACATATAGCCTTTATCTTATACAGTGATCCTAGGTGTCTCACAATAACCAATAAAAATAACAATATTAAAAAAGTTGTTTCTTATTGAATACAAACTTTAGAATGGGTGATTTCAATCAGAAATGTAAGAAATTTAAATCAGATATATGATACTTCAAATTAAAAAATAGCCCAATGATTAAGTCAAAAACATGAATTGCTCAAGTTAAAAATTCTGATAAATAATTTGCAACAGTTTTAGTAGGTGTTATAATTACATAGTAAATAAAACTATTATTATAAAAAATATTATTAAACAACAACTTAATTCTGTTTATATACTTAAAATGGACTATTGATTGAATTAAACAAAGCAAGGATACAAGGAACAAGGCTTAAGTCTGGTAAATTCCCACTTGTTTGGCTGAAACAGTTGCACCAATGTAATATCATTTCTACTATAGGCAAACCTAGGGAAAAAGAGAACATTTTGACTAAAAAAATAAACTTTTTACTTTGATTGTTAGTTGAATAATATTGAATCAAGTGCATATCAGGAAGGAATTAATGTTTATATAAGATAGCTGTTTTTAAAACTAGACATGATCATGCTATTTAATAGCTACAATTTATCTCTTCAAGAATAATAGATACTATTTAATTTATAAAAACAGGAAAAGTTCCTAGTGTGGATGGATGGCTATCTCACTGACTGCTTCAAGACAGATATTAAGTATGTATGTATGTATGTACTCCACCCCACATTTTTAATTAATAATTTTCAGTATAATAGTAAAATCAAATGCAAACTAAATTCTTTGCCATGGTTTTGGCCCTGCTTTCACAGAGCTGTTTTTAGTTTGCCATACCTCACCCAGAAATCCAAGACAGATATTAAAAATTTAATCCAAATACTAATAATGTTGCCTTGTAAAATAATGTTTTTTAATCAGTTTCAGTCAAATTTCTAAAGCTGTCGTTTTGAAGTTTGGTCACCGATTGTGCAAGCTATTGTCCATTTTCCTTGTTAAACATTAATAAAAAATACAACAACCCTGGAATACCAATTGCAATGATTTTAACATTGATTATTTTTCTGTGCAACTTGGCTTTATAAAAAGTAGCCAGTCAAGATAATGTTAGCTTATTAAGTGGCATTCTGGATTCATAAACACTGAAATCAACAATAGCAATTGGATGCAAAAAAATTGCAAGAAATGTCTTTTGATGTGGTGCAATGGAAATCTTTGAAAAAAGTTTTGCCTACTTTAATTAATTGGATCAAAAATTAGTATTTGCTTCCTTTGTTATAGTTACTGCAAATAGAAATATCTCTTAACTCTGATTGTCTTATGAAACTCTATGAAGCTTTGCTATACTTTTTACCTTATTCTCCACCCAGCAATTTTACTTAAAAAATGTAGCATCAAGGACTGTGAGTGAGTGTGTGTTTCGGAGAGTCATATTTGGAAGATCCAATATTCTTTAGTTTGCAATAGGGCTGAGTGGGATCATTTTGGTAATTTCAACCACACCAACAATTGAAATAGCACATTGAGCAGCATATTAAGTTGAGGAGCACTGTGACACTCACTGCTATATTGTAAATCTAGGTCTTTGAGGAATGTATTTCTGGGCACTGATAGCTCCTGAGATCTCACATCATGACCTAGCAGCTTAAGCTGAGAAGCACAGCTTGGTAAAATGATTTAAAATGAAGATTCTAACCCAGGATTATTTCAGAGGCTATAAGGTCAACATCATTGATAGTTCTATCTCTATCATCCAGATTAGTCTCTTGGTTTTTTATTTGTATATCCCTTTTAATTATTAAGACATCAGCACGTTTCTTTTATATATCCATTATATCATTTTTTTCCATGATGTAGTCTGTCACTTTTAAATTCACTTTCAAATCAGCCTCAATCTTGTCAGGTAAAACTTGTTCTTCTTTTATAACATCTGTTAAACATGGTCAATCTATAGAAGCACACAGACATAAAATTAAGTTTTCAACAAATATCCTTCAATATGTCTAAAGTTAAAATATTTTGCTTCATTCTATATTAGTACATCAAAGGATTAATTTGGAGTGTCCTTCTCCTTTAATAGTAATCTTTTGTTCCTTCTAATTCCCTCTACTGCAGGGGTGTCAAACTGCTGGCCCATGGGCCGGATGCGTCATGCTGAAACCATGCCCACCCCAGCTCTGGCAATGGGGGAAAAGTCGCGATACGTCGCAACACATCATGTGACATTGCGAGTCTGACACCCCTGCTCTACTGTCCAATTTTTAAAATCTTACGTTATTAGAAACAAAAGCATTTCCCCCTGGAAAGGATTCTTTATAATTTAATTGAAAAATATTGTTTCAGATTTGTCTGGACCCTTAATCTGTTTGTAACTCTGTAAAATCAAAGTTTTAATCCTCCTTTGTTTTTTATTCCCAATTGTTTTAGTCCTTAAACTTGTATTTAAAATTTCTTTCACTAAGGATTGAAGGAAACTCACCCAGTGATTAAAACATGTTAATCCAAAGATTCCTAATAGTTGAAAACCAGTCAACAAACAATGTCTGAAAGTGAGTAGAAAAGGAAGTTTGCAAACCAAGGTTCCTTTCAAAAATACTAATTATGATTTGAGCAAGTTGGCTACTCTCTTGTCTCCCAGAGCTCTAAAATGTGCTGGAGATTGCTATTTTGTGATCTCCTCATGAGGAGCAACTGTCTGAAGTATTTGTGGTAATCGCAAGTCTTCTTCTTATTTGGAGATGTATTATTAAAGAACTGATCTATTCACCAGTCTTCATTTTGCTGCAATCATTGGCTATGCTTTCAGTGGAACCATCTTCAGCTGGCCATTTCTTCCCTGGAAAATCAACCTAAGCCAAATTTTCTTTTATCTAACAAGACTTGGGAGCCATCTCATTCCTCTTAAATCATGTAATATACTTGGCAGCAGTAACTGAGTTAAGATTAATAAGGCCTTTTTTATTGTGCCATCTACTAAAGTTCACGTTGTTGGGATAATTTTATATGGTGCAAAATAGGTGAATTACTCTGCCAATAGCAACTGGTGTCCTGAAACCAGAGGAAAAGGATGCATCTATATCAGTGATTTGCTCTCTTCTGATAGTGTTGCAATGCTTATTGTTATGGCAACCTGATACTTTTTTCATAAGGATTCCTTCTTTTATTTTAGCCTATAATTCTTTAAGAGACATTTCAACTCATCTGTCTTGTTATTACTCATGAATTATTGATTGTAAATGGATACAAGGCAAGGCAAGGCAAGGCAAGGCAAGGCAAGGCACGGTAAGATATGATGAGATGAAGCGAGGCGAGGCGAGACGAGATGAGACGAGACGAGATGAGACAAGGCAAGGCAAGGCAAAACAAGACACGACAAGACAAGATAACCTTTATTGTCATTTTTTTTTTACTGTGGGCATAACAACACACATCAAAAATGAAATTTAGTTGCCCACTCTCAAAGTGAACACATACATGACACACACCTAACATACTATATACAACATATGTATAGACCCACACCCCTACATATACATAAATAAATATTAAACACTGTCCATCTTGAATATATAACGCAAGGAGGAAGCTTGAGAGTTCACAAGGTTAATGCTGTATGGAATGAAACTATGGCTGAATCTGGATGTTCTGCTACGGATACCATGAAGCCTCCTCCCAGAAGGTAACAAGGAAAACAGGTTGTGAAGAGGATGTGTCGTGTCCCAGACAATCTTGTGGACCCTGCTTAAATAACGCTTCTGTGCTATATCCTGGATAGGAGGGAGAGAACTGCCAATGATCTTTTCGGCCATCCTCACCACTCTCTGAACCACCTTCCTGTCTGAAGCAATGATGGTCAGTTAACATAGTGGTTCTTAACCTTTTTGAACGAATCGCCCCCTTGAGCCAATGAGGAAGTTGTCATCGCCCCCCTCCCCCAACATAACCTCTCAATGACACTTGCAGTTCCTCTCTCTCTCTCTCTCTTTCTCTTTCCCCTCTCCCTCTCTCTTTCTCTCTTTCCTCTCCCTCCCTCCCCCCCTCTCTCTCCAGGTGAGGAGAGAGAGAGAGAACGAAAGGCAGACAATGCTGAAGGGACAGGGAGGGGGGGCAGGAGGCAGCAGAAGGCGCTGAAAGGCGCCCGGAGCACCACGGCCCGGCCCGGGGAGACGCGTGGCTGGCTCGGCTGCCCAGGGAGCGGCCCGGAGATGGCCCAGGGAGCGATACCCCCGCCGGCTGCCGGCCCAGCCGGGACAGGAACGAGAGACACGGCTAAGGAGAAACGCCTGTGCTGGATGGCAGCGGAAGGGAGGCTGGGTCCCGGATGGCTGCTTTTCATGGCCAAACGCTGAATGCTGGGCAATTGACTGGGGCGAAACAGCGGGGTGGGGGGAGGCTATGTAAAGCGCGTCTCCCCAAGCCGGTCCAGGCAGCAGTCCCAGCTGGGGCATCGCTCCCTGGGCCATCCCTGGGCCGCTCCCTGGGCAGCCTCCCCCCACCCCGCTGTTCCGCCCCAGTCAACTGCCCAGCATCCAGCGGCCATCGCACAGCCAGACGCCAGTGGGTCACGGATCGCCGGGAGCACCGTGCAGTGTGGAGCGGCCCCATCTCCTCCAGCACGACAGACCTACCGGTGGCATGGGAATCTTCGATGTCGGTCCCGGCAGGAGGCGGATCGTTGCCCTGGTTCCGACCGAGGACGCTGGCAGTGTGGGAAAAGGTTTGGCGATGCAGCTGACGGGGGCATTCTGCAGATGCCCCGCGACTTGAGCCCGGGGATGCCGGCGGTGCAAGGGGAGGCTTGGCAATGCAGCCGACGGGCAGGGCATTCCACAGATGACCCATGGTCCACGGCTTGAGCCCGGGGATGCCGGCGGCACGTGGGATGGCCTGCCAATGTGACCGTGAGCCGGGGCATCCCCGCAGGCCCAACAGATAGTGGAGCTGGGTACATCCAGCAGCGACAGGGGGTCTGGCGAGGCCACCGCAGGCCAGGGGCAGGCCCACAGTCTGGAGCGATGCTGCCCAGGGAGCGGCCCGGGGACGGCCCAGGGAGCGATGCCCCAGCTGGGACTGCCGCCTGGACCAGCTCGGGGAGACGCGCTTTACTTAGCCTCCCCCCACCCCACTGTTCCGCCCCAGTCAATTGCCCAGCATCCGGCATTTGGCCGTGAAAAGCAGCCATCCGGGACCCAGCCTCCCTTCCGCCACCATCCACCGCAGGCGTTTCTCCCTAGCCGCGTCTCTCGCTCCGGACTGCGGGCCCGCCCCTGGTCTGCAATGGCCTTGCCAGACCCCGTCGCCGCTGGAGGCACCCAGCTCCGCTGCCTGCCGGGCCTGTGGGGATGCCCCGGCTCACGGTCACATTGGCAGGCTGTCCCACATGCCACCGGCGTCCCCGGGCTCAAGTCGTGGGCTGAGGGGCATCCATGGAACGCCATCAGCTGCGTCGCCAAACCTTCTACCGTGCCACCGGCGTCCTCAGTCGGAACCAGGGCAACGATCCGCCTCCCACCAGGACTGACGCTGGAGCTTCCTGTGCCGCCGGTAGGTCCGTCGTGCTGGAGGAGCTGGGGCCGCTCCGCACCATGTGGCGCTCCCGGCAATCTGTGACCCACCGGCGTCTGGCTGTGCGATGGGCTGTGCGATGGCCACCACCTGGAGCATGCTTCCCCCCCTTCCCGTGAATGTTGAGCCCACGGGGGCTTGACAGTGTGGCCGGCTCGGCTGCCCAGGGAGCGGCCTGGGGACAGACCAGGGAGCGATGCCCCCGCCGGCCCAGGAGGAAGAAGGGGAGGAGGAAGAGGAGGGCAAGGAAGCCGGTGCCGGGCCCCAGGAGGAGGCGCTCCCGTAGGGCTCTTCTGCTTCTGGTTGGAAAATGCCTCCCCCCTCCCTTTCTCTCTCCCCCCCAATCTTCTGCTCACCTCACATTCTTCACCGACAAAGCAGCCGGGACTCCAGCGGGCCTTCCCGGCCAGCTGGGCTAATGGTCCCGCCGGCTGGGGATCGCAGGGGCTGCTCTCCCTCAGGGCCGTGGCTTGCGGAAGGGCTGGCCGCTCAGCTGAGGCTCTGGTGGGCCGCTCCCAGCGGGGATCCCGGGGCTTCCCTGTGCGGCTCCCTGGCCACGTGCACCTTGGACGGGGCCAGCCAGGGAAAGGGACTTCCTGGCCACGCTTCTCCCAGGGGGAGGGACACCCGGGTGCAGGGCCAATCAGGAGCCCTGCGAGGGGGCAAGTCCGCATGAGAGAGAGAGAGAGAAGGGAAGCGCAAGTGCCTCTCTCTGTCTCTCTCTCTCTCTGCAAATGGCGGAGGAGGCTCGGAGCCGCAGAGGAAGGCTCAAAAGTGTCCCCCTTCTTCATCGCCCCCATGTCACCCCCTTTTCGTTCCTTCGCCCCCGCGTCGCCCCTTTTCGTTCCATCGCCCCCCTGAAAAATGAAATCGCACCCTGGGGGGCGATATCGCCCAGGTTAAGAACCACTGAGTTAACAGGCATTTTTTCTTACTAGTTTTATATCAGAGTTAAAACAAAGAGTTTAAAGTCTCTCTACCTCCCCAATCTGTAACTGCACTTCTTCCTGAAGCAATACTGATGCTTTTCTCTTCCAATCAAGCACCACATATTTATTAGTAGCATAAATATGTATTGATTATCTGCCATTAAGCAGGTACCAACTCTTAGCAATTGCATAGATATACCTACTCCAGTATGAAGCGTGAAAATGTGACTCCCTTACAGTACTATACTGTATTGTATCACATCTTCTATCAGAGACTGTTTCAGATTTGGGGGTTGTTTGTTGTCTCAGAACTCTTCCTTTGATGTTTCTTGCATTTACTTATTTTATTGTGCTCTTTATCTTATCTAAATATTTTTTTTAAAAAAAACTGCTTTTATTAACATTCCCCATCTTAACACTCCAGCCAATTAGTTTCTCACAACCAATTATTACCACCAGGAGGGAAATTAGTTGTTAATAAATTTGATAAGTAATGATAAAAATAAATAAAATAAATAAGAAAACTTGGGAGTTCTCTATAAAAGCTGCTGTTTCACTGCCACCTTCATTTCCAAAAACCTCTGAGGAATTCGGATTGACTACTACTGCAAAAATGCAGTACTGCACATTTAATTTAAAGTATAGATTTCATAATTTGTTCTAGATACATTAACAGAATTAAAAATGTCCAAATTACTAACCATATTCAATTAAGATTTGATTTATTCTAGATCCATAGTATTTTTGCTTATCTGCACTGCATGGAATAACAGTGTCCTACCTGTTTTCTGAAATACAAATGGGAAGGAGCAGATTGGATTTCTGTGAAGGGGGAATTTAAAAAATGGGAATGTCAATAAAAAATGCACACTTTCAAGGGACATTCTTATATGGTGGGGATATGGAGACAGTTGACCCTATTGAACCCGATCAGACAGACAAATGAATATAGGAAAAGTGGTCCCATAGACTGGAGACAAATAAAACCTTAAAATGATAGCTGTCACTTTGAATGGTACCCACAAGCCAGCTGGCCACCAGTGCAGGTCCTGAAACATTAGGTCATCCAAGTATATTAGGATACAGCCATCACTACTCAGAGTTGAAGAAGCTTCTTGGATGAGAAGTGAAAAACAAGAAAGTCCAGTTGTATTTTGGAAAAGCACCTTTGGGACAACAATGACCTGGATGACTGAGAATCATAGACGTACTAGCTGTATGTTGCACCAGCTGTGGTTTCTAAATGTTTTATAAGGGCAGCTCCCAGTGATGCAAATGAGTAGGGCATGATAAGGCATATTTAAATGTCATACACCCATTGAGGATTACTGGTTGAACTGCCATATCAGGCAGAAAATGCTAAGAAACTGCTGTTCTTCAAAGATGGCCTTTAAGGAAAAAAGATCTCTAGGGCCAATTTATACGTGCTGGTGGAAATGCAATTAAATAGCTGTAAGCGGTGTATGATTTAGCAATTCAGTAAATAGATAAGCAAAATAAAATACAAGCTGGAAAGGGGACTGTGCAGCAAGTGGTAGCTCGTGTTAAAACAAAACAGTTATTTTACTTTGATCTGTCTTTCATGTTCAACAGCATGAGAATGTAGGGGGAGGGGGAAAACCCACATTAAACTCAAAAAGGCCACTCTCAAAGGCTGACCTTGGGATTGTTTCTTTTCTTTTTTTTTTAAAGGTAGTATTATTTCAATACCAAATTCAGTAGCATTTTCTCTTGAAAGCATGTTTGTTACAAAAGCACTTGGTCTATATCCATTGTTTAACAGTGGTATTAGAAATAAGAGGCTTAAAAGAACGTGCTATACAACATCTTTAATTTCCCATGCTAGGAAAATAATACTTAGGATCATCCAATGCAGATTAGAGTCCTACATGGGGGAAAAAATGCCAGAAGTTCAATCAGGTTTTAGAAAAGGCCAAGAAACATGAGACATAATTGCTGATCAATGCTGGATAATTGAGAAAGTCAAACTATACCCAAGAGAAGCCACTATGTGCTTCATTGATTATATAAAGGCCTTAATTATGACAATCACATCAAACCGTGGAATATGCTCAGAAAAATGGGAATCCCAGAACATCTTATTGTTCTCATAAGAAATTTATTATACAAGTTAAGAAGCCACAGTACGGACAGAACATGACGAAATGGGCTGACTTCAGGTTTGCAAAGGAGTGCAATATGGTTATATATTCTATTTATTTAACCTACATGCTAAATATATATTAAGTTGGATTGGAAGATGAATGTGATTTTAAAATTGGAGGAAGAACATTAATAATCTCATGACACTACCTTGATAACTGAAAATACAAAGGTTCTGCCATAGAAAAGATACTCAAAAGTGGTGATGTGTATATATATTTACAAAGATCAGAATCATGTAACCATGATATTCCCTGTGATACTCTATGAAAGTGAAAGTTGGACTTTGAAGAAGCAAATTAGAAAGGGTATTGATGCTTTTGAACTTTTGTATTGGAAATTAATTTTGAGAATACTGAGGACAGCCAACAAAGGAAACAGGATCATTAAATAAATCAAGCCAGAGTTCTCACTTGATGCACAAATGACTAGAGTGTCCTTCAGAGACATGATGTAAAGACATAGCTTTCTAATGTTGAGAAATGTGGAAGGAAAGAGAAGAAGAAAATGACTAGTAGCAAGGTGGATAGACTCAGTTACAGTGGCACTGACACGGCTGTTGGAAGACCTGAAGAACCAGGTTAGGGACAGAGAAAAACTATTATTGTGGTTACTAAGAGTTGACAGTGTCTTGATGGCCCATAATCAAGCATGCCTGCCCATTGGTCCAGCCAAGATATTTCATAATTTAAATAGAACCTACATGAGAGAGATAACACAAATTACTTTTATCAGTAAAAGCTTGTAATCCTTATCTGATTAATTACAAGTATATGTTAATCTATGACACAACTTCCTAAAAGTAGCACCGTGAGGGAAATTACATTTTGGAAAAGGAACTTTTAGAGAAAGAGGAAGGGTGATGCAAGGTTGTAACAGTGTGAAATATACTGCTTTTTCTCATTCTGCATGGTGAGGGGGGGAAAGTTGATTATATTTATATACAGTATTTATTACACATACATTTATTACAATGCTTCTACTCCTAAAAAGTAATTTTGAAACTTGTAGCTGATGTATGGATGAATTTGATGTTTAGTATCCAACCTGAGCTTTGAACAATCCCACCTCTGCTATTCTTTAAGTAAAGCTAACTTTTGTTTTTCCCCAAGCTCTGGGTTAGGTTGGAATATGTTCTACATGCATAGGATTAAGCCAGGATCTTTACTGAGTTTCCTACAGACAAGGACATTATTAATTAATTTATTTATTTTTATTGAATTAATGTATTTACTTTTTTAAATAAAAAAGTATGTTAGTCTCTGTGAGTTGGATGGTCTTATGAATTTAAATTATAAATACATTATAAATAATAAGTATATTTAAGTTGACTTTTCAGTTTGATTTTCAAATCCTCAGTTTAAGACTATAGCTACATATCAAAGAAATTTTGAGTCTTAAAAACATTTTAGTATTCTGAGGTTGGTTCCATCTCTGAGGTGCTTTTTTCTTTCTTTTTTAAAATTTTCACTTTCTCCTGAGAATGAAATCATTTGGTTATCCTACTGCTGTCAACTCAGAAGCCATCTGGCATAATATATAGTACAGAAAGAAATGGCTTCAAAAGGAAGCAAGACTGGAATGGTCCCTTGGCATGAAATGAAACTAAAATTGACTGCATTTTAAAAATTGCTATTCACTAACAGAAAGTAGAGTGTGATATATGTATACTACTTACTCTCATATGTACATATTATTCTGTAATCATTCTGTAACAGAATAAGACAAAACTGGATAAAAGGATCTCTAAGAATACTAAAATATAATTTGTGCCAAAGTTACTGTGCAGTAAACCTCAGTTTTCCTAAAAGCGTTATTTTTTATATAACATATATATATATGTATATGTATATGTATATGTATATTGTATGTGACAGTTGTAGGTTGTAGGTGACAGTTGTGAGAATTGTGCCCCATAATCAATATAAATTTGTACCTCTTAACTCTGAGTTAAGAGGTACAAGAGGTATAAGTTAAGATCTCAGTGAGCTCTGCAGTCTAGTTTTATTTGCATGGCTTGAAAGTGGAGAAAGGAGTCTTGCTTAAGCTTTCAACTTGCCCAGTCTGAATCTATGAGAAATGGGATCAGGGGTTGCCCTGACCTCCTTATACCCACTGGAAATCTCTGACAGAGTTTTCAGTGTATTGCCAATTATGCCTGCAAAGTAGCCTCTTTCAGGCTATTTTCATAGCCTTTATATATTGCTAGTTACTGAAAACCAATTTGGTGTATTTGTTAAGAGGATTGGCCTGTGAGTTCTAGACTTGCCTTAGGCATTAAGCCAGCAGGGTGATCTTGTTTCAGTTGTATTTTTTCAGCCCTAAGAAAATGGCATGACATGATCCATGTAGTCTCCAGGATCAAGATTCATTCAAAGATATGCATGCACACCCAAACACACGCAAAGTTAGTTCCAGAAAAGCTAATAAATGTTTAAAATCTTATATCACAATTTAAAGTGAGATAATTAAAAACATTATCAGGGGATGCTGAATGTTACGTGGGAATGATGAAAGTTGAAAAAATGAAATGTTTATTGAACAGGGATTAGAGATAAGAAAATGTATGTCTCCTTGGTTCTTTATGCATTTATGGATGAATAATCTGCCCAAAAATAAATAACTCAAACTTTGATCCCATGAAATAATAAATATTTTCTCCTTTAATGAAGCTAATTATTCCATTGGTATTATAGCAGGGTAAGAAATATATATGTATGTATACATACCACTTTTAATAATATATTTTTAGCCCAAATGTCAGTAGAGGATTCTTTCATTTTGCAGTATGTTTGCACATGCCAAATGTGGAGCAAAGCTCAAAGTATATTTTAACAATGGTCCCACATTACCTGCAGAAATGTATTCAGATTAAAAAGAAACTTGTAATTCCCTTCTAAATTGCTGGGGGGAGGGGATATCCCCAGTCTATATTTTGAAAACTCTGGTACAGAACATTTGTGTTTATGTTAGTATTCTGTTAGTTGGGATGTAAGTTTACAGGTATGTTTATAGGAGACAATTGTGTATTCTTAGTTGAAGGCCAAAATGATTTGTAGCAAATGATTGTATGATGCAATAAGAAGTATGGATCTAAACATTAATGAATCAAATACCAAGGTAGTTTTGTCTGAGAAGGAAATTGAGTGATGAATTTCAAGTTATGTATAAATGGTAAAGAATGAAAGTAAGTAGATATATTTATATTTGTGGAAAACAGATGGATAAAATTTAAGATGTGTAAATGCTGGTAGAAAGGTGGTGTTTAGAATATGGTCTGTTGAGAGGAATGAACATTTGTAAAGAGAAGTGAAAATGGCTGTGCAACATCATGCTTACATTCACTTTGTTATATTGAAATTAGGGATGATTATGTCAGGAGAATCATCAAAGTAAGCTAAATGCAGTTGAAATGGGGTACTTAAGTATCTGTGATAAAACAAGAAGATATCTGGTTAAGAATGAATAAGTGCTGAATGTAAATGAATGACCAGTATGAAAGAAAGAAATTGAGGTGGTTTCGGTCATATAGAGATAAATGAGGACTCAGTAGCAAAAGAATAATATGAAGGAGTTTATAGGTTGAGAAGGGGAAGACTGAGAAAGTTATGGATGAATGAAGTTGGTGAGACCCTTAAAAACAGGTGAGAAGTGTAAAGAACAAAAGGAAGTGCATGAATTACTATGTGGCTATTATGAAAGCAAGATGGTCTTCAAAGAGAGTAAGGTATATAGAGATATAGTAAATGATATTGTTGGAGACTAGATTCATTTAGATGTTATTTTATTTTTACTATGTCCTTTCTTAAAATTCCTTTGTTTATTGTCTCTTATTCTTCTTTATGTGCTTCTAATAAATATGTATATATAATACTTACAATGAGGAAAGCCTTTTGTTGTGTTTCTATTGCAGGGCTTTTCAACCTTTACACAGATTGAACCACTTTTAGCACATGACAATATTCGACTACCACCAGTGCTTAGCAAGTTGTCAAAAACTTTATGACTAAAAAAAAGGGGGGAGGATTTTGGATTTTACTGATTAGATTCATTTGTTGTTATAGATATTACTAGTTTATACTATTATGGAAAAGTTAAAAAGTTGAGGTTCGACTAGGCTGATAGTTGAATTTTATTTCAATACAGGAATAGTAATTTTTTTATCCTACCCAAGAGCACCAGACTACAGGTAGTCCTTGACTTATGACCAGTCACTAAGCCACCATTCAAAAATATGACAGCTTTTTGTGGGATTTCCTTGAGTGATTTCCTTGCTAATGGAGTGATTTCCTTGCTAATGCTAGTCTTAGCTCTGTCAGTGTTATGTCTGCTAGTATTAGCAAGGAAAGAAAAACCTCTTACTATCCCTTTCCTTCTAATGCTAGTCTTAGCTCCACCAACATTAGCTTGCTTTGTTAGCTGTACTAGCTGTACTAGTGTTAGGTTTGCTAATGTTAGTAAAGGGGAAAAACACTCTTAGTATCCTTTTCCTTGCTAAAGCTAATGAAGCTAACCCTGGCAGAGTTAACACTGACAGAGCTAAGGCTAGCAATAGCAAGAAAAAGGAATGCAAGAGGTTTCTTTTCCTAACTAACACTAGTGAAACTACTTCTGGCCGAACTAAGGCTAGCATTAGTGAGGAAAAGAAAACTGTTCCATTGCTTGGATCTCACACACAGTTGTCATTTTCCAAGCCAGTGGAGGTATAAGAAACCAGGAACAGAAGTATAGTTTAAAGCACTAAAAGTTTATTTCCTGCTACCTATACATAAGAATCTGATCTACTAATGGTCAAGCGCTAATTGATGCTAGATAGGAGTCATCGGAATTCATGGGGGCTCGATTTAGGCCTCTTGTGGGAAGGTAACAATTCCAAAATGATGACGTGCTTGATCCTGCCCTCAGGCTATGCCTCGTCTTCTCCTACAACCAATGCTTCTGCAATCATACTGTGCAGCTCCAAATGCTTCATTGGTGGGCTGCATAGGTCACTGGATCAAAGTGTTTGTGGGTTTGGGCCATGTGGCCAATCAATGGAGTCACTGTCTCCTTCCCTACCCTGACCTCCTGAGCTCTGGAGATCTTGAAAAGGTAAGTGTGCAATTGTAATAGGAAGTGGGGATGAAGCAAGTGGTTGTGGACGCCACAATGGACAGGAAGTGGACCATATTTCAGGGGGTGAGGACAGGCTTTTGGAGGCATGAGGCAGGTGGGCTTGTGCCTGCACTAGGCCTCCCATTATCTCCCTCACCCTTGAGGCACCCCATGCTCCACTTAACACCCTGCATGTTCATTTAACAATTGCATTGTGAAGGGTTAATTAAGTGAGGCGGTTCACTTAACGATCATGCCAGGCTCCATTAGAGTTATAACTTGAGGCTTACACCTGTATCCCAGGAGAAAAACAGCAGGCACAAAGAACTTTCTCCAACAACTCACCACACACTTCCTCCTCTCCATCTGCCACGTAGCAGGCCTTATGTGAGCAGCCATGCTTGCCTGAGCCAACAGCTAAACCAACTAATCTACACAGACTCATTGATCATATGCTTTTAAATCTGAAGTTTTTATTTCTAATTCATTTTATATTTCATTTTGCCTGGTTGTAGTGTTTTTGCCCAGTGAACTGCAATATCCAGGCAGGCTGCTTTCAGAGCACGCTGCCAAACAATCAATATAACAGTAATAAACTAAATATGTTGCAGTTCAGCAGAATTAATTCACATGGAGTACTAGGGACTTTTGCAGTACATTACATGAAGTTTATGGAGTCACATTTAAGATTAATCTGTAAAGGAGTAGGAAGAAAATATCTATGGAGGGGAAAATATTGTTGCTCTATATTTGTAACAATAGCAATAGCACTTAGACTTATATACCACTTCACAGTGCTTTACAGCCCTCTCTAAGCAGTTTACAGAGTCAGCATATTGCCCCCAACAATCTTGAATTCTTATTTTACCAACTTCGGAAGGATGGAAGGCTGAGTCAACCTTGAGCCGGTGAGAATTGAACTGCCAAACTGCTGGCAGTTGCCAGTCAGAAGAATTACCCTGTAATACTCCATTCTAACCACTGTGCCACCACGGCTCTGTATCAGAATGTGTGATGACAGATCAAGATCAGATGGATAGCTCCAGGCACCATTATGATAAGCAATCTGCTCTACTGAAAAACATTTTTTTTTTAAAAAAAAACCTTTACTTTGTACTTTTAAGATTAAGGTTTCAAGTTTTAAAATTAAAATTAAGTAGGCAAACTAGAAATCACAATGTGAAGATATGATAGAGGTTTGCAATCTGGCCACTGCAAGAAAGTGGGATCTATAGAAGTCATTAATGCCTCTGTTGTTCTTCATGATGAAAGAAGGCAGAAAGAAAACCTTTACTAAAAATAATATTCCTGGTCAGAGAAATCTGTACAATTAGGAGGCAGTCTGAAATGTTCTATTTCTGGAAAATGTAGCCTTGGAATTCCAGATGTATTTAAATCACAGTAATATTCTGGATCCATTTCATCAAGATTTTCAAGCAGGACATGGTACAGATGGGTGGAGGACGTATGGCTGAATGGGGAGAATGTGGCCTTTGCAGATCTCTTGGACTTTTTAGTGTCTTTCAGTTCCATTGATAATAACATCCTTCTGGAGCACCAGGCAGGGTGGAGCCTTAGCACAGAGCATAAAAAAGAAGTCCTGGAATGGAGGACATGTGTCTATCATTGCATCTACTGCTCTGCTCAATGAATTAACTCAGTGTTTCTCAACCTTGGCAACCTTAAGAGACGTGGACTTTACCTCTCAGAATTCTGGAGGTGAAGTCCACATGTCTTAAAGTTGCCAAGGTTGAGAAACACTGAATTAATTAATTCTCTAGGGGCAAGCCAGTCACACCTATTGGCCAAGCCACCCAAGTGCCTCTTCCTGTATTTCTCCCTAACTATAGGACATATTATTCAGGTAATGGCATTTGTCTCCTTCTCTCACAGTATTTAGAAAATCTATCAAGGTGTGTCCTTTTTGTATGGATTTTACTTTTTAGAAGATTTTAGTATTACTTTAATTTATATTTTTCACATTTAATGTCTTTTTTTGTGTGCTGCTGAGTTTTGCTACAGACTTGAAGTGTTCGCCAGAACAGACAGGTGGGATATCTATTGATGAAACAGCCAAACAAATGGCATGTCCAGAGCACAATTCTTGCAAGAATAGCCCCTCAGGCTCTCTTTCTCTGGAAAAAGTACTCTTATTCATAGAGGGGCTCAATGCTTCCGGAATTGTTCTTGTTTTCTCTCACAGATGTGGTTACACCAAACATCTGATTAGCCCAGGGGTGTCAAACTGCAGCCCGAAGGCTGGATGCATCATAGCAAAACCGCACCCACCCCATTGCCGACAATGGCAAAAAAGTTGCGATACGTCGCGACACGTCACGTGACGTTGTGAGTTTGACACCCCTGGATTAGCTAATTACTACTGTGACAATATTCCATTCTGTATATAATTCCTAATTAGCTAAAATGTATATTCTGTGTGATAGATTTTCATTGTCTTTTGTGATCCTTTTGTTTCTCTAGTCGAATAGTCCTCGATTTACAACCACAATTGGGACTGGAACCCCCATCATTAAGTGATGGTGTCATTAAGTGAATGGCACTCAATTTTACAACCTTTTTAGCCATAGTTAAGTGTATGTATAATTTGTTAAAAATCTGGCATATGTATGGGAGTACAGAAATCTCCCTTTAGGATTGTTAGCTTAAAAGGATTGTTAGCTTAAAAGAGAGAGACAAAAGGATAAAATGATGCTGCAAAGAATGTTCATTGTTGATATGTAAATATCAGAAACCTGAACCAAATCAAATCTGATGCTATCAGATTAAAAACATCAAAGCTAAACAATAACATTGTGGAAAGCAGCAGCCTGACATGCACTAAAATTAGTCACTTTATATTAGAGGAGTATTAGATCTTTTATTGCAGCCAAGAAAAACATAGGAAAAAAGGAGGAACTATCATTAACATAGTGTCAAAGTCCAGCTAACATTCCAAAATTAAAGAATAATATCAATTTGAGTCCAAGGCTAACTAATCCATATTATCACAATTTCTATGCGCCAACCAGATGTACAAAGGAAGTGGACATTGCAATGTTTTCTTGGCCTTTTTTCTCTGTTCCTGAAAGTAAAACATCATAGGAGAATGGAATGTTAAAATTGGAAGTAAAATAGCATTTGTAATAAATCAAGTTTTACCCTAGTTCATGCAACAAAACAAAAGACAGATAAACAGAATTGTGTAAAGCATCATGGGCCAAGTTTCAGACTCTGATTCTGGCAACTTTGCCCCAGCTGAGTCTGTGGTTTGTCAGCCTGAAGAATCTTCAAGCTATGATTCATCTGAGGAGGCTGAGCAATCAGAAGCCTCACCCGATCAACTGAAACAGTTGGATGATAATATGGCAGGACCGTCAAGCCCTCAAGTCTTGACACATGCAGTGGTGAGCAGAGCAATCTCAGTCAATGAGGCTGCTCACCAGGCAAAAAGGGAGGTCTGAGTAATTTCAGCCAGCTGCCTGAAGGCAGATTTATATAGCTGTTTTGCCTTCAATCTTTGTTGAAAACAATTGTTCAGAATCCTTGGAATCTGTGGTTCCTCTGTTTACTTACTCTTGAGCTGGCTGCCTAAACAATTTGGTACTCTGATTCCTGGATAAAATTTGGATCACTCTGTTGTTGCTTAAACTTTAAACAGACTTATTCAGGCAAGCTCTCTTTGCACCGATGATCTTGTCTAATGTTATCTGCTTAACTCCATAGCAACTGGGTCTGTATGAATGTTTGCAACCTGAGACAGAACATCAAGACAACTCAGTATCTATAGTTAATGTTTTATTCTCACAACCTACAAGATGACATTATACGCGGAAAGATAATTAGATTAATAATGTGTTTTGCAAACACAGATGAAGAAGCTTTATTTAATCAGCAAAATTTTGTATAATGGTCAGAAAGCAACAGTTTGGATTTAGAGTAAGATGTTCACAATATTGTTGTTGAAAGCAAAATCTTCATCAGGGTCCAGTTCAAGCAGGGAATAAACAAAATGGAGACTGCTTTAGAAATAAGGTTGTAGTTTATTGAAGAGGAGAGCCAGACAGAAAGATGGCTCTGGAAAAACTGACCACATGTAGCAGGGAGTGGGTTTTTATACCTTCTTGGGCTTTTGTTTGGAGTTGTTCCTGTGGCATGAACTTTGACCTGAGTCTGAGCGTGCCTTTCTGGTATTCTGATGGTGGTGGGTTAATCCTATTATGTCCCAAAGGTCATATCCTGCTTCCCTGGGGCTGTGGCTGATGAGTGTTGGATTTGTTTTGGTGTGAGGGATTGTTGATTCTAGAGATCTTTGTCTTTCTAATCCCAGCTTCCTGGCTCCAATCTTTCTGACAAGATGATCACATCTGCATTTCTGCAGACCTGGTTTCTGTCATGGTTCCGACAGATGAAACTCTTCAAAGAACTTCGAGGCATTGTTTACCTTACAGAATCTTTATTTGAGAAGCATAGCATCGGCACTAACACAATCGAAGCCAAAAACTGGATTCCCCTCCCCTGAGCACATAGTATCAAAGCACAATTCCTTCCTCCAATTAACAGTCATAAATCACATTCTCCAATTAGTTTGAAATGCAGGCTTTCCCTCCAGTTCTCCAGCCCACCAATTCTTATCATCTCTTATTTCAATAACCTTGGTTCACACACTAAGTTCAGTATTATTATGTCTAGCTAAACTCTCATGCACATTCCTCCCCCCAGCATCATCTAACTCTAACTCTAACTCTAACTCTAACTCTAACTCTAACTCTAACTCTAACTCTAACTCTAACTCTAACTCTAACTCTAACTCTAACTCTAACTCTAACTCTAACTCTAACTCTAACTCTAACTCTAACTCAGAGTAAAACATAAGAAGAAAAAGGTTGCATCTCCATCTGTTGTCAAAGCAAAAACATCCGATGTTAGCAGCGTTGACAGTTTCTGTTTGGGGCAGAGAGACTTTTGGTGTGGGGGGGGGGGGTTTCTGCCTTTAAGATCCTTTGGGGAAATATAATGTTCTGCCTTTTAATATTCCCAAAAATATTTCTTTCTCAGAGGGGGGGGGCTGACTTCCCACATTGTGAATAGTGTAAGTTATTTACGTAAGTTATTTATGTATTCATCCACACCTACATGTACGTATAGTTATCAACACTAGAATTTATCTTCTACAGAATAGTAATAGTACACCACATCAGAATTTTTTTTTATTATTATAATTTATTAACTGTAGATTGCATACTTCTTCCCAGCTGACTGTTAATTCATAGTATCTAGAATTGATACACATCTTATGAGACTCCACTCTGGAAGATTCTCTTTTCTATTAGATAAGGACGAGATATAAACTCTTGTAAGACTGTTCCACTGAGCAGTTGGAGGCAAATTTTGATGTGTGGTCTGATTTGTGCTTATTTCTCAAGTTTGTGACCAATATGCAATGCACAGTTGACATTAAATGATGTTGATTTGAGAGGACAGAAAGAGTGCTTAATATTGATGTTTTTAATTTATCTGTGTTTGTAGCTGTAACTTGTAATGAATAATAAGCGTGAGCAATGGGTGGGGATGAACTGAAGCTAGCAATATTGAATGGAGAAGACCTGCTGTAATTGTCTGTAACAAGTGTGCCCAAATGAGAATCAGATTGGAAAGAAAGTGGTACCTTCATTTTCTGCTTAAGTGCAATTTTTACAGAAGAAGGTCACTTTAGCATCCTGTGTAGCACTAGCTATTTTTCCCTTCTGCATCTGATAATAAGAGGTTTGTCAAACTGACATAGTAAATGGAAACATGAAAAGCTGCATGAAGCATTAATGAAGAGTCTGTCTCTGTAATTGATAAAATATGTAACAATAAAACCACAGGAAGGTGCATTCTGCTTTAGTGCTTGTTGTCCTCTCCAATTCTCCTTTAGTTATTGATGTTTAAATGATAAACATGCCTTTTTTATCCAATGTTTTAATTTGCCAACAGTTTAACACTGTCATAGTTTATTTTGAAAATGTACCAGTTCTGCCAAAAATCAATCTAGATTCCAATTAAACCCAAGTGTGTATATGTTTACATTCAATCCCATGCTGAAATCTTAGATCTGGCAACACTTTAAAAGCATAGCAATTTCAGAGAATAAGATTTCAGCATATGAATATATTCATAAATATTTCCTTGTGAATGTAAGACCAACTTCTGAAAATTAGACTCTAAAGGAATGCTGTATATTACAACTAGATTTTATGGCAGACATAGGGCTGGCAACCCAAATAATTGTCCTATGTTTTCTGTTCCCATCTCTTCCATAATACATATTTATACAGGGCACAGTTGAACTGTGAAATTCATTGCTGTCAGATGATCAGATGGTCACCAATTTAGATTGCTTTCAAAAAGAACTGGATCTGATTGTCAAAGGCTAATAGTCATAATGAATGTACATGATTGATCCTATAAAGTCAGTGTTAATAGATTTTTATATTTTTTTTTCAGGACAATCTATCCCCAACCTAGTCCTTCAGGTCTTTTAATGGGGCATCCATTGACTTTAATTATGTCTATCTACCTTGCTGCTGGTTGTCCTCTTCTTCTTTTTCCTTTCATTCTCTTTAGTTTGTATGTTCATCACTGGCTATACACATCCTCCTGTAGCAAAAGCAGTATAACTTAAGTACTTGTTGGAGCATGGCAATGGAAGAGGATAATGATTGTCCTTCTACAAACACAGACTGCAAGGAGCCTGGGGAAAAAAGTTGTAGCTATCTTTAATATTTGGTCCTCAGAATTCTATAGGTTGTTTCAGATTTAATTATCATAGAAAAACCAAACAAGTCAACAAACAACAGCAAACCAAATCAAATAACAGCAAAATCTATCCATCAGTTAGTGTTAGGATTGTGGTTTTCTTTTGCTTTGTGTGTGTGTGTGTGTGTATGTGTGTGTCTTTGAGTCAGTCTTGACTCCTGGTGACTGCCTGGATTAGTCCCTGCAGTTTTCTTGGCAAGATTTTAGAAGTGGTTTGCTATTGCTTGTTTCCTGGCGCAAGGACACCCAGCTGGCTTTGTGTCTGAAGAAAGGAGTAAAACTCAGAATCTCCTGGTTTCTAACATGGTGCCCTAACCACTACACTACACTGAATTGGCTCTCCTGGGTTTACTTTGAGGCAAAATTGGTAAACATACTAAGCACTCACGTACTATGAACATTTTAAAGTCTGTGTAATAAAATGGGGGATAATGGGACATAACCTCATCCAGAACGTGATTTATCTTGCAGTGGGACCAGGAATTCTGTTCTAAATATTTTTTTTCAATATCTTGCTTGAAATGCAGAAATGTCACCTTATGAAATGGATGGTGGAAATCACATGGCTGGTTTTCAGGAGGAGAGACAAACCTGTTTTTAGGATGCACAAACAATTTGGAAGCAGTACTACTGCTTGAATTAAATATGCTATTGAAAAATATTTTGTTGTAACTTGAATAGTTTCAACTTCTATTCAAGACAGCTTATAAAGATACAAACTCTTTGTCAGAATTTACACTGTTGGTCTTGCCAATAAATCATCAGATCACATTATATAACAGAGCTTAAAGTTATCAGTTACATCTTTATAACACTAGATCCTAGGAGACAGAAAACAGATGGCATGAAGAACTGCAAGGCCCTGTGGCTTTTTAATATCTGGCAGTGTTTTATGGTTTAGCTGAAAGTTTAAAGATATCTTGATGTCCCATTCATTTTTCCCCCCAAGAAATATCCTGCAACCCTATAAGAATGTAAGAATTGTTGTTAAAATGCCCCTTTTAATTTCAAAACTCAATTTATTTTTTAAAACATTACTTGCAAAATTTCTGTACAGTATATTTGGTTCTAAGTTCCAATCCTTCACCACATTCTGACCATTTTCTTTATCCTCTTTTGCATTATCTTTCTTCTCCCTGGAGTTTTTATGACTATTTATTTATTAAATATATGTACTGATTTTCTGTTTAAACCAAATTAAAGATAATTTTAAAATACAATTGTAAAAACTGACTTAGAAATTCAGTTAAAATCAAGGTGAAATTGAAATTAGTAGTTTTAAAATCAAAATCAGTTCAACTAAACAAAAACTTGATGAAAGAGATGGATTTTCCCATTAAAATATGCCTCATCTAATTGCAGTTTAAATAACAGGAATAGGCTATTTCCCTCACTACAAGTTGGGCTAGTGCCAATTCATGAAAAGAGAAAGGCTACAGTGGGGGACTACATATTGAGCTATCATCAAAGATATGTTTTCTAAAAGGCTCTTAGATGTTTGTAAGGTTATCAATTTTATTTCCCATTCCTTTATTTTATTTTATTTTATTTGCTTCCCTCTATTGAAAATCTGCCAAGTTTCCTCATTTCTAAATACATGAAGCCCCATCAGAGACTATATTCCTGTACAAGGAATGTACAATGATAATACTCTAATATATTAAACAACAGTGTAATGATCATTTTCTCTGGTATCTATAGGGAGAGAGAACAATTCAAATATGTGATGAAATGAAGTCATGATGTCATGGCACAAAAGTAACAACTTATTTTCTTGTATCAGGATGCAAACTATAGAAGGCTGGGCTTTGTGTCATGTTGGCTTATGCTGCCATTTTGATGTAATCTCAATTTGTAATAGCTGCCTGTGTTTATGTTGGCTGGAAATTTTGGGATTGGTATTAATCTATGGGGTACCAAATTAGGGCAGGCTGATATGAATGATTTGGTACCCCAAGAAATGAGACATGATCTTTTTAGACTGTTGATCAGTTAATATACTCAGCAATAGAATATGCTTAAAGTAGAAGATAATCTGTTTAATGATAGGAATTCATTCCTATAGCTACTACTTGTACTTTTTATCCCTCCAAGTCTAAATATGCATAATACAGGTTCAATGGTATGGTACAGTTATCTGAACTGGAATTGAAATTTAATGTAAGAGCTCTTAATACATTTCTTAATTTCTCCTTCAGTTCTCAACCAAATTTCTTTTGACATTCTGCTTTTATTTCACCTGATGTCAAATCAGAGATGATAAAATAGTTGCACTGCAAGGTGTAATTTTTTTCTTGCTTTATGATGAATTCTGAAAAAGTGAGCACCAATGCACTTAAATTGCTGTAACTGGAAATTCTATTTTACTCTAACACATAACTTGTGGAACATTGGCAATAAATGACTTTAAAATGATCTTTACAATTCCTTTGCTAGAATAGTGACAAGAAGAATTTGAATAATGTGATGCAAGTGATGGTTACGATTTTAATTGGGATTGGAATTTCCATCGCTAAAGCAAATTGGCAGTTAAATAAAAAATCATGTGTCCCAGCAGTCTCACTTGTGGTCACTGGATTAGGTCATATGCATGATTGTTAAATAAAAACATGCTTTTCTTCCCCTATACAGATTGCCTCTGCTTCAATTGCCCCTCATCTCTCTCCCCCCATCTCTACCCTTTTGTCTGTCCTGCAGAGCATGGCAAAGATAAAGAGGCTGTTGTATTCTGTCCCCACTGCCCCCACCACTTCCTCCTCTGCCCAGCCAAGCTTTGTTCTATCCTCTTTGAAGTATCTTTCTTGGGGTGAGAATGGAATGTGCCTCCAGCCATCTGCCTTATCTCCAGGAAGAGGGAAGAAGCCACAGAGAAACCTGACAGCCTTGAGAACGGTGCCTTATCGGTTCTTTCCCACAACAATTTGACACCTATGGATTGGCTCAATTTGAACCAGCCAGATGGACAGTTGGGTGGGTTTTGAAAGGGTTCTTTTAATGTAACATTTTGCGTGGAAAATCCTCCAATCATGCCTTACTATCCTGCTATCAATACCTTCCAATAAAAGTTCCTGTTGAGACAATGCAAGTTTCAAGACTTCTGCTTTTTGGGGAAGTTTAACTGAGGCAGGTCTTTACAGAAAGAGAAGCTGCTGCAGGTTATAACTCTCACTGGGACTTTTGCACCTAGGCACCAGGCTGGTCCAGCGTGGACCAGTATAAACTCTTTCTATATGGTAGCATGACCCTAACCAGCAGTGGTGGGCTCATACTGCAGAAGTGGGACAAGGCTTGCAGAAGCCCAGAGGCCAGGGTAGGGGGTGGCAGCAATGGAATACAGTGGCTTCTTCATTTTGAAGACAATTCTCACAGGGCAGAAGAATGTGACAGTAGGACACTGTGATGGCCGTAAATGCAGGCCAGTCACCGAATCCCCAAATTTTGATCATGTGATTGCACGGACACAGCAACAGCTGCAACTTCAAGGACCAATCGTAAACACATTTTTCAGTGCTGTCGTAACTTTGAATGATCCCTGAATGAATGGATGTAACCCAAGGACTACCTCTATAGCAAATGGAAAAGGAAAGTGCAAAAACTAATGCAATTTCTAATATTGCTTTAAAATGTAAGACAAATCACTACAGATTAATTAGCATGTAGTCGTACAACTTTGATGACACATTTATGGCCCAGAAGTCAACTGGTATGAACAATGGGTCTTCGTCACATAAAAAGTCGATATCCATGAGTTGACTTATGCCATAAAGTCAGGCCTATGATCCATCCTTTAAAAAACATGCTTCTACTTTCAGCTATGTCTTATGTTTAAATAACTGGAATTTATAAAATACTGTATATGGAAATATATTTTTCTAGGAGTGGCAAGGGACATAGACATGCCCAAAGGATTTCCTAGCTGCTGAGAAATTGATATATGCAAAGTATTTTTCCTGAATTCATGTCTTTTTGCCTTCTCCTTTCTCAAACCCAACATGTTTGTATTACATTTGGATGCAACAAAAGAGACATATTTCTACCATGTTCAGGTTTTACAGCAGAATATAGCTTTGATTATTAAGAACAAGCCTTTAATATTTATTATCTTTAGTGCATGAATATAATTAAAATAAAGTTGCAAGGTTTCATTTTCTTCAATGAAAAGATTCAGATTGTTTGGAAGAACAGGATAAGTTACACATTACTGATATAATGCTAGCAGTTTTTTATTTGCCTTAATAGATTACATGAACCAAACTATTTTCACACACAGCACTTACCTCAAGTACGAAATCACTACCATAACTGAAGTGATTGCCACTAACTGGGATAGCATTAAAAGGGCACTTGGACAAATTGACGGTGGAAAAGGTTATCAATAACTTCTTGTCATGATGGATATACATAGCCTCAAATATTTCAGCAAGCTGGCACGCAATGCTAATTACTAGGGAGAATTAATAAATGATTATGTTTTACTAATGTCCTGCTACAATACACAACATACATGTTTTTGCTTGAAATGTCCAAGTTAATCATAATAAAAGCTTCTTCTTCTAAATTTTTATAGTATTAAATGCTATTTGGTTTACTCTCTTTCCATAAAATTCCATGGAAAGTATAATAACTGAACATGCAGACACAGTTTTGGTATTTTAGCTAGTGTGTGACTATGAACTTATGTAATCATAATTTTATTTTCTCCACAATTTCTACAAAGACCTGTTTTTCAGAGAAATAATTCTCGCAGCCAAAGTTTTTAAATAATCAGGTCAAGGAGTACTTTGTTCTCAAAGAAGTAAAACCTGTCCTTTAAAATACAACTATTCCAACTCATTTTAATATTTTGGATTTCCCCACACTCAGTTTAAAGGGCCATTAATTTCATTGGACAATAGCACTGTAGGAAAAAAAAATGCATTGACCTTGGATTCAATGCACTGTAAAAAAGGGTTGGTGCAAACAAATATTGGCTCAGCAGCTTTCAACGTCTTAAGCAAATCCAGTCTTTATTCTAAATTCTGTATATTTGCAGTTTCTGTGCTCTCACTTTATAAACTAACGTGGATAAAGGTGGTAATAATGGATGGTGCTGCATTTGGATGAGGTCCTTTAGTGCCCAATAGTGTTTAAATGGAAATAACTTGGGCAAGCTATGACTTATTTATATCATATATTTACACATAACATTTGTATCATCTCTATTATTTCCATGTTCTTATCTATGCCAAATGTATTAAAAGAATGTTAAGACAGAAATTCAATATCAAGAATTGATTATTTTCAAGGTTAGGACTTTTCCATTTGTCACTGACTTTTTCTATAAAGAGCACCTACCCCACATTTAAAGGAAAAAATTGAGAAAATATAATATAAAGGAAGACAAAGAAGAATGACTTTCAGAGAAACAGTGGTTATAACAATCAGGGATATCACAGGCAGGAATTTTTTATTTACGTTAAAAAACAAGAGAGAATGTCAAGTGTGCTAGCACCGGGATTATTTTTTATAACTAATAGAAAACAAAATTGAGTACTGTACATTTATATTTTTCAGCTTCTAAAATGACTATTTTACCCTTATGCTGGTTTATTATGACCGTAATAAAGATTTGACAGAGTACACCAGATTCACTGATATTTTATCAGCACCAAATTAGATAAGAGTCCTGTTTCTTCCTGTCCTATGACATTTGAGTTGCACCTACTTTCTGCTCTATTTACACACTTTTTTGTGGTGGAGATAATAATTCTAAAATTCCACCTGATTACAAAGTTGAAAACATTGTTGTAAAAATGAGAAGCATACAGACTACACAATAATGAGAAAAACCAGTTGGCTGGAAGAGGTGCACCCTTTAGGATAGGTTTCTCTGCTGGAGGTGTTACACCTCAATAGACTAGGAGAAGCCATCTGGCCTTGAGGTCGAGATGAAGTATGTAGCTCTGTAGCCATTTAATATCTGATTTATCCTTTTAGGTTGGTAAGGAAAGGATATAGCCCATCATATTAAATATTTTTTGAACAAAACTGATTAAAATCTAAGGCTATAAGTATTTAAGCAATAAAGATTGCATTTTTCTAAAGTTAAAAATTTCTAAGACTAGCATCATAAAAAAAAAAATCCAGCTGCAGGCACTAGAAAAGTAGTCCCTGGAATGCAATTAAACTCAATTGCCTTCTAATGTATTCTATACCCTTTACAACCATTATGTTTCCTATATAATATATTTCTTAAAGTAACAATTATCAAGTGATTTGAATTGCAAGATACAATGAGATGACTACTATTTACATACAAACTAACATGAAATGGTGTTTTGAAATGCAAAGGTGGATGAAAGAATTTAATTTCTCACTTCAAAATGAGCTTTTACTGATATTTAACAACACCTGTGACATCTAGACTGCTCTAAAGAGACTTGATTGGCCTTCAAGCCAATATTAATACCATGAAGATGAAATACAAAATATGTACTTGCGCTTGTAAATGCTTGAAAAGTGGTATCCTATTTTCAGGCATAACGAGTTTCTTTTTATATACAAATGGCAAAGCTTTATTTTGTTCAACTTTCCTATTGATGGGTGGACTGACAACTCAAGGCTCTTTATAAAATTTCCTCCCAACATTTGCTTAGATTGGAAAGAATGAAAATTATTCTAAACATAAAAATATTCAGATAAGCACTCACAAAACTGTTATACCCGGTTAGTTTCTGAAATCAGTTACACAAATTCCTAGCCCCAACCATGCATTAGTGCATATGTCTCACATAGGGGCATCTGTGTTGGAGCAGGGTGGGAAAGGGGAGTTAAGATGATGGCTGTGATTGGAGCCCTGGCCCATTTCTATCTAAGATACACATGATGCATTAAAAGATTAAGAGGTTCATTTGCATGTGCCATCTTGACTTTTTTGACATTCGCTTCTCCCACTGATGCATTTGGGTTGGATCTATTTAGCCCAATTTACTTTTGTTTGCAGGCACAAGGAAACTATGCGTGGAAGCTTGGCATTCAGATAAATCAGCCATCAGTAGACACACAGAGGTAAACCACACTTAAAACAGTAATCAAACCCAAGGAAAGAAACAAACATTCAACACATCCCCTCCAGCAGCTCATATACAGATAAGACAAACAATCAGATAGATAACAATAATCAATGAACTGGTAAGAAGGAAACTACGCCCTTACCAAATCTGTGAGGGCAAGCTACTGCTTATAAACAAGCAGCAAACCCCACACTGATTTGAAATGATGATGTTAATTGAGTAATGAAACATCTGCAAGTAAACCACCAAGCTCAGAGAACAGCAAGAGCTCCGTATCTCAACTCTGAGCTACAGGTATTCTCTTCTATTGGAACTTATGCGTGCTTTGTAAAAGATCCTTGGAATTCAGGTATGCTTTGAGTTTCCAGTTCTGCTCATGCTAATTCCAATCTTCTCTCATTTGTTTCCATACCTCCATGGATAAAGGAACTTCTCCGTTGGAGACACCTAAACTTCCACATGTGGTGAGCAAAGAGAAGGCTAATTTGTTCTTTCCTATCTTCCTCTCCTGCCTCTTCTTTAGACAAGTGTTTTTGTTTAATCCAGTCCTCTGCATATGCAGAAAATCAA
Source organism: Azemiops feae (assembly GCA_023970755.1). NCBI lineage: Eukaryota > Metazoa > Chordata > Lepidosauria > Squamata > Viperidae > Azemiops > Azemiops feae. Next base: position 69,477 of record JALGBA010004140.1, on the reverse strand, counting down.
TTAAACCACCCATAAAATGTGGCTCTCCAGCCTTTTCTTCAAAACTTCTAGAGAGGGAGAATCCACAACTTCCATTATTGGAAGTTTTTCTGTATATTTCAATGAAATCTGGTTAACTACAACTTATACCCATCTAAATCCACCAAAACCACTACCTTGGTCTCAATGTGGTCATTGGCTCCACTTCTAGTAGAGCTGTTTTCAGTTCTCCATTTGCTTCCTGCAAGTCTTCCAAGAAAATAAATTTATTGATAAATAAATACATTCTCTTAAAGACTGCATCTATATATGGCCTGACATCTTGATATTTTGTATTCCAAGACATAATGAATTAAACTACCCATAGCATCCTTATTCAGTAACCCATCTCAAATAAATAATAATAAAATGATACGATAAATGTTAATATTAAATTAAATCAGCTTATTCAAGTATAGTAAATACGCATGTTCACTCTGAGCAAGATAGATGGCTGTGTTCAGAATGAAGTACCTTTAGAGTGGTAACATGGCTAGGTGATTTTTCTCAAGGTCAAGCTTAATATGATATTGATCTTCAATCATGAATTATTCGGACAAAGCTATATTTTCCCTTCGATAACTAAAAATAATCTGGGGCTAAGGAGCTCTTTAACAGAGGAAATGGCATGGAGAATGGCATCCCATCTTTTCCCAGCATTGCAGCTAAGTAGCTCATTTTTTAAACCAATATTTTCAAGAGATTTAATCATGGATTTCTCTTAATAATCCTTGCACTGTCTTTCCTATGTTGGAAGGGAGAAATGCAATATTCTGCGTATTTGTTGTTCTCAGCTTCCCCCCCCCCCACCACCCTGGAGAATAATCAAAGGGGGCAGCTGTTCTAGGCCCCATCATGAAGTGGATAAAACCACATTTAAATTAATTAAAATTTTGATCTTTTCATTTAAGGTAATACAACCAATGAAATAAAATATAATCCCCACAGATGGTCCCTTATTTTGAATTTGTCTATAACTTTCCATTTACTACAATAGTAGGCAACAACAACACTAGCAGGAATTGGACATAATTTAAAGCAAATAATATCACTATAAAGTGCTGCATATCACAGTTGGAGTACTTTTATTTTGAGTTCTACATTTCAAAACCAATGTGTAGGAATATTTAGCAGACCCTGGGAAACATTAGGCAAGGGGACAACAAGATACAGAAACTCAGAGTAACTCCACCTTAATTATGCTAGGTATAAATTGATTTGTGGAATTATTTTGGCAGGCTTTCAAGTTCCTGTTATATTATACTACTAGCAATAAAGAGCATTCCTAAAATTAAAAAGGTTCTTGTCTCCAGAGTTTGACAGCCTTAATGGGTTGGGCTTCTATTGCATGGTCATATCTACTGTCTTGAGTTTTTGGATGCTGATAAGGCCCTGCTGACAGATCTGGAGAAGAACTGTCATTTATTTCCTTCTCCAATTCCCACTGCTACTGATCAAGTACTCTTCATATTGATGCACATGACATCATACAGCCAGAGGCCACATGTTCAGTATCAGTGAATTCACATATGTGCACACCATATGGATTGCCTCCAACTGCTCAGTTGGAAGATTCAAACTTGTTTCTCTCCTATTTATGAAGTTAAGTTAGGTCTTATGTAAGTCACTGCAAAATATAGTTCTGATCCAACCATTTTCTACTCACAAGAAATCATTCATTCTAATTTGATTAATCCATTAACGTTCCCTCAATAAGAAATGTTTCCTGATCATTGGGAATACAAAGAAGACTATGAAAATCTAGAATAAGGTGCAAAATGAACTATTGCAATAAATTCAAGATAAAAAAATGCCAGTTACATTGTTTGACTTCACTGCCAATTTGTTAAAGGAGCTGTTAAATCATGATCTGTAAAGAAATGTAACCCATTCTTCCCTAAACTAAGGAATAATAGCATCAGCTTTGCTTCATTGGCTCTGATAAATAATATTGCTAAGAAACAGTCTATCACACTCAGATATCCATGGGAATGCAGGCTGCTGCTTTTGCCATGGACTTAAATGATAGGGTTCAATACAGACTTTTGGACTATCATGCTTGGCTGGACAAACTTTTCTTTACAAAATAACAAAGAGGGCTTATATTTTGTTCTATCCTTACAGATCTTATTACTTTGCTTGCTCCCCAAGAGTCATTTCTGGGAATTTTTCCAAGTGACCATCTGTGTGTTTTAGCACACTATAAATAAAAACAATGATCTCAGGAAAAACTACTGTGAGATAACTCAAGAATATTTTTCTAAAGTAGCCTAGACTATGTAGAGACTGTGAATAGCAAAATACTTGACTCATTCAATTTTCCTTTTTTTGTTAATAATTTTTTTAATTAATTTTCTATCATTACAATTCATTTGTGCTTAATGAACAAAGTGTTCTTCCTCTCTATCTCGTTTTTCCAACCATTGATAGAATAAATTCCACGTTTGAAAGTATTATATATCTTGTTTTTCTTTAATTCTCAATGTGAGTCTATCCATTTCCACACAGTCCAGTATTTTCTTAATTATCGCTTCCTCCGATAGTGTTATCTAATTTTTCCAGTGCTGCGTAAATACAATCCTCGCTGCTGTTAGTACATGTAGTGTTAAATATACATTTATATTTAAATATACATCTTTTCTAACCAAGTTTGTATTTTGGTCCAAATTTTTTTTGCTTTAACACATGTCCACCACAAGTGATACTATGTACCAGGATTTTGATTACATTTCCAACATTTACTAGACATATTTTTAAACATTTTTGCTGATCTAACAGGTGGAAAATGCCATCTATAGAATATTTTATGAAAAATTATATGATGTAGAAGAAATTTCTTGGAAAAAATGATACAATACTTGGAAAATGCTAATTTACCAAAAACTTCAGAGAACCTGATAAATAAACTAAATGAAAAAATTACAATTTTTCTAATAGTAGGTTAGGAGAATATTGCCACAACCATTTGACCTCTTCTAGTCATCACCGCAAACTCAAATCCCCTTCACATTTTACCTAACTTGACTTACTCAGGGCTCAAAGCATCTTTTGATCATTTCATCGTTTTTCATTTAAACCAAATGTTCTGCAACTTTATGTGGCAAGAGAGGTATAAGTATAGAAAAGGTTGGAAATCTTGCCGAGGCCTCAGTGCTATAGTCCAATAGAAATGCTGATGAGATATGTTCATCTCCTCATGGCCACACGACCATATCCATTCAGTTTTCTGTGTAACATTGCAGTTGACTGCCTTCTTCCAGAGTGTTTGTATCAACTTGTTCCTAATCAGAATGAGCCAAAATGACAAAATGTGTATCATGGAATTAGAATGCAAGTATTGTTCTTTGTATTTTCATCACCAGATTACCTACAAGAGCATAAACATAGAATTTATATTAAAACATTGCAATCATATTTTGTTAATTGATGTGCATGTTAGAGACCATCTGCTTTGGCTAATAAATGTGATAATAGGATACAGATTCTAAATATGTATTTATAAATATAAAAATAACATGATTTATCTAAAAAAAAATTAAAAATAGCCTTTAGATTTTTAAAGAAGTAAAATTTGAGTTTGTATAAACACATTAACTTAAATTTTACAATTCAAGTGTAGGACCTCTACCTTTGCGCCGCTTCCTTAACTAAATTAAAATATGTATAAATATCAATCAATGAAGTATCCCCTTAAAAGTGATTACAAATGAGCTTTGTTTGGCTTCCCTGATGTCATGGAAATCCTATCCTGGTGCCTAGAGACTATAAGGATGGGGAGGAACTGGAATAGGCTCAACCTAATAGGATCAAGTGGCTTTGGATTATAAACCTTTCAGTTACAGAATTATGTTATCTTAGACCTCTATGAGATTACTCTCTCCCAGGTAGAACTCCTACATAATTTGGAGGTCCTTTTGGACTCTAGGCTCCTGCTCACTGAACAGGTGAAAACTATTTTTTTATGCAAATCTATTCTGTGCACTAATTGCATTCTTTTTTTATATTGGAAGGCCCTTGCTCAGAGTTCTATCAGGCCTAATCATCTCCTACTTGGATTACTGCAATAGGCTCTATTTGGAATTACTCTTGAAGACCCCTCAGAAGCTGCAATTAGTCTACAAGGCAGATATATGAGTAATTATAGACATTCCATGTTTTCTTACTTATCCATTTAAAAGTTTTATATGTCTCACCTCTTTTGGGTGGCAATATTCTGGATGGCTAATAGCAATAATGTAGAACTGTCCAACAAACAAACAAGAAAAATCCCAAGACTTCTATCTAACTGTACAGTTCAATGAGCTCCAATCTAGTTAAGGCTTGAGAGAAAAGTCAGCTCTTAACATTTTTCTTGAAAGCTAAAAGGATAAGGGTCTGCCACAACTCATGGGGGGAACAGTGTTCCATAGGACCGGGGCCATTATGGAAAAAGTACACTTCCTAGGTCCTAAAAGATAGCAACATATGAAAGAATAGACCCAGAATGTGCCCACTCTGTCTGACCCAGTGGGATGAACATTTCTCAGGGAGAGATGGTCCCACAAATAACCTGGATGCAATTCAAGATGTTGATATTTACTGATAAAAACCTTCATGACTTATAGTACTTATGGGGCCATCTTTCTCCTGTCATATCTGAAAGAGTTGGTATATTGCAGGTATCAGTTGCAAAACATTTCCAGATTGTAAGATCTGGATTGTAAGATTGAGGAGGCGTGCTTTGTCTGTAGAAGTGTTTGCCCTATGGAATAGTCCATTGGAGCTTCATATGGCCCTGAACCTGTTGGGTTTTAATAAAGCTATAAACAGTTTCAGCAGGTCCCAGAACAAGTTGCAGTGATTCATTTTTTGAACACCTATTCTGATTTAACAGACAGAATATTAAATAATATCAATATTATTCTGATTTAACATACATAATTATTTTTAGGTCAACCTAAAATAGATCATCCTTCACCTATATATGATAAATATTATTGCTTTGTTACTTTTTATTACTTTTATTTATTGCTTGTAATGACTAAAAATATTCCAGTAAATGAGTAAATAAATAAAGTAGCCAAATACGATTGACTGGGCATTAATGTTACTATAAGTATGAACATAATATAATGTCATGTTTAAAAGAAATAAGAATAAGAAGCAAACAAACAAAGCAAAATAAAAAAGAAATAAGAAACAAACCTGATATGAGGTATAGAAAAAAAAAACCTCAAGTGCTCAAATAAAATGTTGCCCTCCTTCCAAATAAAATAAAAAGGTAGAGAAAATTCAACCTAGAAAAAATTGCTCTAAAGGGGACTTTGGGGAATAATTTATAAGTGAATGATATCTGAAGTCATTCCAGCCCAATGTAAATTCATTTTTATGGAAGCAAGAAACAGCAGGCACAAATGTGCCATTTAGACATTTAGCTATCTGAAACCTATTATTTCAAACCCTGTGATTTATAGCATTTCTGTGCCTTTTCTGTATGAAAAAGCAACCTTTCCTTGCCATGTTCTTGGAAACTAACCACTTCTGTCATTTTGAATCGCTAGCTACTGTCCTTTCTCTTCCTTTTCAAGCCCACCCACTGTGTGAAGCTAAAAACAAAACAGTTCATCTGAGCATATGTCAGACAAGGTCCTTGCTAAAGCCTGTTCAGCTCTAATGTTTCATTCTCTATTATGTACACCTAAGGGCTACAATTTTAATTGATAATGTTTTTTCATTTTTTTTAACAATCTTAAATTGAGCACATTTGCAATATTCACTAAATACATACCTTGAACCAAGTACAGTCAATTTCAGGTTTGGGAGAACTTTTAATTATGCTTTTTTTTAAGCAAGTGGGTTTCCCCATTAGGTTTACATTACAGAGGTAACAGTAGAAGTATTCAGCCTGTACGAAACAGTCTATTTGTGGAATAGACAATTCAAGCTGGCACCATCCGTAAAATAGAACACACATGATTGAGATGATTTAGTTCCTACAAAATTTGGAGTGGAATTGTTTTATTCCAGATGGAATCCTGAATATGATTCTTACAGACAGAAAAAAAATGTTTCAGATGTTCCATTCTGTTCTAGCTCTTGTGGCTAAAAATTGACTTTTCTGTTTGTGCTGCAGCATTAGTTTTTAAATATCTGGGTCACTTCAAGAGTGACCAATCATGTCCCTATTTCTGTTGGCTTACGCAGTGGAGAGAATGAGAACCAATTTGATCTAGTGATTAAGGCACCGGGCTAAAAACCAGAAGACTGTGAGTTCTAGTCCCACTTTAGGCATGAGCCAGTCAATCTCTCTCAGCCCCACAACATCAAGCTTGGGTGAGAAGTGGGTTGGTCAATTCCTGTCACAACCAATGAATCAACACTTGGTTGATCAAAAACAAAAACAAAAACCCACCCACCAAACCTTGCACTTGTGGAAAGACACTAGGAAGAAAAAAAAAAATATTTGGAACAAAGCAGAAGGCATTTTAGGGGACATGAAATGAAGATAACCATTTGGTGTATAACTACTATTAAAGAAAGATTGAGTAGAGGCAAAGAGCAAGCTACAATATTGCTGCAATGGGTATGAGGACCCCCTCAATGCTGGACTAGTGTAGACTCTGCTGACAGACAATGGATGGTCCATTTCTTCAACCCCACTTTGTTTTATGTTTTAGTTTTAATTTTGTAAAATTTTTAATAAAACTTTAATTTTGTTTCAGTAATTAAATTAAATTCAGTAATTATTATTTTCTTTTTATGTTTTTAAAAGAGGTTTTTCTTCTCTCTTCCCTGCCCCCATCGCACACTTCTGCTAATTAAGGGAGTGGGCTTGATTTGAGTATTACCCCACTTCTCCTTTGGCAGCATGCTGATTGAGATGAAAGAGGGGGCATGTGCTGCGAAAGAACTCTTCCATCCACACAAGTAGAAGAGAATGGTGGGGTTACACTTCCAACATTTAGCCTATTCCCCTTGATTAGAAACCAAGGAATTGAGGACAGAAGAAAGAGAAGGCGCTTCCCCTTCTGAATCTGTCTTGGCAAAGGCTGGAAATGGTGGTCAGAGGCACCATCAGACTTCCCCTTTCACTTCCCCTTGCTAGAGATGACCCCCTCCCCCTTAACAGAAGCAATAGCCAGGGTTCCCTTTATGGCATGGGATTCTCCCAGGCAAGTCCAAACATGACAATCTTAACTTAGAGCAGTGTGTTTAAGACATTGTTGGGAAGATTTGTTTTGACTCACCTAATAATTCAAAATGCTCCAGACTAATGTAATTGAGTGAGCCAAGGGAAGGGACAGTTCTTTTCCAATTCTGGGCCACTGATGTCTTGATCTAGCCAGAAATAGCAATTGTTGCCCAACAGTATACTTTTGTCCATCATCCAGTATCCCAGAGTGTTTTACTGGTAACACCCATCCACTCACATTTGGTTGAACGTGATCGCTCATACCCGATTCAGTGGAGCAACTCACCCCTCTTAAGATGACCTCCTCCTTGCTTAATTCTTATTTATCACCAAAGGAAATGGGGGTCAGCTCTGTAACAAACTCTTCAGAACTCTGATAGCAGTTTCTCTACTCTCCAGTGGCAAATGATAAGTGTTGTTCCCGAGACAGCAATTTATCTATATATGTCTTGGCTATAAGTAATGGTTGTTGTTGTTATTATTGTTTAAGATTTAATCTTCAATTCGATTCACGGTCTGGGACTGGTAAAAATGTAATAGTTCAAGTCCTAATCAAGGACCTAAGAGCTATTAAGGTAGCATCTGAGTATATAGGCAGTTGCAAGTGGGTTTTTGTTTTTGTTTGCAAAGTCAGGATATTCAGATCTAATAAGTTCAAAATTTCCATGTATCTAGGCAACCCTTTGGGTACAACCATTGATTTCTTCCTCCATAGTTGCTCAACTTTAATGTGCAAATCACAATATTTTATTATTTGTTTTAGCTGTTTCTCTTCAATTTGTGCATCACCTGCTACTGCGCTATCAATGAACCAGACTTTTTTCTTTTCCACAATAGCGATGTCAAGTGTGTTGTGGGCCAGATGTCTGTCTCTTTGGATCTGAAAGTCCCACAGAATCTTGACTTGCCCATTTTCAAGAACTTTGTCAATTTGGTGTTCCCAGTAATTTTTGCTGCATTCAAACCCAAACTTCTGGCAAAGCTTCCGATGTATAATTTTTGCAACTTGATCATGAGGTTATTATTGTTATTATTGTTGTCATTGTTGTTATTGGTAGTAGTAGTAGTAGTAGAAATAGTAGTAGTGGTAGTAACTTGGTTTGCATCCTGAGTCAGTCACCGGAGCAAGTTATGGTTTGCATCACTTGAGAAATACTCATTAGCTGTGATCCACATGGCTCACCTCATTTAATTCCCTGAGTTACTACCAAGCAGAGAACTCTACTTGGTCTACCTGGCTGTCTTTTTCAGTCCTTGTAGCAAGTGCTGAACCTCACACTGGAGGACAATCCAGTGACTCTCTATAATTTGCCTTCTTATTCAGTTATACTGAAGTTATATTACTGAGTGAGGATTGCGCAAGAAGAAATTCCATTTATGTAATTCCCTCAGCATCTGAGTTGGATTGGGTTTCATACACCATGGCACCTCATGCTGAGACCCCAGTGTTATGGTTATTTACCTTCATATGTGGTCAATAGTTAATAGCGTGCACTGGCTCTACGACCACATTCCAGTAGAGCTCACAAACATGTGTTTTGTGAATATTATTCTGGGGGGGGGTATGTAATCTGAAGAAAAGAATCTGGAGATAATATCAAAAATATATTTGTGCATATATGATGCTTATTCCCATACCCAAGTACTGTAAATTTAAAAAGTACTAATACATATGGGATGGTTGTTCTGTTGTTTAGATGTGCAGTGCTCAGTGCTCAGGTCTTGATTGTTACTGATGCTTAGATTCAGGATATCTTTAAATAAGCTGTGAATATTTTAATCTTCAAAGGCACTCCATTATCAATAAGAATCAAAGATATGCATATGGTGCATATGCACAGTTAAACTTGGCAAGACACAATCAGCATATTAGTTTAGTCATTATTTTTTCCCATTAAGTATGTGCCAATGGCTTGTTTTAGTGTGGATGATTCTTTTAGAGTTTTTGAATGAGTGCTTTTGAAAAGCAAAAAGCAACCTCAGTTGGTTTGTTGGAGGTTTTGACTGATTTCATTGTTTATTCATCCTTGTGCATTCTGTGCACTGCACTGCATTCATTTATGCCTCTTTGTTTATTGAGCTTTCTAAATATGCTTACAATTTCAGAAAGGTTCTGTACCATTTGGCCTACTAAGCTTAGGTTTGTGTGCCCTGTGCAAGTGCTACTGATTCTTATGGAGGTTTAGATTTAGAGTGCCTTTGCAGCAAATGTGTTATCTTCAAACACACAGTGAAAGCTTCACACAATTAACAGGGCATTGTATTCTCTTGTGCCCCTTTGTTAATGGAGATTTTATGCAAATGACTTTCTGCTGGTTGCCCTGCTAAGCTTATGCCCCATGTGCCTGCACTCTGGTTGTGCTTTTGTGCAGTGTTTATGGTTCATTTTTCTTAAAAGCCTGTGTGACTTTGTTGGCTTTTAGCTCATTTTTAAAGGGTTTTGTTTAGCACTTCATATAAAAAGAAGACTTTTTATATATAATCTTTTTTCTTTGCTACTGAGTACTAGGATACTCATGAACAGTGCCCATTGGGCAAGTTGGCTTGTTGTTTTTAATTTTTCCACAATGATACACATTACTACACTTTATCAGGAACGATGCATGAATCACACTCTTCCCAGCCCTCTCTGAATAGTATGATGATGAATATGTTTCATAATGTCCTTCAGTATTGCTACCTTATAAATATGGAAAATTAAAATGGTGGCCCAATTTTAGAACAGGCATGTCCAACCTTGGGCCATGTGCAATCCTGGACCGCTAGTAATGCGGCCTCACCAGATCATAAACTTTTAACATTATTATGTGATTTATGTACATTAACTATATTATATATTTTATATGCCATCCAAGACAATTCCTCTTCACTGAATGAAGCTCAGGCAAGTCAAAAAGTTGGACAAGAATATACACAGTTTTATTAATACTGATAGAGAGGTCCCAAAAAAACTGATTTCATTATAAGAGAAATAAAATCCTCTTATTTCTTGTGACATTCTGAATTTCTGTCATAACGTCTGACATATAATGCAACAGATATAAAAGGATTCATGATGCAAACGCTATCAGTCCTTATTTTTAACTCACCAACCACCAAATCTTGCAATACCGGCCTTGTTTCCTGTTGCTGTATTAGAAATCCCTGGAAGGAAATTTATGTCTATGCTCCACAATACATCTGTAGGGTATTTTGAAAGCCTTAAAATAAAAATCACACTGAAGCAAGATAAATCGAGAGTAGTATATATTTACCAAAGAACTCCATTTAAAAGACTGCTCTGTGGTTATGATGTATATTTTTGAACCGGTGCAATTCATTTTCACATAATATACAGCTATGCCTTTTAAGGATTTTGTACACTTTTGTTACAAAAAGTCATTTTAGAAGATACATTTATTTTTGATGGAAAATTCTTAAGATTTGAAACAGGTATATGCAGTAGAAACAAAAATTGTTCCCAAGACAGGGAACGTGCTAAAATACCAATCTGTAGATGAGGTCTGAATAGAATTATCAAAGATCAATGTGATCAAGATAAATATCTGCTAGTGTAACTTCCATAGACACGAGTTGGATAGGAAAGAAGCAGAAAAATGAATATATTAATGGTGGACGAATAATTGTTCAACTCCTTTCTGCACAACAAGTGAAGTGATTTTTGTAAATGACATTTTATACCCAAGATTACAATTACTACGTGTACACAAGTATAAAGGTAGGATTATGATATTGGGCACTTAAGGAAAATTAGCATTTTTCATTGGAATTTAGATGTCTGCTTCATGAATTGTATTTGTAAAACAATAGCAATAGCCCTTAGATTTATATACTGCTTCATAGTGCTTTACAGCCCTCTCTAAGCAGTTTACAAATGTCAGCATATTGCCCCCAACAATCTGGGTCCTCATTTTACCAACCTCGGAAGGATGGAAGGCTGAGTCAATCTTGAGGCAATCAGGATCAAGCTGTTGGCAATGAGTTGAGTTAGCATGCAATACTGCATTCTGACCACTGCACCATCAAGGCTCATACAATACTATACAGTAAATTATTATACATCACAGACACTTCTTTAGTCACAAACTCATTTAGAACAGGATTCACTAATTCCAACGGTCAATATACTTCAGCTTTACATATATTTCTTTTTTTAGATACAACAAATTTCAGAGTAGCCCACATACCCCTAAACCTGGATACCTCATACTATGTCAGATTGGAATAACAAGTGGGGGGGTGGGGGTGGGGTCAGAGTATGAGCACAGTGAAACAGAAGCTAGAATTATTACCTAGATTTTCCCCTTTCTGACAGATTCACTTGTTGTCTCATGGGAAGAGACCCAGTTTTACCTTTCTAACCCTACCAAGCATGTATTCGAACAGAGAAAAAGGTCCAATCAAGCTCTACAGATATGAGGTTGATTAAGTGCTGAAAGAGTTATCTGAAATGTATTTTTTACTCATTCAAAAAAGAATGAGGTAGGTGGATGAACAGGGATCCAATCAGGTTTGTAGATGATGCAATGTTGAAGGTTGTAAAGCCCAAACATAATGGTAAGGAATATCCTTTACACTGGATGAATTGTCAACCAAATCATATACAAGATTCTATTTACATTGAGGATAATGTGATTTTCATTGAGGCAAACCTCTGTAAGTTCACATATATTGCAATAAGTGATTCAACAATTAAACAGAAAAAGTATATTTGGATATTGATAGTTCAATAAAGTCAATGTGTGGCAGCATTCTAAAAATCGTTAGGACAGCATTGAAAAATTAATTTGCAACACTGTAATGCTCCTAAATACATGGTACATCCAAGTCTTGAATACTGTGTAGAGTTCTAATTGCCATTTTTGTAAAAAGAATATAACAGAGTTGGGAAAAGTGCTGTAGAGAGTGCCAAATGATTAGGAGTCTTAAACATTTTCAATAAAAAGCTAGAATATTTGGCGCTCTTTATCTTAGGAAAAACTATCAGAGAGAGAACATGATAAAAGTGCATAAAATCATGCATGGCACGATGAAAGTGGATATAGCTAAGTTTTCCTTCATCTCTCAAAACATGAGGACCCAAGAGGGCCATCCGATGAAGGTGATTGGAAGGAGATTCAGAACAGAGAGTATGAAATCCTTCACACAGCTCATAATTACTTTGTGGAATTAATTTGGAACAGAAAAAATAAAATCTTCATGGTGCATGCAATTAACATGCAAATATTTACTAAAAGCTGAAGTTCTGACTACTAACTGAGATGGTATCAAAAGAAATCTATCAATGACAGATCTGTTGAGGACTATTAACCTTGGACTCGTTAACTCTGGATTAGATTAAATTAGATTTTTCCATATATCAGTGCAGTGGGACACAGGCAAGAAAGAGATGTGTCTCTATCATCTATTTGCAACCACCCCAAATGCATCACATTGCCCACTAATAATATTTTAAGACAGGCTTAGGTTGTTCCAGTTAAAGCTAATCTTATATTATTAAAATAGGTTATCAGATCATCTTATGCCAGATACTGCTTCTTGGGGAATTATTGCCACCATAAAAGCTCTTTATTTTCAAATGTCTGGTTAAGAGAATACATCAAATAGCAATAGCCCTTAGACCTATGTATCCTCCACATTGCTTTACAGCACTCTCTGAGTTGCTTACAGAGTCAGAATATTGGCCCCAACAATCTGGCTCCTCCTTTTACCAACCTCAGAAGAACAGAAGACTGAGTCAGCCTTGACCTTGTCAGGATCAAACTCCAGGGCAGAGTTTTCCTGCAATACTGCTTATTGCACAGTATGCAATACTGTGTCACCAAGGCTCCTTTCTAAACCACAAGACTTCGAAATGCTCCTGTAAGATGAGCTGATAAAATATTCTCAGGAATGCTTGATATACTGAATAAATTTCATCTAATTTACATTTCTATTTTAAAAAGAGCTACTTATGGACCCTTCTCTGCTTTATTTTCTCTATTTTTTTTAATGTGCTTAACTTGAAACTGGAGTTATGTTTTTTGCCAGATTGATAAATGGTCTTATTCACCTGACAAAGTGTGGGACTACAGATGTGTCTGAATTGTAAAGGTGTTAAAAAATTAATCTAAGACATAGTATTCTGGATATCATTCATCATTAATTGAACCTGAGGATACGTCTGAAATATAGGAATAGTTATAACACTTAATTGAATTTACTTATTCACTCCTCATATAGGTTTGAGAATACTTAAAATGACACTAAGAAGGACTTGCTGGATTTCCAAAAATCAGGCTTTGTATAGATACCAATGAAGTCAAGAAATTGGAATGTATATTTAGATTCTCCAACATCCTAGTATTAATAAAGATGAACTGAACATTTCAAGGCTGCTCCTTATTCTCTGGGAAATAATTATTGTTTTCAATTGTAACTCAAGATTAATGATCTACCAGAGATAAATGGAAATTTATTAAAAGGTGTGTATGTGTGTTGGGGGGAGGGAGAAGGTGACAGCTTAAGCCAAAGGATGTCACATAACGGTAATGAAAAGTCTTCCTGCATTGTAGCAGTGCTAATCTGCCATTGTAGCATATGGTGTGTTGGCATTCATTTGTCACTCTTCCAATTATGTTAGACTGAGAGGGAGACTTAGATAGTAGCAGACATTTGACAAGTTAAATGGCCAGAGAATGGCATTTGATTATGAAACCGCAAGAGAAAAAAAATATTCCCCAACCCTTACCATTTTATAAGACTAATGAAGCAAGAGCAGCCATCCAGCACCTATTTTTATTTCTTGACTGCTAGAGATACGGATATAGTAAAAGCAATTTGAGATCTTTTTCATAACTTTGATTTGCAAAGTATTAAATGATGCATATTGCTCTTACATCGTACAGAGCCCAAGATGTTTCCATGTAATTGCTGTTTCCTTTTAGAAATATAGGATTAAAAAAATTGATCAAAATTTCATGTACTCCTTGTCCAGTAAAAATAATATTTTCCTTGGAACAACCGATGAAGGCTGTTTGCAAATCCTTATATTCTGGAGAATATTAATTAGGACTATGTATTTACCCATCCACAAGGACAGCCTGATGAGAATCTGGATAATTCACACTAAAATAGCTCAGCATTAGCTCTAATGGCTTTGTTTTCACTCACAACTCTCTTCCAGACATACCTAACATTGCATTTTAATTGATACAAAAAGAATGGTTTTTGTTGAAAACACACACACACTCTCTTTCTTTGACAGAGGACTTTTAAAAAAATCTACAATTAGATCAAAACCAAAGTTCAATCAAATAGAAACATGCAACAAAACAGGCATGAAACAGAAACAGTAACCTGGAATGAAAGTCAAGGACACAAGTCTAGTTGCCGAACTTCTTTGTTATGTAATAGACTGGATTTTCAATTAATGTAGCTGCCATTTTTAATCAGCCATGAAAAAAGATTTCTAGAAAGTCAGAAACAATTGTCTGCAAAAATAATTCATCACAGCAGAGGAAGCTAAAACATGTATAGAAGTAGCCTTGCATTAAGCTAAGAACAGGATAAGTTCTACAACTTGTCTACTGCACATAATTCAGGCTTCAGTGTAACAAGTGACCTTAGTTCTTTGCAAGGGCTATAAATCTTGGCTTTATTTTGTTTTCATTCTAGCCTTAAATGGTGCCAATTTCAAGCAGGGGAAGCGATCTGTGTGCCTTATGCATTTTAATACTGCAATAGCAAAACAGAATGGTGCCTGATTTTTTCCATTGCATAATAATTTACCTAACAGGCAGATTCTAAGTGGTTTCCATATAAACATTTGAGGACACAGTATTGTAGCAAGTATATTGAAAGTTGTAATGGCCATAATGATAGAACAAATATATGCATACAATACAAAGAAAATAATGTTTGTGAACTGGTTCAGTTTCTATAAAAATGTTCTAAAACTCTTTATACCTTAAGTACCTTCTATTTTATTCTGTCAGATCTTTTGATTCAGCAGTGTGAGTAAAGAGAAGCATGAACAAAGAAATATACAATTATCCATGGCCGATAATTTTTCTCCTTTTCATACCAGAAACTAAAGTCCCCAAAGAAATTTAATAGAAATATACAACAAACAGTTTTAACCATGAAATTTTCTGATCTTGAAATACCTAAAAACAAAACTTGGTTAATTTGGAGTGTTCTGATTATTGTCATGGGAGTTTTGTTTTGTGCCTAGATTTTCTTTCTATCTGTTTTCCTAGATTAGCCAGTACAATAAAAGGACCACACATCTCTGCTGCCATTGATATATAATTAAAGGATCTAGGGAAAAATAGAAATTCATGTGGGCAAATGGACAAGTGACCATCTGGATTTTGGATTTCATACATACATGCATACATGCATACACACACACACACACACACACACACAATATTATGATAAATTATTATGCTTTTTACATTACCTGCCTGCAGAATGAAATCCAAATGGTCACTTGTCCATCTGCCCACATGATTTCTAATTTCCCTAGATCCTTTAATTATTTTTCCTAGGCTATAACTTCCAACCTTCACCATTTTCATCCCTGTTCTCTGCACTTTTTCCATTTCCTTGCAATCCTTCTTGTATTGTGGGAGTCAGAACTGGATGCAGCATTCCAGATGCTGAGCAGTGCAGCATAGAGTAGAACAATCACTTCCCATGATTTCAACATTGTACATCTGTTGATGAAGCTGAAGACTGTATTGTCAGTTTTGGTCAATACTCTTAAATAAATACAAGACTTAGATTGGATTTGATATAGAAATGTGCTACATAACATCAAACTTGTAAAGAAAAGAGTCTGTGAAAAGCAACATGACACATCCTGAATGGTATTTATCTCACAGTTGTTCAATCTCCAGTTCACTGAATGAAAGATGCATTGCAGTTTATTTACCTGTATGATAAGTAAAAACTGGCTTTCCATATATGTATTTCAACAAATTGTTGTTGTTGTTATTGCTGTTGATTGCTCAACCAGTTGTTTAGACTGGATTGGGATTTTATCCACCTAACAGGTCTCAATGTCTATGGAGATTCCTAGTCATCCAGGTCATGGTTGTCCTAAAGGTGTTTTTTCAAAAGGTAACTGGACTTTGTTTTTCCTTGAACACATTTTGCTTCTCCTCCAAGAAGTTTCTTCACTTCTAAAGACCTATCAAGGCCTTCCCAAGGACCTAGGATAGGCAGATATTGCTGTCTGATTGTGTTAAAGTGCAGTAGAATCTCCAGCTAGACTGGAGGGAGGTATTAAAAGAGGGCTTTAAATATTTAACAAATCACATATAGTTGCAATTTTTATTAATGAGAAATGTTTTTAGCACAATCTAACCAAGAACAATGAAAGGATTACATTTTCACTCTTTCAGGTAGAGCCTTTAATGGAACCCATATCCAGATACACATGATGTGGCCTGGGATTATGGCATCAAAATGACCTCGACAAAAAACCATTAAAGTTAAAGAAAAAGACAGCACTCTAGATGGTTGAGAAATCAAACTGTGACTTAAATCGTTATTAAACTATGTTGGGTTTATGCTAATGCAACTTTATGAAATACTGTTAACTTCCTTTCTATACATTATTTTTTGTTTTTCATTAATTTGTGATTTCATGGCAATTATTTATCCTACAATCTTTAATACCAAACTACTTTTACACCAACTTGCTATAAATACCTCACATAGTTAAACAGACAAGGCTGTGAAAATCCAGAATGGACAGATAAAGATTAATACTTCACATAGATCACTGCTAATGTGGGCAATTCATCTATTAACACGAACAGTTTTGCTAAGAAATATTGCCTTCTTTTTCACTTTCTTGCAACAAACAGCTTTATTTATTGATGCTACACTGTTATAGTGAAGAAACCTATGAAGAGTGTGCTTGAATCAAGTGGAAATTAATCATAAATGTTGCAACCTAGTAATCATAGATGAACAGAACTAATTCAGTACTGGAAATTACTAGAAAGTCTCCAACTCTGTCTTCAAGCTTTACAGATGTGAGATTCACAATAAAGTTCAACTCTGCAACCCAGAAATTTCTTTAATTCTGTTTTCTCTATAATTATTTTGAGGAATAGATTTTGCAGTTGTGGGATCATTTGGGAAGATCCAACTCTACAGTTAAGTAAGTAAGAGGTCTTCTGCAATGGAGCCTGAAGATGTTTGTCTTCTATATGTAACCAGATGGAAATAGAGGCACAGTGGTTCAGTGGCTTAATGGCACTGGAGACTGTCTCTGTTCCAGCAGTTTGAGTCCTAGCACAGTGTAGCAGGGTGAGATCATGTCACTCACTTCAGTTTCTGTCCACCTAACAGTTCAAAAACATGTTCTAGGGTAGTAGATAATGGTGTCTATGGAGATTCTCAATCATCCAGGTCATGGTTGCCCCAAAGGTCCTTTTTCAAAAGGCAAATGGACTTTCTTTGTTTTTCCTCAAAGATGTTTCATTTCTCATCCAGTCCTGAAGAAGCTTCTTGGATGAAAAGTGAAACATCTTCAAGGAAAAACAAAGAAAGTCCAGTTGCCTTTAGAAAAAGCATTTTTGTGACTACCGCTTTAGTAGGAGACAAGTTGGTGCTCCATGCAGTCAGTCAGATTCCTGCTGATTCTGAACCTTCCCAGTTGCAGTGCCATTTACGAGGTGGCTCTGGGGAAGGGAGAAGGCCTAGGATGATGCTGCAGGAAGAGCCACTCATCCTTTTTTCTGGTGCGAAGTAAGCTCTCCTTCCTGTGACATACCTTAGGAAACCGCAAACATGTCTACAACAGAACTGGTAAATTGGCAGCCAAACTACTACTCTGTAATAGCATTGTGGTCTCCTGGCTCATGTAACAATGCCATACACTAACAACAACAACAACAAAACAACAACAACAACCAGCTGGAAATAAAGCTGGCTCCAGAAATCCCTTTCAAGGTTTCAACTCTTCACCTCTGCTTCAATTATGATGTATCTTAAAGTTCTGCCTGACTATAGTGTTCATGGTACCTGGCCTCTAACTGCTAGACAGGGCTAGGAGGACAGTTTCACCTGGTTTTTTTTTTTTTTTAACTTTTACTATTTTCACTATTCACTATTAGTGAACTTCTTAAGAAGAACCCTAGCTCTTCACTAATACATTACTAGAATAAGGAAAAAATGGCTGGTGGGGTCAATGACTGATGAGGAAGGCATTTGTACTTAATATGAATTGTCTGGTTAAACAACTCCACCAAATTTCTTCAGAATCTATCTTCTTATACCTTAATTATATCATAGAAAGAAAGAGTACATTTTATATTTAGTAGGTAACATGTGACATACCCAAACGCTTCATTTCTAAATCTAAGAGATTAAGAAAAAAACTCTTCATTGGTATTAAAGTAGATAGTTTTAACAATATCTCAGTTTTAAAAATAAATGGTTTTCCCAGATAAAAATAAATGGTTTTCAATCTTTTTTTCTAAGTATAGTTTTAAAAAAAACTTCAAAAAGTGATGCTTGATAATTAGAAGCTGAAATTTTTGCTTTGTCTCTCTGTCATGGTTTTTGGTCAACACTTTGTTAATTGCATCCTTAATTTATCAGCTCACTAGATGGAAAACAGACTGGAAAAAGCAAGCTAATTGTAGAAGAGAAAGAACACGAAGATTGACAGACAAATTTCCAAACCTGCCACCTTATTTATTACTTTTCCTGGAAAGCAATGGAATGTGACAAATGTGGTCAAAGCTGGAGGTACCTGTCTTTCTTAGACTGTGGCACACTACATCCTTCTCTCATATTACTTTGAAATTTGAATGCTTCAGTGCTTTAGCTGTTGGTAAATAATTATACATTTTTCAATGAGTCTAGAATAATATAAGAACTAGAAAAAATATCTATTGTTGCCTGTGCCATCACATTTTGGACCATCCATAGTTTCTCAGTGGTCTTCATTTGCAGCTCCATGTAGTCTTCAATAAATTATTTATAAGGTGACTAGAGAATAAGTGACTGTCTGAAGAGTCTCCTAATAGAGAAATAGGTGCAATTGATACCCTAGATGGATGTAGAGTTGCTTTATTGAGAACATGGTTGCCATATCAATTTAATAAATAAAATAAAAATAGAATATCAAAGTCCTCTTGGCCATAGCTCTCACCTGCTCTTTGACCCAGGAGGTGTGAATCCAAGATAATCCTTGGTTTGCACAAAAATCACAAATGGAAAATTGCTGCCCTTTCCAAGATGAAAGATGAATCTAAATTTAAAGAGTATTTGAATTTCATTTTTAAAAGATATTTTATTTAATCAACTTTATGCTCTTACCAAAAGTTACCCATTTTTCTGTCTTCCCAATCTACCTGAGCATAGTTTGAAGGTACACGATACAACAAATGTTGGCTTGATCAAAATTTGGACTGAAGGTGACTTCCGGTTTGCTCAGGAGGCCACCATGGACGTTTGGAAGATAAGCTCCGTCTTCCACGTCCAGTTTCGCTTCACTGGGGGACCCTGGAAAGGGTCGAAAGTTGACATGTAGGGGCAACCAGCAAGGAGGGGATCCCTGTGATCGCAGAAGGGTGGTAGCTCTTCCGTTTGATTCAGGGCAGCCCTCCAAACTGGCGGATGAAAGACCAGCCATAGAAATATGGCTCGTCACTAGACTGCAGACAGCCGAAGTCACACTTACCATCAGGCAACTTTAAAGCAGCGCGGAAGAGACTGGGTGAGATCTACCTCTCTTAAATCCTAACTACCTTTGTTACCTGCATGAGCTGCTTAAGTACTTTCCCCCCTGTGGAGAGGGAAGGGAGATTTTACCCCTTCCTCTAAAGACAGCGGCGACTGACTATCCAGGGGAGTTTTAAAAATGTTGCAAGAATAACTTGATCCTAATTGGAATTTTATTTCTTAAAGTTTGTGGACTAAAAGACTTTCTACTCTTACTGAAGATCTGGGTTTTTACTTATAAAAAAGAAGTAAAACTGAAAAGATTATAAAAGCTTTGGACCTAAAGGAAAATTTTAAATATAGCGGTGACGTCTTGTGGCTAAACCTGATATTATAATCTGTTATTATTTAAAAGAGACTTGGCTGACAGCCTAGATAATTGATAAGACTTACAACCTTAAGACACTAATCAGCTGTGAAGCCCAACTGCGTTCCATACTTACTGAAAATTTTTTTTTACACTCTCTGATTGCACAGGATTTAATCTAATACATTACTAAGAGAATATGAAGGAAGATCAGGAACAAATTCTCTCTATGCTGAAACTATTCTTACAGCTACTGATGAAATAAGAGGTTGCAGAAAAGAATGGGATGTCAGCCCAGATACACGAACTCAAAATTTGATTACAACTGAAAAATCAACTACACAGAATATAACGGAAAAAGTGGACCAATTAAATACTATGATAGAGGATTCAACTTATCAACAAATACAGTCAATGGAAAACCAGAAAAGGGACTGACAAATCAGAAGAAACCTGAGGATCAAGAAAAACAACAGACTGAAGAGAAGATAAACAGTTTAAGACAACTACATCAAGATGGAAAAATAAAGAGACAATTTGTTAGTTCTCTCAAAATAATGGTGACTAGATGGTTTTTTCTACGTCAAACAACATACATAATAACACAGGGAGATTTATTTGATGACTCAAAAGCACGGACATGGAAGACGATTTGGCAAAGAAAGAAAGCTAGAATAAGACTGAAGAAAATTGGGGTTTTGACTTACTAGTGAGAATTAAAACAGAATATTCTCAAATAGATAAGATGTGTACTTTGAATATTAGAAATTGTTATGAGTTGAGTTAAAGGATACTTTGGTCATTTAAGACTTGGAAATATAAACATTAATAGTTAAATTTGAATTTTGAATTTTGAATATAGGCAATTAATATATATATAAAATAAAAACATTGATGAATGTAATAAATATGTTTTTTATTTAGTGGTAATAATAAAAATTATTAGCTTAAATATGAGATAGTAGATATTGAGAGAAAAAAGAGGAAGTATTAAATGTTGAAATAAGAGAAATTTTGGTTATTTAGATATTTGGAAATTATTAGAAAATAAGAATATTATATTGTATTATTAACCAGCTGATGTAAGATCTTGGGATGAATTGTGATAAAGGGAATTGGGGTTATTTAAAACTTGGAAACTATAAATATTAAACATTAAATTTAAATATTAATGGGAAGTTAAAAATTGGGAAAAACTTACCAGGACATTGATTGTCTAAAAAGTTTGAATGTTAAAATGACTAAGATATGTATAAACTAAAAATTATTGATAAATGTAAAAAAGTTATTTGTATTAATTTAAATGTGAGACAGTAAATGCCAAGGGAAAAAGAGAGGAAATATTTAACGTACTAGTTTGTGATCTGTACTAAAGAAATTTGTATGTTATTGAATTATGAACCAACCCAGCTGCCACATGGCTTTTCAAATATTTAAATGTAAAACTGGAAAATCAATAAAATTCAAAAACAAAATTTGGACTGAAGGTCACCTGAATTATTTCTACGTATTGTTCTGAGTTCTTCGAAAGAAAGGTAAGATCTACAGTAAATGGAAAAATGTGCAGAAATTCTCAATTAGTTAATAAATATGTACTGGTGAAAAAAAAAGTTTGTAACATATTAGATGCAAGTGATTTTTGAAAAGCATAGGATCATTTTTGGTAGGCACCCTAACTATCTGCAGAAGATACTTAAAGTAAACTAAAATGAGAAGGACACTTCCTATAAAGATCAAATATACACATATTTTGCATTATTCACCATTAATATAATAATTCACAAAATGTTCATACATGTTTGGGCAATGTGGAAATGGGGTAATTAATGAAATATTTTTGCAACATTGTGACTTACCTGATGTTGAACATAAACAATGGTTAAGAACTTTTCTTCCTTCCTTGTTTTTTTTGACATCATAGTTCATACCAGATGCCCTAACCATGATAATAATAAAATAATAAATAATAAAATAATAAAAACGTTTCTTTCAACATATACATAACAAGAAAAAAGTCAAAGAAATAGCTGGTCCACTAAAGAGAGAAGATAGCAAGGAAGTTACAGGCAGTAGAGAGAAAGCAGAGCTGCTTAACTCATTCTTTGCATCAGTCTTCATGCAAAAAGAAACTATAGCCCAACCTCCCAAAAACCTAACTATAAAAGACAGACTAGAAATAGAAATAAAAATAAGCAAGAAAATGGCAAGAGAACACCTGTCTGACCTTGATGAATATAAATCACCGGGACCTGATGGATAATATCCTAGAGTTCTGAAGGAGCTAGCAGATATTATTTCAGAATAATTGTATCATATCTTTAAAAAATCTTGGAGTACTGGGGAACTATCAGAGGATTGGAAAAGAGCTGATGTGGTTCCCATCTTCAAAAAAAAAAGGGGGGGGGGAAACAGACCCAGGAAACTACAGATCAGCCTAAAATCAATACTTGGGAAGATACTAGAAAAAATAATCCAAAAACAGATCTATGAACATCTAGAAACAAAGTTATAACTAGTAGCCAGCATGGGTTTGTTAAAACCAGATCATGCCAAACCAATCTTATTTTATTCTTTGACAAAGTGACTAAATTAGTAGAGCAGCGAAATGCTGTGGATATAGTATACTTAGACCTTAACAAGGTATTCAACAAAGTAGATCACAACCTATTTCTTGGTAAACTAGAAAAATGTGGGATAGACAGCATCACCACCAGATGATTTTGTAACTGACTGACAAACCATGCTCAACGAGTAGTCCTTAATGGTTCTACGTCTACATGGAGGGAAGTAAGCAGTGGGGTACCACAAGATTCCATCTAAGGGCCAATACTCTTCAATATCTTCATAAATGACTTAAAAGGAGGGACTAGAAGGAGAACTCAACAAATTTGCAGATGGCACTAAGCTGGCAGGAATAGCTATAATCTCAGAAGACAAGCTAAGGATCCAAAAAGATCTTGACAGACTTGAACAATGGGCTCTATCCAACAATATGAAATTTAATGTGGAGAAAAGCAAGGTTTTACACCTAGGCAGGAAAAACCAAAGGCACAAGTACAGAGTAGACAAAACCTGGCTCAAAAACAGTAACTGTGAAAGGGACCTTGGAGTCCTAATGGACGTTTGCTTAAACATGAGACAGCAGTGTGCGGCAGCAGCCAAAAAAGCTAATACAACCCTTGGTTGTATAAACAGAGGCATGGAATCAAAATCACATGATGTATTAGTATCACTTTATAAAGCCTTAGAAAACCTGGAATATTGCATCCAGTATTGATCACCACATTACAAAAAAAATGTTGAGACTTTGGAAAAAGTGCAAAGAAAAGCAACTAAGATGATTAAAGGCCTGGAGACAAAAAGATAAGAATGGTTGCAGGAATTGGGTATGGCTAGTCTAGAGAAAAGAAGGAGTAGGGGTGATATGATAACAGTATGCCAGTATTTGAGAGGCTGCCACAAAGAAGAAGGGGTCAATGTATTTTCCAAAGCACAGAATGCAAGACAAGAAACAATGGATGGTAACTAATCAAGGAGAGAAGCAACCTAGAATTAAGGAGAAACTTCCTAACAGTGAGGACAATTAACCAGTGGAACAGCTTGTCTTCAGAAGTTGTGGGTGCTTCATCACTGAAGGTTTTTAAAAGACTGGACAGCCACCTGTCTGAAATGGTATAGAGTCTCCTGCTTGAGCAGGGGGTTGGACTAGAAGACCTTCAAGGTCCCTTCCAACTCTATTCTGATTGATAAAGTCTATCTTAAAGCATATCCAGATAATGCTTCAATTGTTTCTTTTTTGAGTGCCAGATTTCCATGTTATAGTCAATACTTAGCAGGAGCACATATGAAACAATCCTATACTGTCCAATATTAATTGTCATTGTATATCTAGCAAAACTAGTAATTCTTATCTCATATCTAGTAGAATTTACAATGAAAAACAAATCCAGGGCATATCAAAATAACTATTAACATCACCTTCAAAACAATAAAAACTACAAGGGAAGAAAAAAACAATATACTACCGTTCTTAGATATCCTTATCAGCAGAGACAAGGATGGCAAACTAGAAACACAAAGTAACTGATAAACCACCTACATCACCCATGTGCTCCACTACCAAAGCAATATCCCAACCTCCCACGACAGAGGCTGTGTAAGGAAAAACTAGTCTATTGTAAAACCACCCATGCTAAACAAGTGTTCCACTACCAAAGTAATACCCAAATTCTCATAGAGGCAAACAGCATCTACATACCATATAATGATGATGGGTAATGAAATGTCTGCAAGAAAACAACCAAGCTCAGAGAGCACCAAGGACTTCACATATCAAATAACTTGGAATAGAGTTGTACCATACTGTAGGAGAACAGATGGGTTTCATCCTCTTCAGATTTAAAATCCACTGTTTCTTTGAAGTTTTGGCATATTGAAAAAGGCAAGGGCAATTGCCACATCAAAAAGGAGGAGGATTAAATTACTTCCTTTTAAATGAAACACCTGTAGTTAGAAGATGAGGAAGGAAGGACATTGGATTCAATGAGTGAAATATCTGCTTTCATATCAGAGTGACTTTCACATTCAGACTTTTTCATTTTCTAATAATAGACTGGGAGAATAATTATTACAAGTTTAATTATTTTCTCACTTCATTTGCTCTCTCCCAGTTGTAAGAAGAATTATCTATCTGAGGGTTTATATATAGTATAAGTTCATTTATTACATGTTATTCTCTGTCCTCAAGTGTCAGTCAGCTCAAATGAATTCAGAAAGGAACATCTAACATTAATGAGAACTGGCTGAAGTGGGCTGGGGTGCCCTTTCCAAAATTTTCCTAACTGGTTTTTGAGTGGGCATCAGCTGAGATTGAAAGGACAGGGATAGAGGTGAGCTAATTATCATCCCTTACAGTTTTCAGGGACCTTATCCCACGGGTCATCATTCATGAGATCCTGCTCATTAAGTTTGCTTCTAGGGACCATTTGGGATTATTGCTTTTCTATAATTTTCCCTGATGCATAGCAACCTTCCTCCCTGAGCTCATTGACTCAATTTGGGGGCTGATAGTGGAGTTTCCCAGCTCTGGGGGACTTTAATATGTCTGAGGTAGCTCAGGGGTTAATGGCTTCTATGACATCCAAAATCTGACTCAGGATAGTGGACACACTCCAGATTTGCTGTTCCTATTGGAAGAGTGGCAATATGATCTGAAATTGAGGAGCTTTCAATGTTCTCTTTGTCATGGTCAGTTTATGCCTTGATTTCTATCGGATTGTCTAATACCACTGTCCATTGCTAGGAGGCTAGACCTGAAGGGTTTTAGAGAGAGTTGGGGGTTTTACCTATTGGTTTGCTGCAAGTCAATCTAAAATCTTAATTGCTGCTTGGAATAAAGCTGAGGCCTTAGTTTGGATTGTACCTATGCAACATCTATTCTCTTATGGACTCCATTACTGTCTATGTTTCATGAAAGAGCTGAGATAGTTGAAATGGGAGAAGAGATGTCTAGAAGTATACTAGCTATACTAGTCTCCCTTTAATTCTTTGTCAGTAAATTTAAATTTAACACACAGATATCTAGAGGGTTTTATTTTCTCCATCAATTGGGGAATGATTTTTTTTTTATTACTCTACGTTTGGAATTTATTAAGTAGCATTTGCTTGGAGAGGAGAGAAAGAAAAACAAATATTGTTATTCTGCTGTTATTTTTTAACTGTTTTGTTTTCTAATGTGATTCTTTACTTTTATCCAAGTCCATACATTTTTAACCTCAGCCTTTCTTAATGTACATAGTTTTTGTCTGTTCTGTAATTTTGTAAGTTTCTGTGTTCAATTTTCAATTCTTTACCTTTCAGTCCCCCCGCCACACTTTTAAAATTTATTTTCCTTACTTGCTATACGGAAAAACAAAAAAAACCTAAACAAAACTTCTGTTTCTTTCTGCTTCTTGTCAGTTTCTTTTGCTATTGACAGAATTTATTTTTATGTTGGAATAGGAATTTTTCTTCACTGATTCAGCACAATTTCTTTACCCATGCTTTGCTAGAGAATGTGGAATTTGCTGTATCAATTCCATGCTGTCTCGGTCTTCAATATATATTTCAACAAGGGGGAAGAGAAAAGATTTAGTTAGGTTAATCAATCATGCACCTATGAGCTAAACAACTCAACACAAAAAATAAAATAAGGGTGAAAAGATTCATTATGATTCTATGCCAAAAAAGGCAAGAAATACATTTTATATTAAGAGAGATGATTTATTATAAAATGTCACAGCATCAGAGTCATGCACTAGAAGGAGTGCTGCTTCTGACATTAATTACCATGGCATAATATTTAAAATGTATTAACTTCTGTTTGGAGCTTAAATGAGAAAAAATATTTGTCCAGATATATGGAAAGTCTTATCTTCCTACAGGTCATCATGTTTCTTTTTTTATTATGTTCAGATCAACTACCATAATCTTGGGTAATCAAAATTTCAGTTTTAGCTCAAAGAACAGACAAAGCATTGTACAAGAAATATTTGCTTTCTGGTTTTGGGATTTTACTTATTACATTCATCACTACTGTGACAATTTATTCTTCCAATTGCTAATATAGACAGTAATATTTAACAGTATCTGCTTGAATGAATTTTGAGAAAATGGTTCAAAGCTATAGTAGCTTTATGTCTTACTACACTTGGAAATGTTTCCATTTTGCTTGAATATATCCTCTGGTACAGGTTATTTGGGTAAAGAGATTGAAAAATATCTTCAAATTGCACTTATTTTCAATGCATAGTTGCTGAAAAATGTTATTACCTGATAGAGGTTTCAAATTGATTTATATATTTGAATTACAATAAATTGAAAGATGGCACCTTCGGTATTCAAATTGGGCCAAAATAGAGTTAGGAACGATTGCTTGCCTCTAGCTTTTTCTCTACAGGGGATCAGATTATGAATCTGGCAGTTTGTCTGATATTAGACTCTGACATACAGGACTCTACTCAAAGCCATCTGATAAAAGCTAAGGTGACATCATGGCTATCATGCCATCATTGTCCAAATTATCATTTGTATTAAGGTGTCTTGACATTTGGGATATTCTGTACCTACTTTGCACCTTGTGAATAGTGATATCCCTGCCACACTGTTGTAAATATCAGACAAAAGTATACATCAACTCCCTTTTTATGACCCTGTAACCCCTATTCAGGGATTAAATATCTCTGGATGGAGCTGAGCATTTACTGGCTGGAGGCTCTTCCTGAAGCCTACATGGAGTTTGCAGCAGATATTTTTTCTCTCCTTCTTTCTTTAGGAGAGAAGTATCTACTGCTACCTAGTATTGAACTCCCAATCTTCTGAATGTGAGGTGAGAGTCTTCACCACTAGGCCACCATGCCGCTCAGACATTAGCAATCCTTTTGTTTTCAGAGGATTCAGATGAACAGAGAGACTGGGTTCATGCATGGCACTAAACCGTGATTTATGAAACCATGGTTTATTGAATAGTCCACCCTGATTGTGTTTGTAGAACATGACAAAGCGCAGTACTGAGTTCAACCCAAAACTGGGCAAACCATATTATGACCTAGTGATATGTATAAGCTGTACTTGTTTGTTAACTCAGTTCCCTCAGGATGATATAATTAGTGTGACATTTTGGATGGAACAGCAGCATGGTCCCCATTGCTCCTTCCAGTATATGTATCTAAAATATGAAGGGGACACCTGTGAATAGGAGATAGTTCAGCAATGATAATCCCTACTAGATATTACTGGATTCTGATTCCCATTATTCCTAATTACTGGAAAAGATAGAGTCAATAGGAGTTATGGCCAAATATTCTTTACCTCTGGTTTAATTTATCCAAATAGGCACAGAACTGAGAAGAATGCTTGTTGGATGAGTTTTGTTTTCAGAGGCTTTGGGCACAAAGCCTGTTTTCTCCTGAGGTCTATTAGTCAAGCCAGTAGCGTTTGATTACCAACACATGGAGAGTGTAGATGTTAATACACAATGGGAATAAATTCTTCATTTGAATCAATAGTTCAAAGGAAAGCTGTCCTGGGGATATGGGTGTTTGTGAAGGTAATACTGTCAACAGAAACATAGATTTCTAGGCATAATTACATGGAAATCTCTGCTAAATTACTTGGTATCTCATCCTGTGTAGGATATTTTCATCTGGACTCCCAAATTAATTGCAGACTGAATATTAGCTGTTTTGTGTTAAATTGCACAGAAACAGGATAAGCTGCATTTTGCTAGGTTTATTTTTTTAGTCAACCAAGAAGAATTTTCACACCTCATTAATAAATATAAATGAGAGGTAAAATGAAGCCTTTAGAATGCAATGGCAATACTTCAGGGTTTTTGATCACTCATTATACATGGGGGCTTTTATGAGATCACATTAGCTTTACTGTCTTATCACACAGAATAACTGAAAATTGCTCAAAGCTGCTGCAAATGATGCAGAGATTATCTGAAGCATAGCAACTCCACTCCTCTTATGTTATTCAAACCTAATCCAATTTCTTTTTCTCTTCTTAAAAAGCCTTTTTTATGAATATAATACTTTCCTTTCAAGTAGGGACTGAACTGCAAAGGATTTACTGTGTGATGGGAGGTTGAGTTTAGAATAAAGAAATGCTTTTTCTATTATTATATAATGAAATGTACAAGTTTCCTGCCATCTCTGAGGTTAGCAGAATAAAAGGCTGGCAGCATTTTTGTTAGCAGCAGCATCAGTCTTACTCTTATTGCATTATCTTATGGGTTCAAAAAGGAAAGAAATCAAGAAAGGAAATATTCGCAATAGTGGCGAATATCTGTACAGTAGCTCAGGTGTAGGATGAGGGTGAAGGTTCATTCTCCGAGCTTGAGGGTTGGTTTCCAAACATTTCATTATCACACTAGGTTACATCTTCAGCGGTGTTTAGTGGATGTCTGTTTCAGTGTTCTCCTTATATAAGGGCTTCAGGTGTGGGAGTGTCAAGTGAGGGTCTTGTGATGGACCAGATGTGAGTCATCATAGAGAGGCTTGTGATGGGGAGGTATTTCAGGTCAGGGTCATCAGAGGGTGTGAATTAGTGGGTCAGGAATGAGTCGTCAGTGGGAGGCTGGTAATGGGTCTTGTGATGGGGAGAATATATCAGGTCAGGGTCATTGGAAGGTGAACTGCTGGGGGGGTGAGGGGGCTTGAGGGTTGGTGCTGTTGATGGCTGTTTGATTGATTTGGATTCTGATGGGTTCATATCTTGGTGGTTGATCAATATGTCTGTTGATGGAATTGCTTGTGGAGTGCCAGGCTTCAATGAACTCCCGACCATGGCAGGTGGTAGTGTGGCCGATGATTTTATAGTATTGCTCCAATTGAACTGGTATTGTTTGGTGTCAGTGTGGGTAGCGATTAGGGATTTGGGATCATGGCGTTTGACTGCTAGCCAGTGTTCGTGGATCCTGGTTTTCAACTGACGTGATGTTTGTCCCACGTAGAAGTGGTTACAATCGTTACAGTTGATTTTGTAGATGACATTGCTTCTTTCATCCTTCTGTGTCTTGTCTTTGGTTCTAGATAATTCCTGGCGGAGTATGGCTGTGGGTTTGTGGGTTATCGCTATTCTTAGGGGTTGGAGAATTATGGCTGTCATTTCTGACACCCCTTTTGTGTATGGTAGGGTTCATTTTTGGGTGGCGGTCGGCTGTGTAGTGTGTAGTGGTTTGGGTGCTGTGTGTCGGAATATGAAGTTTTTGAGATAGTCATTATGGAGAAAGATGTCAAGCAGCCATTTCTCTTCTCCTTTTCTTAGTGCTGTGGTGCTGCAGTGTGTCCTGGCCCTTCTGAAGAGGGTCTGGACACAGCCTCTTTTGTGTGCAGTGGGGTGGTTGCTTGCAAAGCTGAGGATCTGGCCCATGTGAGTAGGTTTGCAGTAGATGCAGGTTTCCTTCAGTTGTCCATTGTCCAGTCTCCTTACATCGATGCTAAGGAATGGGAGTTTATTGTTTGTTTCCTCTTCACGTGTAAATTTAATCCCAGGGAATATGTTGTTAAGTAGGTGGTGTGTTTCTTCAATTTGGGAACATTTGATGATGACAAAGGTGTCATCGACATAACGTGTCCAGAATTTTGGTTGGACGGTGGGTAGAGCTATGGATTCGAGTCATTGATATAATCTCTCCATCACAAGACCCATTACCAGCCTCCCACTGATGACTCACTCCTGGCCCACTAATTCATACCCTCCAATGACCCTGAGCTGAAGTACCTCTCGATCACAAGTCTCTCTCTGATGACTCATACCTAGCCCATCACAAGACCCTCACTTGACACTCCCACACCTGAAGCCCTTATATAAGGAGAACACTGACACAGACATCCACTAAACACCGCTGAAGATGTTACATAGCCTGGTAACAAAATGTTCGGAAACCAACCCTCAAGCTCGGAGAATGAACCTTCACCCTCAAGAAAATATTCCTTATTTACAGAAAGACAATGAAGGCAGGCAAGTGTGATGAAAAAGTGAATAGCATCAGGATTCTGAGCTAGGATTTAGGAGCCATCAGAGGTACATGAATTGAGAAGGAAAGAACAATTTTGTAGGATAGAATGGTAGTTGACCTGATTGCAAGAAAAGAGGAGAAGAAGAAGCCATAAATTGCTTGAGGATCCTTGAGGAAGATGACAGTTGCATGACTACATTCATCCTTCAAGTACTAAGCTTGCTCTTCAAAAGTACACAGGGCCAGGTCAAACAAATGGATGCAGCAAAAACAAAATAAAACAAAAACATTCTTCTAAATTTGATTTATTTTTAAATTTCAATTTAATTATCCTTTTAATTAAAACAAATTAAATGAATTAAACACCATTTATATGATTCCCCCCCACATATTTAATGAATTTCCATTGTTCTCCCCATTAAACATTAACAGTTTGCTAGTAGAATTTGGAGAAAGTACATATAAACCTTTGAGGACTTGCATATAATTTTTGAGCCTCAGCATTTTCACTCAGGCATTACAATTCTGTAAGGTTTGGGAAATTATCAAGGTTGCCAAATTTCCTAATGTCATCAGTAAATGTTAGAATAGCATGATTAGTGAGATCTCAGAGAACTCCTACAAACCTTATAACCTGAAATATCATTTATTTTACAAGACGTTCCCACCACCATAGCCATAGAGGAAATTTAAATATATGATCTCCATGTTCTGTATCCTCATTTGCTGCCTCCACTGGCCATTCAATACTGAGTGTATGTCCTTCTTTCTATCTAATTCTATAATGAATTGTTCTGCTCATAACTTAACATAACTATTGCAGGGCAATCTATCTGCTCTTAAAGACAGGCTGTCTTTTTGAAGCTGCAGCTGATTCAGCATGCAGTGGTTGGGTAGTTATGATTGCACTGCAATACAGTCATCTAACACTGGTGCTTTGCAAGATGCACTGGCTTCTAGGATCCATTAAGTTCAATTCAAGCTCTGGTTATTATCCACATATGAAACTCTTCATGCCAGAAGGCTAGACTGGGTTGCCCATCTTCAATTATTTCTGCTCATCCCATAAGGCCCAACAGGGTGCCAACTGATGAGACCTAGGAGATAATCCTCTGTTGCAACACCGAGCTGTGGAAAACCATAATCCCAACATTGTTAGATGTTTGTAAAATGCGAAAAACTTTATTTTTCCCCTGGGCATTGGACCAGAGTACTAGATGAACCCATCATTAGTGGACAGCGGATTCATTTAGATTGACCTTAGATGTCTTATTAATTAATTTATTAAACCTATATGCTGCCACTCTTGCCCTATGTTTTTATTTTTGTTTTGAGCAGGTTTTAAAATGTTAGTTTTAACCTGAAATTACCTGTCCAGAGTTGCATTTGTGAGTGGGTTAATTGAATGTGTATTTCTTTAGTTACATATTTAAATATGTATAATTTTACAAATAGTATCATTGCACTCTCAATGAATTTAAAGGCTTATAAGGATTTAGGTGTTTAGATACAAGGATATATGGTGTTTCTCCCTCTTTTACTTTTCTATTTCTGCAGTAAGGAACAGACTCAGTTTGTTAAAATAACAATTATAGACTTGGCACCCGTCATATATCAAAGTTGTTAGGTTACATTTTAAAAAATGTGCCTCTAATGTCTTCACACCTTGAATGATATCTATTTTTTATTTTTTTTGTTATCTTGAATCCTTATCAGCTATAAAGCATTTCTCTCTGAATTCTGAGGTCTCTGATAGTATATGCAGCATGCACTCACATTGCATTTGATCAATATTCTGTGTAAGGTCTGGGTAACCTTAAGCTCTTCCTCTTGACTCATCTAGGTACAAGAGACCAACAAGCTAGTTTAAAAAAGAAAGTGAACATTGGATCCTCTCCAATTGTTGGTGTTTTCTTAGATACGTTTTCCACCACATTTCATGATATGCACATGAGGTACCCAGATCAAAGTAACTGAATTATGTACAAAAATTTTCATTGCCCACTAAAAACGGGAAGTACTTATTAAACTGCAGAACACTGAGACTGGAAGGAGGTATTGAAAGATGAGCTTTTGTTTGGTTTTCTGTATCTATTGGAATGTGTGTGCACACTTTGCTTGGTTTCATCCCTGTCACTGATCAAGCTGTCAATAAGCATCAGCTGCCCTGATTACACCATTGAAATGTTGCTGGAAAGCAAGTCTGGTTGGTAGTTGTGTGTACTCTGGCAGGCTGTGATTATTGGATGCTTTGTTGAATGATTTAACAGGAGCTTATTAAAGCTGTTGGTCAAGGCTGCCTACAGAAAGTAAGGGAGTATTCCAGCACATACACTAAACAAGCAGTTCACCCATTTCCCACCACATGTTTTAGCATCATATATTACTGAAGGAAAGTAGTACTTTGCTTTTCCATGCTAGGCAGAGCTCCATCATTTAAAATAGCAAAGAGACATTTCTGGTAGCCTGACCTAGCTATAAAATTTGACCTCTTGAGATTAAGCAAGTTTCATCCCTAACAGATTTCAGTAGTTTTAGAAATCCCATTTGAGATAGCTTTAAAAGATTACAGTTTAAATATAAGCCATTTATAAGCCAGTTAACTGCAAACTGCTGAAACTAGAACTCTATTCAATGAATTATACGTACTGTTCAGCAAAATTTATAAGATGCACATAGAATTAAACCTAGAATTATACAAAATGTATTTTAAATAGTTTTCCAAAATGCAAAAGTACCAAATGGTCCATCTGGGAGCAAAAAGAAAAAAAATATGTACATTATCAATTACAATACATTAAATTATTGTATTTTTACTTTGCCATATGGATCTTCATTCTTAATGCATTCTTTCCATGGTTTTGTTAAAAATTCTTTATGAAAACTTTTATTCAAATAATTTAATCCATAGAATATTGAAGCTTTTAACCACAACTTACAAATCCCTAAAGACAAGCATGTTTTCTAGGCATTTGATAATTCAAATATGTAAACAATGAGTTTTTCAATAAAAGTTGAAAGAATTTTGTATTATTAGTTGGCTGGATCTGTGCTGCTCCAAAATAATTATCTCTTCTATTAAGAAATAAAA
This sequence comes from Azemiops feae, assembly GCA_023970755.1. Classification (NCBI taxonomy): domain Eukaryota; kingdom Metazoa; phylum Chordata; class Lepidosauria; order Squamata; family Viperidae; genus Azemiops; species Azemiops feae. The sequence goes on along the minus strand of JALGBA010004140.1, from coordinate 35,654 downwards.
TGAAATTGTGCTTGGTTGATAAGCAATGTCAGATATAATCAGGGAGCAGCAAATTATTATTTAGACATGTATGATTCCCCTCTCTCATTTTGTATTAGATTAAGTCAACGATATAGTTTGATGATTCTAGACAGCATCAGTTTCCACAGAGAAGTTTTTATTTAAAGCAGTTTTTTTCAAAAACAAATTAACAGTAGAATTCTAATCCTAAATATTGTAGAGAAGGCCTTAATTGTTCTGGCATAACCTCATATGGCAAACTGATTTAAGATAAACTTAGTATTGTAGTTTTATTCCAGGGTTCAGTTGAACAAATGAAGGATTCAAAATGAAGAGACAGCTCTTCCTAACCTTCCGCCCCCCTCCCCCCCCCTTTTTTTTTCTTTCAAGAATGACCATACAGCCTCCTTCAGATTATTGTGGAGCTCTCCTCATGCAAGGATACAGACAAGATTCCATTGGACAACCCAGTTAGTTCCCTATGGCTATTTCTAATAAGCCATGAGGGGCAGAAGCCAAGAAAAGAGGATGAAAGGAAAGCTACACTTGTCCTGGGTTGTAAAGTTTTCAATAGTTCTATAAGATGATACATTTGTAACTGAAATACTGGCAGCATGTAAAAAATAGAATTATAGGATGTAAAGTTGAAAGTGTCCTTGGAGATCTTCTAAACCAGTGAACCCGCTATTACAGAGGTGTCGAGCCTCTATTTACATCCCTCATAGGTATGGTCTGATCAATGAGGAACAATAACTTTTCTTGACCTTGATACTATAGTTCTGTTGATGCAGATGCAGCCTAGGATTGCATTTTGTTTATAGTTACATCAAACTGTTGGTTGAAGTTCAGCTTGTGATCCACTAAAGACACTCTTATCTTTTGGGCATGTATTTCTGCCTAGTGTGGTCTCATTCATATATTCATGTCTTTGACATTTTCTATCCAAATGTATGACTTTCAAGTTAAAAAAATATCTTGGTGTTGTTCCAAGTTATTAAGTTTCTCTTAAATCATAGTATTTATGGCATGCATTATCTCCCCTATCTTTGAGTCATCTGCAAGTTTAGTAATTGTTTTCTAATCCCTCATCCAAGTTATAAATATATAGACCAGTACAGGGTCTATTATGGAGCTCTATGATGTGCTTCCCTCGATCTTAACATGGAGCTAGTGACATGCAAACTGTTCAATTAGCTTTGCGTCATCTAATAGCAGCATATGTACTCTTGTACACATATTTGGTCAACATCTCTTTAAGAGTATCATAGGAGGTTTCATCAAATGGCATACCATATCCATTGTGTTACTGGTTAGAAAGCTAGTGAATGAGGCTAGCCCACAGAAGGATTGTCTTCACTAACTTTCTAGCCAGAAACTAGTAAAAATGACTAGCCTTTAGAAAGAGCAAACATGACTGGCTTTCAGAAGTAGAAAGCTATTAAATGTGCCTAGCCTTAAGAAGGAAAAACCTAGCAAATGTGACTATCATTCAGAAAGGAAAAGCTAGTGAACATAGCTATCCAGAACAATTGTGGTTGCTAGCCTTTTTAATCCAAGGAGACTAAAAAGCTAGTAAACGTGATCATTCTCACGATTGTTCAGAATGCCCTTTGTTCAAATTGCAGGATTTGAAGAAGGACCCTTGCAAACTAACATGAGAATAGGGTCTGCTTTCAGGAAGGCGCAAGGCAGCATCTTCATATCAGTTGGGCATACCCAACAGTTGGGCAACTGTACAACAATGCAAAGGCAAGTGATCTGGGTGTGGTGGAGCAAGGAGGCAGCTTATGGCAGGTTTCTTTGCATTGGTGAGCATTGGGCCTCCCAGATGCTTTCCCCATCCTCTGAGGTACCTCACACTGGTTAAAAATCTGCATGATTGCTTAACAATAACAATTGGGGGAGTTGGAACTGTGGTCATTGAATGAAGTGGTCATGTGGGCAATTTGAACTTAATGATAACTTCACTCAACAGCACAGACTCTGGTTCCAGTTGTGGTTGTGAGTTGAGGACTACTTGTATTTGAATTAAGTCAGAGATCAACCTTTTAAAAGAAACCAACAGCAGCTGAAATAATAAGAAATAATAACCAAAATAGTAAGAATTAAGAAAAATTTCTAAGTGATCTAAAATAACCAATCCTTAACTTTATGGCCAATGAGAGAGAATCAGATGCAGACTCCAAAATTTAATCTTCTAGTCTCTTAATGATAGAATTAAATGTAAATTCCTATGAGAAGTACAATGAGTCATATACTCTATATACTTTGTAGGAATACTTAACAGAAAAACAACTGGTAGAAAAGGAAAATGAATATGTAAAACTTAGTTCATCCTGTGATGCATTGTCTTTCAAATTCCTGGTTCTGGGACATTGCCCTGAGCTACGGAATAGCAGTCCAACCTGATTATTACATCACCAGCAGTCTCTGTGTTATTCATTTTGGCAATCAACATTGGAGTAATATATCAGCCTTTGCCTTGTTCACTTTCTAAATTGTATTTCAGTAACCACTCATATGAAAGATATTCGGATTGTTCTGTTATAAATACTATAAATTCAGTGAACACTCTAAATATGCCACTTTGCTTTTGTAGTTAATTTTGTTTATTTGAAGATATTGAAAACAACATAATATCTGACCACTCCAAAGACAACACCTTGCAATATTTCATTTTTATTTTGTTAAAGCTTAAATTTCACAGCCAGTATGAATTGATGTCTCTTTTGTCTCTTCCTTTCCTGCCATGATCCAGTGCTTAGGATAGAAGAATAGGTCAGTGTATATGTATTTGATACATAAGAATAGCAGCATATATCAAATTTGTTCCAAGAACTCAGCTATGTACCTTGCAATCTAGGTGGGAAAACAATTCCTATTGGTGCTGTTAATTTGTTGCCCCTTTAATTAATTGGTCCATCTAAGCCAGAAGTTTCACAAGCCCAGATTTTCATATGGACTATACTAGAAAACTGAATTCCATCCTATCAGGTCCTCCATGTGGCTGCCAAATTGGTTCTTTCAAAGAGATATTCACAAGAAAGATCTATTACATGTAAGAAAATTAGAGAAGAGAAGAATAAATGAGTAGGGACACTCCCCATATCCTAGCCAGAATAATAACCAGTCATTGATCACTGCTGAATTGGGACAGCATAAAAGCCCCAGTAAATACATAAAATAAATAACATGATTGGTTATTAGCTCAGAAAAGCTTTTATGAGTAAATGGAAAGGCATAATGCAGATAAATTGCTCCTGTGCAATCTTTATGATATTAACGTACATTTGTCTCCATTGAATGTAACATCCTCTGTACCATTAGGATAGAGTTTCATTAATTATATATTTAAGAATATACTATGCAGGAGAAAGATTAAGGCCCTAGGTTTGCGTCTATTATTAATATCAGAAGAGGAGAATTTCCCCTAAGAGTATTCTATAGTTATTGGATTTTTCTTCTGTTAAACTGTCACTCAAGTGTGTTGTTTAAGCCACTAATCTAACATAACAACTCTTGGATATATAAAAACGTTATAATTCTATTGATCTAGCTTCAAATCCATAGTGTAAGAACAATGTAGCAGAATAACTATTTTACCAGGTAGCTTTATGGTGAATCACTGTAAAATCATTCGGCTCCATTTTAAACTGTGAGCATTGTAAGTCATCAATAGTTTCAATTTTCAGTGTGGAAACATTTCACATGATTACTATTCTCCCAGGGACTGATGGTTTGTACTATCACAATATAAAACTGGGTCATGCAAAATAGACAACATAAAACTACACATAGCAAGGTATTATAAATATAATTTTAATGGTCATTTGCTTATTTATGCAATTTGTATAGCTGCCCATTTCAACAAGTGATTTTGAATCAATTCCATAATAAGATTTATTGGAAGAATACACAAGACAGTGTATGTCTCAGTGTAACATGAGTGATTCCGGGAATGAGAGAAATATAAGAATCTAATAAAAATTCTGTGGTAGAAATCAATATTTAACCTCTCCTTATTAAATATTAGCTATAGTAGGTGAAGAATTTCTGATTACTGTATTTAAATGTACCCAATACAAGAAACTATGTCTTATATCTGGATAACCCAAGTCCCACCCATTACAAGCTTTAGTTTCTACTAGTCTAGTCTATAAACGTTTCTACTAATAATAATTAGTAATATATAAGATTAATTATGCTTAATATAATGTATAAAATGCAATATACTTACCATTAAATAAGGAAATTAAAATTAACAAAATATTTAAAAAATCAAGATTTCAAAAATAAAGAAGGGAATATGATTTTTGTTTATTTGATCAAGGCTGAAATATAGTAGATATATCTCAGGTAACCTTTAATGGACTTTGCTGTCTTGGACAGACCAATGAAGCTGTAAAGTTTTATTTTTAAAATAAATCGCTAAGTTACTAAAATTGGTTGTACTTGTTATGAACAAGAATGTTTTCTTTCTTTCTTTCTTTCTTTCTTTCTTTCTTTCTTTCTTTCTTTCTTTCTTTCTTTCTTTCTTTCTTTCTTTCTTTCTTTCTTTCTTTCTTTCTTTCTTTCTTTCTTTCTTTCTTTCTTTCTTTCTTTCTTTCTTTCTTTCTTTCTTTCTTTCTTCCCTTCCCTTCCTTTCCCTTCCTTTCCCTTCCTTTCCTTTCCTTTCCTTTCCTTTCCTTTCCTTTCCTTTCTGCACTTTCTATTTTTTTCTTCATATTTGTTTTATTTTGTATTAGTTGTATACATATATTTAATTGCAATGCTCAATAAAATTACTTTAATTGATGATTTACATATATTTCTGACTTTCAGAATTAACATTTTGGAAACACTACAATTTTTGCCTTGTCTCAGGATGGATGATAAGGTGTTGGTTGATCTGTGAAATGCAGCAATCTTGATGTTTCACAGCATAACTATTTTTAGATTGTGCACTGAGTAGTGCTCAGGTGCATGTAATGTATAAATGAGTTATGTTATGTCGCAAAGGCAGATTGGGTCTTCTGGGTGAAAATAAATGAAAAGTGCTGTTGATGGTTCACTTGCTAGCCTAATCACTATGGTTGCAGTCTTCTGAATCTTTGAAGTTTAAATAATGAGTTGTTTGTTGCACACCAAGGCAACAACTTTACTTTGAGCCACAGTGTTTAATTGACCGATCAATCAATTTTGATTGACTAGAAAGGTGTGTTATTTTGAGTACAAGTAATTTACTCAGTCTGCAGTTGACAAGAATTATCATACATTTCTTGTTTTTAAACTATAAATTAAGAGAAAACAGCAATTTTGAACTATTTCTTGCTACTTAAACTATCTTAGCAAATTAAAGCTTAGCAAGAAGCTACTCGAAATTACTGGAATTGGGTATGTCTAGTTTAATGAAAAGAAGGATGAGGGGTGACACGATAGCAGTGAAGATTGCCTGGTTTTGATTTGGGTTTGAATAAGAATTCATCTTAATTCCATGATTCTGAGATGGGGGTTCTGGTCAGTAAAACAATCAGACCTTGAGATTCAGCCTGTTATTTAAGGCATTAAGATTTCTTTGAAAGGTCAGGATTATAGTTTGAAATTATTGCCTGCAGCAGAGCTACCATGGCTATGATAGAGTTTCTCAAACTTTGTAGAGCCATATCCCTTAAAATGATAAATGAATGTGTGTGTTCCCCATGCATAAAGCAAATTATTTCATTGGGGTTAAGAATAGATAATAAAAATGTACTGCTTAATGTTAGTGTTTCTGTGTCTAGGTTTTAGAAGCTTGCAGATAGATAAAACCTCTTCATTGGAAACAAACAATAACATTTAAAACCATATTTTTAACCCAAAGAATGACTTTCTTCGTTTGCATAATCACAGAAATCTGATTTTATTTTTGAGATCATCAATTTCATTTCTCTTACTATATTTATTTTCCATCAGAATTTGCCATTTATAGTAGCAGCCACAGAAAACCCCATACCCTCACAAATAATATGTAGCAAATGGAATCAAAATGCTTACAGTCTTTTCCCTTAATTCTTGGTACTCATTTTGCACACTGATCCATTCAGGGACAGATAGTGTCAGGAATTTTATTTTCAAAGAAGTGTCAGAATAGATGCCAGTGAATTGCTTCTACTTCGCAGTAATGAATATGTCAATTTTCAGTTTAGCGTTAGGATGGGTTCCTTATCTAATCAAATTTTCCTATTTTCCCATCTACTGTGATTCCAGACAAGATAACTTAAAATGCAATCTTCACATCTTCATTAGTCTCTGTGCTACTGCTTTCAATAAATTGTTTTAACATAGGGAATATGTCTGAAATCTCATTTTCCATTTTACTGTTCTGCAATTGCAGAGAGAGATAAAAATATTCAGTTTATCAAAAATGCTACTTAAATATGTTCACTGCATATTGAAGCCATAGGCACTAAATACATGTGCAGTATTATATATTTCTATAGTTAAATACTGATAAAATTTATTTCTTAGTTCAAAAACACATGTTGAAACATTTCCTGAGACAGCCATCTTGGCTCCCAGTAAAATTACAAAGAAGTATGTATTCAGCTCCCAAAATCTTGCAGACAGCCTCTCCTTTACAGGACTGATTTTTATATAGTTCTTATCATCTATAACTGTTCAGACAACCTTCTCCAATCTGGTACTCAAATTTTTCAAAGCAAAAGCTTGTCCGTGGGTCATACAGTGTACCCAACAATACCGGTAGAGTTTTGGCTGATTAAAGCCTGAAGGCTTTTTTGTGCTCCATCATATAAGCACACAGAATTTGACCATGTTAAGAAATTTTCATCCATATGTTATCAGTAATTTTAAAAGCTATATATAGCTTTATCTGTCTATGTAATCCAATTACCAAAAAGAAAATCTTTATGTTTCTCTGTCAACATATCTAAAATGTTTTCAAATGTGTATCTTTAGTACCTCATCTATTTGAATGGCAAATGGATTGCTTTCTAACTTTTCAGTAATTTGATCATTTAGATTTTCTGCTAAATCTGTGATTTGGCAGGAAATAGCGTCACTAGACAAAGGGATCATTTAGGTCAAGACTCCCATGATGCAGTTTTAATTATATCAATAAGTGCAATAAGTCTTAATGTTGTCAGCTGTATGAGATTTATTGCATTGAGCAATTCTGTATACACTACGATAAAAAATGAAAAGTGATTTTTTAGGAGCGGTCATGTATTTGACTAGACTCAGATTTTGTTTCTTTATTTCAACTAAAAAGTTTAAGATTAAGATTTTTAATTTTTTAGCCAAGTCTGCATAATTGTTTCCACATAACATTTCATTTGCTTGGCTTCATATTATCAGCTGAATTCCTTAATATAGGCTTGCTTTTATATGCAGTACCAGTAGAAGGGTGATCTTTAGCTATTGTTTTATCTACATTAAGAATGTCTTAATGTATCAGGGTAGTATATATTCAGAGCCAAACAATGTGATCTTCTGTAAGTAACATATGGAAATTTTGTCAATGTGCAAATTTTCTAAGTGCCACCCAAGATTTTGGTATGGTACCCAATGTACCAATAACCACTAAGACCATCTTGGCTGGTTTCTGCCAAAATCTTTCAACTTTAATTTTTAGAGTTTGATACTATGTGATCTTTTCTAATCCTTTGTCTTCTATTCTATCCCCTCAATTATCAGTTATCCACATTTTCTTATTTTTAACCACATTTAAATATGGTTTGTTATAAACGAAGACTTTATCTGTCTGTTTTTGGAAAACCTACAATATTTTAACCTGCTCATTATCAACTTTTTAAACTTTAGGTTCCCACAAATTTTTCATTACTGACACATGATAATTTTTATAGATGTTCCAGTGAATCATTTTGACAGTTGTGTATGATGTTTAGAATCAGTATATGTGGTTTCTTGCATGAACTGAGTATATGACCTACTGTTTCTTCTGCTTTTTACAAAATCTGCACTTTGAATCATTTGATGATTTCTCAGTTCTTGCCTTGAATGTATTAGCTCAGTTAGGTTCAAATGAGCCATCAAAATCAAGCCTTCATTTTCTTTTTTAAATGTTCCAATTGTAAGCCATTGGCAGGTTTATATTTATTCACTCCTCCCCCCCCCATTTTTGTAGAAATTGACCATATAATACTTTTCCTTGCCAGCATTCTGTTGACATTTTTGTTACACTATTTTGATATTCATGCTTTGTTTCTTCCACATTCAGTAAATTCCAAATGTTAAATGCTTTTTCTTGGCTATCTTTTATGTAATCAGCCCATGTCTGCTTTTCTTCTTTGATAGTTTGTTTAACTTGAAGTAAGCCTCTATCTCCATTTCTACAAGATAGATATAATCTATTATTATTATTATTATTATTATTATTATTATTATTATTATTATTATTATTATTATTATTATTATTATTATTATTATTATTATTATTATTATTGTTGTTGTTGTTGTTGTTGTTGTTGTTGTTGTTGTTGTTGTTGTTGTTGTTGTTGTTGTTGTATTTGGTTGTGGAATAACATTAGGGACATGGACAGTTTGTTTTCCTATTTTTATTTATAATTTCCACAGTTCCAATTTTCCTAGGATTCTAACACTGTTAAACAAAAAGATTCATAAATGAAGCAGAATAAATACCCATCAGTACATTAACTTGCTTCTATCAAGTTATAATACCAGATGAGGATAGAGATGGGAATTCTAATTTTTGAGTTTGCTAAAAAAATAAATAAATAAGTGGGAATATAGAGTATTTTTCTTTTAGTCTTCATTTGAACTATCTCCAGTAGGATGTCTATAGCTCTGGGTAAAGCAGATTAAAATGGGCAGTTGTAGTAAATATATTTAGGTTTAAATTGGCTATTTTGAGAATGTGTATGAACAGTGAATCCTAAAGACATGTCAGCCTGTCAGTCCCTGTAAGAGATATGTCACCAAACTGTCTAGATTCTAAACAGCTTCAAACCTTGGCAACACTGCAGCTACACTGATAGGAAGAAGTCAGCAGTCACAGTTCATTAGCTGAATGGCATGTCCTGACAAGATTTCCATTTTACAAAAGGAGGTTGCTATAAAATAAGAGAACCCATCACAATCTCCCTATGATTGTAAAACCCCAGAGACTTCAAAGAGATAAATTGGGATCTATTATGATGGATATTGGGTTACTAAGAGGTTCTAAGCAATAGGTAAAGAATGTCACTAAAGAAAAAGAAGTTACACATCCAAGGCTGCTGGACTTTATAAGAGTGACTGGCTTATGGGAGATTAAATCCCCATCGATTCAGGAAGGAAAAAATAAATAAATTAAACCCTGTCAAGCAATATTAGAAAATACATGTCTGGTAAATAAAGCTCAGCTATTTTATATCCTTTCCACTACAGTAGTTTTTTTGTCTGAGATTACATTAATTAGTGTGGTTATACTATATCTTTCAATTCAATAGGTAGCACAGATAATAATAGACACATAGAATCTATAACTTGGAAGAGACTTTAAAGGTCCTCTAATCTCCTATTCAGTTCAGGAATCTACTAGATGACTTGCAACCCATTGCCACCTGTTCCCACTGGAAAGCCTCTAACAAGGATGAATCCATGCTCTTATTCTACAGTTATTACTCTTCCCCCAATTGTCATCCTGAATCTCCTAATAAGATGAAGATACTGTGTATCCCCAAATTATCTGATTTCCTACATTGTCTATGGACAGGATTGCACTTTATCCTTTATCTATGACTTGGGACTTCTTATGGGTTCATAGCTCCTCTAGACTCCCAGGTAGAGAATCTTTGCCCATCTTTTGCTGGTGTATCTGCATTATTACACATAGGCTTCTGAGTACATTTTTTTTTAAAAAGCTACTTTTAATGTGTGAAACTCTATATGACTTGGTTCTTTCTTTAGGACCTTTTCTTTCCAAATGAATATGCTTGTCCTGGGCACTATATTTAGGACAGGATGTCTATGGAGATTCTCAGTCATCCAGGTCATAGTTGTTCCAAAGATATTTTTTCACGAGGCAACTGGACTTTCTTGTTCTTCTTTGAAGACGTTTCACTTCTCATCCAAGAAGCTTCTTCAGCTGTGACTGAACGGTGGGGAATGGAAGGATTTATACTCCTTGCAACAGTTGGTCATTTGCGTAGTGCAAATGGGTGTGGAGTCTTCTTGGAACTGCTGAAAGGACTGTGTTGTAGACTGGAGATAGATGATGTTGTATCCGTCCCCTTCTGTTGAGAGACGGCTATTCAGTTTTGACATAGATGGCCTTTTTGATGCTCTTTCAAACCAGCAGTCCTCTCTGTTCAGAATGTAGACTTTGCTGTCTTCGAAAGAGTGGCCTTTGTCTTTTAAATGCAGATGGACTGCTGAATGTTGTCCTGATGGGTTTGTTCAGAACAGGATGTTTTAAGGGCCCTCCAAGATTTATAGGGGGACATCTGAAAATACTTTCTCGGTGACTTCCAATTCCTATACAATAGTCTCTCTCAGGAAGTCCAGACTGTCTGTAATGTTGTCCAGGAGGACTGTGAAAATTATTATTACATGAGCAGATTAGATGATTAACTGGTGTACACTTATGGGGCAAACACTGAGATTGTTTCTTATTTGTTTTATTTCTAAATTTATTTGATTTTGATGGGCTTTATGGAATTGTTATTAAGTTACAGTATTATTATGCATTACTATTTTTGAATATGCTGTATGTTTTATTTTGTGAACTGCTTAGAGTTGTTTGGAATAAGATACTATATAACTGGAATAATAAATACACAGATTTGCTCAGCACTGGAAAAATGAAAAAAACACCATTGGAGAAAGAGATAATCAAGAAAATACTGGACTGTGCTGAAATGGATAGACTTATATTGAGAATCAAAGAAAAAGAAGATACAGATTATTTTCAAACATGGAACTTATTTTATCAATGGCTGGAAAAACGGGATAGAGAATAAGAATCTAACTTGTATTATTAAGCAAAACAAATCAACCCAGACAACACGTTGTTCATTAAGCACTAATGAATTGTAACAACAGAAAATTAATAAAATACTATAAAAAAATAAATAAGTACACAGATTAAGCTCCTTTAAGAGTTCCTCATAAAATCAGGTCTCCACTGAACCCACTTCAGCTTTTCCAAATCTATTTTATATAAGGGGAAAAAAATTCAGCTCTATTGTCCAGGTTCTTACTAGAACTGTATTTCATCTTTCACCCCTACTTCTCTAGTTAGCAAACCAAAATCCATTATTTTATATGTGGATGATGCTGTTATTGTGTCTATATCCCAAGTGGAACTGTGACTAAGCTCTTCATGCACTAATATCTGACTGTCAATCCAAAATGCGGGAAATGATGGATTTAACATATGATGAATTTTATATTTGAGCAACTTTTTTTCCTTGATTGATATAACTGGCAAGATTACCCCCATATTACTTAATGATGTGTTATTCATTTGATTCATAATAATGACTTGTAAAAATCAATGTGAATTGGCACATTTTAATGATAGTATGTCTATATGAATCTCAGATAAATGGTAGCTCTTTAAATTTGACCCCTTTTATCCACCATGGGATTCAGAGTGACACCCTGAAAAAGGAAGTCTTTTTGATAACTATAAACTGATTCTTGGATGCAGACCCCCCTAATTGCACTAAATTCCATCTCAGGAGAGGGGGGAGGGAATTTGCATGCATAGAATGGTCTCCATTCTTCAAACAATTCATCAGTCATTCATAGACAAGAATGGAAGCTGATTGATTGCCGATGTGAGAAGTATACCCAGAAGACATGCCTCTACTTTTTCATTCCACATGAATGGAAAATTGCACATGGATGAAAAGTGAACAGGGCACTTGTTTTACCACAATAAGTTATGGAATATGAATATAGTTATTAATAAAACAAATTGCTATCATATGAAGCCTATGTATTACATCCTTTAGTCTTCTGAACTATTTCAGCAATTTTAGTCAAGAACATGGAGTACTGTTGCATTAAAAATGGATTAAATTTGAAGATGGTAGTTGAAGTGATTCTGAGTACTACATCTGATGTCATATGGTGAAGTTACACAGAATATGAATTAAACTAGAACATAGTAATTTATGGAAAATGTTCTTCTCAGATATGTTTACTGTTTTGTGTGACAGTCAATTTTTACGATGCCTTCATTTACGCTTTTTAGTTTTATTTCTTCTATATAATTGAGTCATGACTAGAAGCCAGCAACGTAGCAGGAATAACCTAATTAAATGATATATTACCTGAAGATTTATGAGGCTGCTCCTTTTCAAGTATGTTTTGGAGAAGAAGCTCACTAATAGCATAAAATGTAAGGTGTTGTCCCACTAGGCTACAGATGGACAATATTTCTAACATCAATGTCCTGTTATTGCTTTTTTTTAAGGTTTTGGTTTCCCATCAATATTCAAAATAACACTATTATTTATAATTTCCAAGTACATTATGTTTAGGTGACCAAAAGCTTCCCTTATTCCAACTTCCTCCTTTTTCCCTTTTCATATCAAAATCTAACATTCTAGTTACACATCTTATCTATCTAATTATAATAATGCTTTAATTTCTAAAAAATGTCTATTTTCCATCATATTCAACCATCTAATTAATAATATAGTATCCCATCTAATAGGTCAAAGCCACTATTTTCTTCAGCCTTATTCTAGCTTTCTTCCTTTGCCAGCTAACCTTCCATGTCAGTGCCTTTGAGTCATCAAATAGTTCTCCCTCTATTTTTATATATATTGTTTGGAATAAGAAAGATCATTTGGTTGGAACTTTTTTGGAAGAACAAGCCCATTGGTATTCATTAAACCGCCTCCTTGTTACTCCAATTTCCCACAGTTGTCCTAACAGTTTTATCTTCCATTCAATCTGTTCTTCTTCCTTTTCCTCAAATATATTGTTTTCTGAATTTGTAAAAAGCCTTTTCCATTTTCAATGTTGTCACTCCATTTTATGATTCTTCAGTTGTCTGGGTCTGTTGGTCGGTTAAGTCGTCCATCTTAGAGTTTGGTTGTTTCATTTTTCCTTTTATTTTCTGCATTGTTAATTCTTTATTTGTAATCATGATCTGGGTTTGTACATTTGGATTAGAAAATAGTTCCTTTGTGTTGTTTCTTATTTTATCACAAGCTAAGAGAATAGTCTCATGTATTGATTTCAACATGGAGAGAATTTGTTCCTGATCTTCATTCCTATTTTCTTGGTGGTGCGTTAAATTGAAGACTTTAGCATCAAGTGCTAGAGATAGTTTTTTGCCTTTTATAGCTGAGTATGGGACATCTATTTCACTTTTTATAAGTGGTCTTTATAATAGAGATTATTCATCAAATGAAAATTTATAATCCAAAGTGTTCCATCATCTCGTGTAATAATGTGTGCTTCTCATGCAGGAAAATAGTTCCACAAACACAGCTTTGCAAATCAGTAAACGTTTACATTCATAGTTCAAACAGGCCAGTTTCCAAAACAATTCATCATCTCTGCCACACTGATAAACAGCCCAGAAATCCCTTCTTTGCAGCTGGATTATTCAAGGGTAGTAGCTGTCAAGGCCAACCAAAGTCTTATCTAAAGTCTGGGCTTCAAGCCAGGTTTCTTTTAGGCAAAAACAAATTGTAGTACCACAGATCACCACTAGATGTCATTAATGCCGTTTTACAGCTTTTTAACTCCAAAACTTATGTAGTAGGTTTTTCAAGTCTTTTTTTTAAAGAAAGTCTCCAAAAAAAGAGAGAACACTTTTAGTCCCCAAGTTTTAAAGCCATATGTATCCAATTAGTTTAAAATTAGTCTTATAGTTTTCTCTGTTTCCCCTGGGTAGTTAATTCGCCGCTTTTCTTAGAGGGTGGGGTAGAAGTTCCCTTCCATCTCTCCTCGCGGGGGGGAGGAATGCTTTGGGCAGCTTTTCCAGGAAGAGGTCTTAAAGTCTTAAAGAGAGGACCAGGTCTCACCCAGTTTCATCCACATTGCTAGTAAGTTGCTTGGTAATGCTTCTTTGCTTCGGCTGTCAGCAGCTTAGTGACTGGCCACACGGATGTAGCCAGTCTTTCCCCCACCAATTTGGAGGGCTTCCCTGGATCAAATGGAAGGGCTGCTGCCCTCCCACGATCAGACGGGGGCCTCCTCCTTGCTTCTCGCCTCTATGGGGCGACTTTCGACCCTTTCCAGGGTCCACCAGCAGGGCGAATTCAGATGCGAAAGATGGAGCCCCGTCTTCCTGCGCCCGTCTCCCCGTAACGTCAGAACTTTTTATCAATATTTTATATTTCTGAGGAATCTAGGCATTCAGCCTAGATGTCATGATGCCACTTTGTTTTGCACAGCTTTCTCAAGTCTGACCTCTCAGGTCCTCTGACATGCAAAGCAAAGTGCTCTAATTTAACACTTCTAGTTGAGAGGGCAAAGGCAAACAGCCAACTTCCCAGCTTCTTCACATCATAGAAATGTGTTCTGTACCTACAGAACCAAAAACATTTTGTTTTTATTGATGTCACATAAACTAACAATAAGCAGGTAATTTAGCAAAATCAATCCAGATTTAGATAAGCCATATTAGTACCCTAGAAAGCTCCAAGTGAGTTCTGTTGGTACTAATTCACCTAATACTGTTATTTGTTTATTGCATCTTTCTGTGAGTTCAAGGAATATGGAACCAGGGATTCAACTCATCTAATCCTTACAAGACCGATCCTGAAAGATAAATTTGGGTGAGAGAAAGAAACCCTTTTTGTCACCCAGTGAGTTCTATAATCAAATGGGAATTTGAAATTCATAGCACCACAATCATTATAATCCATAGAGACATGTTAACTGTTAAAGGTTGCTCCACAGTTATTTCCTTAGAGAAGTTTTGTTCTTAAAAATCTTCTGTCTGATTTTGTCACTCAGGGTTCAATAACTTTTCAGGAGTCATAGACTCCATTTCTTTTAAGGCAGCCAGCAGCCACATAAAAAATGTATAATAATGTTGTCAGAAGAACATGAAAATAGGAATTTTCAAAGTTTGGTGGGATATAAAAAAAATTATAAAGAAATCTTTATAAATACATGGACATTTCTGAAAGTGAAATCATCCCTTTTTCTTTTTCTTCATTTTTGGCAAAACAACTTCATTTCTCTATTTCCCATTAAATTTCAATGGTGTAATTAAGGGGAAATTAGTGCAAAAAAGAGGTCTGGAGACTGCATGCAGAATAATCACCATAGACTGCTCATTCCGTGGTGGCGCAGTGGTTAGAAAGCAGTATTGCAGGCTAATTCTGCTGACTGCCAGCAGTTCGATTCTCACCAGCTCAAGGTTGACTCAGCCTTCCATCCTTCCAAGGTTGGTAAAATGAGGACCCAGGTTGTTGGGGGCAATATGCTGACTCTGTAGAGAATGCTGTAAAGCACTACACAGCGGTATATAAGTCTAAGTGCTATTGCTATTGTTATTCCTGCTGTGATGACTCATTTCTACAAAGCTAAAATGAGAGGGACATGATTACAGAGGTATTTCCCAGGCTGGGAATACAACTAATGTTGTATTAGACAATTTGTATTTGTATTCATTCTTAACTGAAACTTTATTGGGGAATACTGGGACTTGGGTACAAGACTGATGATAACTTGACTCGGCATTTCACTATAATCTTTCCTATTACATTATAAATAGTGTTTTAATTTTGCTTTTTATTTTATTTCTATTTTTGTTGTTACTTTGCATGAACACCATCTGTCAGTGAGGTATAGAGCCTTTGATACTTTACTACTCTTTTCTCCAAATCAAACTGAATAAAATATGTGGTGCAGAAATCATAATATGCAACATAGAGTTAGAAAGTATGCAAAAATGCATCTACATGGAAACAGCATGTATTCACTTGAATCACTTTATATAACTGACTTTGAAATAAGTCTTGCTGTGTAGTTATGCCACTGGATCTGATCCACCAGCCTCTAGTGTGCCTCTCCGTTACTGGTAACAAGTTGGAGGGTGGACCATAAAAATAGTAAACTTCTAAACATAATTAGAAGGGGAAAAAATCTTTGTGGCCTGGAAGAAAGGGCTAATTTAATTTTATTGATTTAAGTGAAAGTGACTTTAAACCAAGGGAGACTAATATGAATAGTAAGCTTAATTGCAGATGCCTCAGTACATTATGTAGATAATAACAGCTCCCCTGTGGATAATACAGGGCTTGCAGAGAGAACAGAAAATTATGTTCTCTCTTGCTATAATGAAAATGAGCCAATATAGCATCTTATCCCTCTGTCCACAGATTGAGTTGAAAATGTTCTGTGCCCTTTGTTTTTTCTAATCCCACCCTAATAATCACATATGAATGAGCCTCTTTGCACATTAATACATTCTGACAAAATGAAAATGCTCCAGGTCAATCTAACAACAATATTCAAAAAATGATGGAGAGAGAAAAAAATACTGCTGGGGGAAAAAAGCCCATTATTAGCAGTACTAGTGTTTGATGGTAAAATACTGAATTATCATTTAAAGGATCCTTTCACATCATATCATATCTGATATATATTTTGAAGGAAGTCAAGATTTTTCTTTTAAAAAAAAATATCTCTGTGGAGGGGTCTTTAATGAAATGTTGCAGCATGAAATATTGATTTTTAGCACGAAACCTATCATTGCATTCTAGACTTCTCATTCCTGCAAAGTCAGCTACCATACTGGAGATACTGAATATGCTCAGTTCTCCGAGGTATTTTTGGAAACGTATTCCGCCTTTCTTTCTCTTTTGCTATTCTACAGGCAGATTGCTGCCCAGGACTGCTCCTTTCTACAGACATCAAAGAAAAAAATTAAATTGGACACACGGGGCTTAGATGTAAGCAAATTACTTAGCTTACACAGCACCAGAGTAAAGTTTGCTATGTGTTTGAAAGAAAGAAAAAGGCTTTGGGAGTTGGAATCTTAATTTGGGGTGGGATAGCTTTTTAGTTTAGAAAGAGGTAAATGACACAAACATACTTATTATGGCCTCTCCCAGAAGTCTGTATCGTCACAGCATGAAGATATCTTACTAAGCATTTGCCAAAGACATGTCTTTGCAATGAAGCCCCCCTCTCATTGCTTGTCTACTTCTGAAGTGGCTGAAGTTGGTTGAAGCTGGACCAAGGCATTCTGGCAGGAAACTCATATTTTCCATTGAGTGACAGAAAGCAATATCCCATCTGGACATTCTTGATCACCTTTGGAGATCAAGAAATTTCTGGACACCAATTGACCTGCTTCTGGACTCCCTTCTTCTATCTGGCCAGTAGGTTTTGTATCTCCAGGTGGCTGCTGAAGGAATTGCAAACTTCACTGGCATAGACAGTTGAACATTTTTGCTGTTCAAACATGGAAATATCTATCCTATGGAGAGAGGAGAAGTACTGCACTGTGGACTTCCATCTGCATTGTGCCTCAATGCTTATTTTTATCATAACACCTTTTTTCTTGTAAGAGCTGGAAAATCCCATACCATTTTTTGTTGTTGTTAGTTGCGAAGTCATGTCCGACCCATCGCGACCCCATGGACAACGTTCCTCCAGGCCTTCCTGTCCTCTACCATCTTTTGGAGTCCATTTAAGCTCACGACTACTGCTTCAGTGACTCCATCCAGCCACCTCATTCTCTGTCGTCCTCTTCTTCTATTGCCCTCAATCTTTCCCAGCATTAGGCTCTTCTCCAGTGAGTCCTTCCTTCTCATTAGGTGGCCAAAGTACTTGAGTTTCAACTTCAGGATCTGGCCTTCTAAAGAGCAGTCAGGGTTGATCTCCTCTAGGACTGACCAGTTTGATCGTCTTGCAGCCCAAGGGACTCGCAGGAGTCTTCTCCAGCACCATAGTTCAAAGGCCTCAATTCTTTGGCACTCAGCCTTTCTTATGGTCCACCTTTCACAGCCATACATTGCAACTGGGAAAACCATGGCCTTGACTATACGCACTTTTGTTGGCAGGGTGATGTCTCTGCTTTTTAGTATGCTGTCTAGATTTGCCATAGCTTTCCTCCCCAGGAGCAAGCGTCTTTTAATTTCTTGGCTGCAGTCCCCATCTGCGGTGATCTTGGAGCCCAGGAAGATAACCATTTTTTTACATCTTTGTAAATCTTGTCAATATTCTTATTGGTAGAAAGTTTTAAAAATATTATGGCATGCTGTCCCAGAAGAAAAGTGGCTATTCTAGCAACAGGACCTCTTAATTCAGGGTTGGTCAATTTGTTGTGTGTGTGTCTGGGGGATTCTGCACACAAAGAGGTGCTTTTTCCTAGCCCAGCCTTCAAGAGAAGAATTAATTGTGCCAGAAAATTAGCTCATATTGTTTTCTGCAAGAGTGCAAAATTACCGCCTCAGTGCTAAGATATGGTAAAATGCAGATTGGGAGGCAACATTCTTTTTCCTACAAGCATGCTTTTTTCTACTCTAGTAACAGGTGGAAAAGAAATCACTGTGGCTATGATGGTGAGCCTTAAGAGAAATCCCATGGATCTGGTAAGAAAAACAAACAAACAAACAAAACCCCACCCATCTCTGTTTCTTGCTCATAAAATAAAAGGACTTAAGTAATGTCATGAATGTTCCTGGACTTTAAAAACTTTATCTGGAAAGTAGAATCAAGTCTTTTGATTGTTCTGCTTTATGTCTGTACTACAGCTGAAGCTCTGCTAGCAGTTGGGAATGCAGAGAAGGAGGTGATGAGTGGCTTAAATGGTACATGCTACAGATTTTGAAATATTGTACTATGTTAAAGGAATAGTTGTTGTAGTAGAGATGTACGAATATGGGGTGTCCAAAATCATTACTAGTAACAAAATCTGATAGTATAACAGAATAATGTGATTTGTAACTGGATAGAATACTATAACTGAGTAGCACATACAGTTAAGACACCAGGATTAAAAGAGGAATCTGAGGTCCCAAGACTTCATGCAGATCCTAAAAGTCAAGGGTATTGTTGCAGCACCACAGTCTTTCCAAGAATTGCCACTGAATCGAAATTTTCAATCCATCCAAAAGAAGAAAATTAACTGTATGGAGATGAAGCATTGAAGTAACTATAGTCAGTTTATGTAATTAATGTATTTTGTTAAACCCTAAGTTATTAACAATGGTCATAGCAAACACTCTTTTCCAACAACACAAGAGACGGCTCTACACATGGACATCACCAGACGGTCAACACAGAAATCAGATTGACTATGTGCTCTGCAGCCAAAGATGGAGAAGCTCTATACAGTCAGTAAAAACAAGACCAGGAGCTGACTGTGGCTCAGATCATGAGCTTCTCGTTGCAAAATTTAGGCTTAAATTGAAGAAAGTAGAGAAAAGCACTAGGCCACTCAGGTATGAACTAAATCATATCCCTGATGTATATACAGTAGAGGTGACAAATAGATTTAAGGAATTAGATCTGATAGACAGAGTGCCTGAAGAACTATGGATGGAGGTTTGCAACATTGTACAAGAGGTAGCAACTAAAACCATCCCAAAGAAAAAGAAATGCAAGAAAGCAAAATGGCTGTCTGAGGAAGCTTTGCAAATAGCTGAGGAAAGAAGGGAAGCGAAAGGCAAGGAAGAAAGAGAAAGATACACCCAATTGAATGCAGAATTCCAGAGAATAGCTAGAAAAGATAAGAATGTCTTCTTAAATGAACAGTGCAAAGAAATAGAAGAAAACAATAGAACAGGGAGGACCAGAGGTCTCTTCAAGAAAGTTGGAGATATGAAGGGAACGTTTCATGCAAAGATGGGCATGATAAAGGACCAAAATGGCAGGGACCTAACAGAGGCAGAAGAGATTAAGAAGAGGTGGCAAAACTACACAGAAGAACTATACAAGAACGAGCTTAACATCCCAGATAACCACAATGGAGTGGTCACTGACCTCGAGCCAGACATCCTAGAATGTGAAGTGAAATGGGCATTAGGAAATCTGAGCAACAACAAAGCTAGTGGAGGTGACACTATTCCAGCTGAGCTATTCAAAATCTTAAAAGACAATGCAGTAAAAGTGCTACACTCAATTTGCCAGCAAATTTGGAAAACTCAACAGTGGCCACAGGATTGGAAAAGGTCAGTTTACATTCCAATTCCAAAGAAAGGCAATGCCAAAGATTGTTAAAACTATCGCACCATTGCACTCATTTCACATGCAAGTAAAGTTATGCTTAAAATACTACAAGCTAGACTCCAGCAGTATGTGGATCGAGAACTTCCAGAAGTACAGGCAGGATTTCGAAGAGGCAGAGGAACTAGAGATCAAATTGCCAACATACGCTGGATCATGGAGAAAGCTAGGGAGTTCCAGAAAAACATCTACTTCTGCTTCATTGACTATGCTAAAGCTTTTGATTGTGTGGATCACAACAAATTGTGGCAAGTTCTTAAAGAGATGGGAGTACCATATTTGTCTCTCAAGAAACCTATATCTGGGTCAAGAAGCAGCAGTGAGAACTGGACACGGAACCACTGATTGGTTCAAAATTGGGAAAGGAGTCCGGCAAGGCTGTATACTGTCGCCCTGCGTATTTAACTTATATGCAGAGCACATCATGAGAAAGGCAGGGCTAGATGAATCAAAAGTTGGAATTAAGATTGCCAGGAGAAATATCAACAACTTAAGATTTGCAGATGATACCACTCTAATGGCAGAAAGTGAAGAGGAACTAAAGAGCCTCTTGATGTGGGTGAAGAAGGAGAGTACAAAAGTTGGCTTGAAACTCAACATTAAGAAAACCAAGATCATGGCATCTGGCCCTCTCAATTCCTGGCAAATAGATGGGGAAGAAATGGAGGTAGTGACAGATTTTATTTTCCTGAGCTCCAAGATCACCGCAGATGGGGACTGCAGCCAAGAAATTAAAAGACGCTTGCTCCTGGGGAGGAAAGCTATGGCAAATCTAGACAGCATACTAAAAAGCAGAGACATCACCCTGCCAACAAAAGTGTGTATAGTCAAGGCCATGGTTTTCCCAGTTGCAATGTATGGCTGTGAAAGGTGGACCATAAGAAAGGCTGAGTGCCAAAGAATTGAGGCCTTTGAACTATAGTGCTGGAGAAGACTCCTGCGAGTCCCTTGGACTGCAAGGCGTTCAAACTGGTCAGCCTTAGAAGAGATCAACCCTGACTGCTCTTTAGAAGGCCAGATCCTGAAGTTGAAACTCAAGTACTTTGGCCACCTAATGAGAAGGAAGGACTCACTGGAGAAGAGCCTAATGCTGGGAAAGATTGAGGGCAATAGAAGAAGGGGACGACAGAGAATGAGGTGGCTGGATGGAGTCACTGAAGTAGTAGGAGTGAGCTTAAATGGACTCCAGAAGATGGTAGAGGACAGGAAGATCTGGAGGAACATTGTCCATGGGGTTGCGATGGGTCGGAGACGACTTTGCAACTAACAACAACAACAAGTTATTTTATGTCCTGGCTCTTTTGACATTTTGGAATGCAACCATCTGGCATGCTATTCAAAAGCCATAATCACCTTTGTAGTGGTTGCCTCCTCCTCCTCTTCTTCCCTTCAGTCGTGTTTTACTGATGTATTTAGTTCTGTTTTTTCACAAAAAGAAAAAGTACAAGTCCTTCGGTGTTTTTTTTAAAAGGATAAATTTAATAAGTCACTAGTGAATCTTCTTTCAGCTTTAGATTGTTTCAAGGTCAGCTTCACATCAGTGCTCCCAAGTCTTATAGCCTGGTTGAATCTCCCTTCTTCTCAATTTCATCTCCAAAAGGGATCTGATAAAAAAGAAATATAGAGCAGTTTATACTAACTCACAGCTACTGAAAATGCCCTCTGGACATCAGCACTGCTCTATTGTTAATGATAAGCCCCTATAAAGAACAATATCTATTTTTAGAAATCTGTTGGGAGCATGTTTTTTTTCTAAAAATGCTGAGCAGTTTATTTTGCAGTCTAAATTAATACCATATAGCTCGTTGCGAACCATACAATTCAGACAGTTATTTAACACATTGTAAGAGAAAAGTTAGGTTCATTCATGTAATTGACTGACTGCTTACTGATTAAAATAACCTCACTACACAAAGAGTGTATGGAGCAGTAGACACATTAATAAACATTTATTTATTTATTAAATTTCTACACTGCTTATCTCTCCTAAGTCACCCTGGGCAGTTTACAAACAATATCATAAAATAATATAAAAATGTGACTAAAAATACAGTTCAAACAGAGTTGAAAACAAGATTAAAAATGTACAAGTTAAAAGTCAAAAAGTTAAAAAAAAGATATTAACAAGTTTAAAACATTAACAAGGTGGCGGGAGTGCCCTCAAGCCACCAAGCATCCCCAGAGGTGCATAACACTCTTAGACCCCCATGCTAATTGGCATAGAAAGGTCTTATGTATTTATACCAGTGTGGCACAATTTGATGAAGTAGTCCAATATTCTTCATTAATAAACAATGTACATTTCTCTGATGTCAAGGGAGTTTATTTACAAATACATTCTCCTACCAATGCTTGGCTTTATTGAATTAACCAAAATTGTCTTAGTTTTGAAAACACACCAAGCAAAAAGAATGGCTTCATGCCACATTAGATGAATTCATGTAATACTTATGTTGATGGGTGTTGGTAAATTTGTATTTTATTTGTATTTTCGAATTTTTAATAAGAACTCTAAGAATTTCATACTGAATATTGAATTAAATTGAATTGAATTGAAAAGAATGTTTGATAAAGTAGATTTGATAAAGTAGATCACAACCTACTACTTGACAAGATAGAAAAATGTGGGGTAGACAGCATCACCACCAGATGGATCTGTAGCTGGCTGACCGGCCGTACTCAGTGTGTGGTCCTCAATGGAACCGCATCTACATGGAGGGAAATGTGTAGTGGGGTGCCCCAGGGCTCTGTTCTGGGTCCAGTGCTCTTCAACATCTTCATCAACGATTTGGACGAGGGGATAGATGGGGAACTCATCAAATTTGCAGACGACACCAAGCTGGCAGGAATAGCCAACACTCCAGAAGACAGGCTTAAGATACAGAAGGATCTGGACAGACTTGAACACTGGGCACTATCTAACAAAATGAAATTCAATGGTGAAAAAAGCAAGGTTCTACATTTAGGCAAGAAAAACCAAATGTACAGGTATAGTATAGGGAGTACCTTGCTCAATAGTAGTAACAGTGAGAGGGACCTCGGAGTCCTAGTGGACAATCACTTAAATATGAGCCAGCAGTGTGCTGCAGCTGCCAAAAAGACCAACACAGTGCTAGGCTGCATTAACAGAGGGATAGAATCAAGATCACGAGAAGTGTTAATACCACTTTACAATTCCTTGGTAAGGCCACACTTGGAATACTGAATCCAGTTTTGGTCACTGCGATGTAAAAAAGATGTCAAGACTCTAGAAAGAGTACAGAGAAGAGCAACAAAGATGATTAGGAGACTGGAGGCTAAAGCATATAAGGAACGTTTGCTGGAATTGGGTATGTCTAGTTTAATGAAGAGAAGGACGAGGGGGGACATGATAGCAGTGTTCCAATATCTCAGGGGCTGCCACAAAGAAGAGGCAGTCAAGCTATTTTTCAAAGCGCCTGAAGGCAGGACAAGAAGCAACGAATGGAAACTAATCAAGGAGAGAAGCAACCTAGAACTAAGGAGAAACTTCCTGACAGTTAGAACAATTAACCAGTGGAACAACCTGCCTCCAGAAGCGGTGAATGCTCCAACACTGGAAGTTTTTAAGAAGAGACTGGACAGCCATTTGTCTGAAATGGTATAGGGTTTCCTGCCTGAGCAGGGGGTTGGACTAGATGACCTCCAAGGTCCCTTCCAACTTTATTATTATTATTATTATCTTTATTTGTGCATAAGATAATGAGATAAAATGTTTCTGCAACTGATACATAGAAGTAAATTCCACAGATTTCAATGAGTTTTATATAGTAATAGCAATACCATTAGATTTATATACCACTCCATAGTGTTGAGCGATTTTACAATGTCAGCATATTGTCCCCAACAATCTTGGTCCCCATTTTACTGACCTGACTCAACATTGAGCAAGTCAGGAATGAACTGCTGGCAGGTGGCAGAATTAGCCTGCAATACTGCATTCTAACCACTGCACCACCATACAATTAACTATTGACCATGTATGAAGGTAAGTAAATAGAAGAATATGCTTTGCTTCTCTAAATATATTAAACTAAATATAGTTGATAGTAACTTAATTAGTAATTATGCAAAGCTGATATAGTATATAATATTTCTAAAAATGAATAGTCTGTTGATTGAGTGGGTGTGCAAAGCTAAATATATATAAAAATTAAGCCACTATGCCTCATTTGCAGTGAAATAACTGTTATGAGATTGTGGGTCCCTGGTCCCACAATCAAAGGGAGACAGAAAGTCTAATTTCTGTTTAGTTATTTTTAATATGAATTTCCTAAAATAAAATATGAATGAATGCATTGAGTGCTACGAAGTTTTACTTATGGTTAATGACAACATTCCCAACTATAACTACAGCATGTGACTTCCTAGAGTCATGGAAAGTGAAACTGTCAGAAAATGTGAAACATGGAATGGGCCAGGACATTCTTGAAATTAGGAAAATCTATAAATATATTTGAAAATCAGAACAGATAATAACCCAGCAAGTATTATTTTTAAAAAGCAAGTTAAAGGACAAGAGGGCATAAAGGAATAAAGAAGCGAATCTGGCATGATGATCTTTATAAGTTGAACCAGTGGCCCCCAACCTTTTGGGGACCAGGGACTGGTTCCATGGAGAAAGGTTTTTTCCACGGACCAGAAGGGGTGTGATTTTGCATGCTGCCTGGGGCTTCACTTGTTTGTGTAGACCGGTTGCTGGCATGCTGTGAACTAACCTTACATTCAGGAAGAACAGAACTCCATTTCTGAAAAGCATAACCCTCTTATGAAAGACATTTTTATTAAACACATGGAGGGACAGAGAGATGCCTCTGCCCCCCCATGTCTGTTGCTCACTTGGTTGCTTGTTGACTTGCTATTGCAATGATCTATCCTGAAAAATGTGTGAGTCTTTCCCAGTCCCTTCTCCTTCATTGCTCACCTGTAATGTCTCAGTTCTTTTTACTACTTTGCTTCCATTAAGCCATTTGGCTGACCTTATTTAAAGCCAAACCATCACTGGGAACTTCTCCACCTCAGAAGTGTTTCTTTTAAGCTATTTTAAATGGAACAAGAATAATGCAGTCCTAGCGTATCTGACATCCTTCTTTGGTATTCTGTTGTGTAATGATCACACTCATATTTTGGATTGAAGGTAGCCATTTATGTTCTCTTACATTAAGGAAGAATAGAATGCTATTTCTATCAACCTCAGTATGGATTTGGACATTATATTGGTTAATTCTGGAGACATACAGTATTAGGGCATTATCAAACTCAGACTGGAAAGTCTCTTATGAATGAAGGCAAATATATGTGTCCCAGGATAATGTTGCCAAATCCAATTGGATCTTGGAAAGTCTCTGTGTCCACATAGTATAAATCTAAATTGTGAGATATGAAGCAGCTTTCAGCATATGTCTTTAATTCTACAATACACTTGCCTGTATCTCAATGTTGTATTTTTATCACCTTGGCTTCATTCTCCAGCTACCAATTCTGCTTGACATTCCTAATAAAATTTGGCAGCAGATCAAATCATACTTATATTGGAATGTAAAAATGTGTAGTATATGAATTTCCACTGTGTTTATAAAGTACAGCAGTCAAAGGATATTTCTGCCAATTCAAGTTTGGAACATTAGGATAAAATAAAATTTAATTCTCATAGTTGTTGGGACAAAGAAATTGAAAACTACTAGTAATGAATTATAAAAGCAAAAAATATGATGGCTAGGACTACAAAATCCAATAAAATATTAGTGTGGTCTTTTGTCCTTCATGCTGTTTGAAAGACAGTATCTTTCTGGAAGAATGAAAATATTTATTGGATTGGATTTACTTGATTACATTTATATTTGTTTTGTAACAAATACAGGGCAAATGAATTCCCATTTGGGATTCTTTTCATTATATCTTTTGGAGTCAGCTTGTAAAGGCAGAATAATCTGAGTAAAGCATTTAATGTATTCCCAAAAATAATGGTATGATGTAAAGTGTTCTGAAAAAAAAGGAAGCTGCTAGAATATCTTATAGTATTTTTTTCATCAATATGTGGTGACAGTGAAATTTATGGAGACATTAACATAATTCCAGATGTGGATCCTCCTCTGTGTATACAAATCGTTTAAACATAATCCTAAACATCTAACATGTACATATTGGTAGAATGGGAGCTTGTTGCAGATACTAAATTACTAAATACTAAATTTGGTGATAGTCATCAATTTGGTGGGAATTGATGCCTCAGCACACATTTCTGCACATCAGTAATGACTATTTTTAAAAAAACAAAATGTAGTAAGAAAAAAAGTCTTATTTCTGGACATGTCAATACATTGGCTTTCTCAATAAATGTATTATTGAAGTAAAGTATACAAAGATATATAAATATAAATATTTCACTATTTTATTTAGCCTTTTGCATGTGACCTGCAACTGAAGTCTTGTTGAAATTATTTTTACTTTCAACATGAAACATCGCTTTTGTATGTCTGCCAAAGTGGAGAAATGAGTCACTGAATGCCAGTCAAAATAATACTCAATTTGACAATATAATCATACATGCTTATATAATGAGACTAACAAGCTTCTCTTTTCAATGATGTGCTAATTCTTTGTGTGATTACTCAAATAAGCACACAGCTGTTTTGATATCTATTTTTTACAAGAAAAAGAGAAACATATCTAAATCAAGATTTATCTTATTGATACATTGACATGAGCTACAATTATAAACAATTATATCCATAACATTAATTGCTATAATTTTCTACCTTTATGTCCTTTAATATTTAGCTGGTAGGAGTATCAGGTTTATAGATTTAGGAGTTTACAACTATACAAGTTTTCTTTTTACTGTGAATATGTCACGGTATTTATTGACTATATTGGTTTTGTATACTATTAACTATTGTTAGTTTTTAGTTGTTAATTTTTACTGTGATTGTCTTGTGTCCTCATGGTGTTTATTTGTTTGAATTTATCTATTTGTCTAGAGAATATTCCAGTAATGCAGTAAACCATATAACTAGTACTTTAATATATTCAAAGAGTTTTCATAAAGATCTTGGCTGTTTAATTAAAGGCAAATATATAGTTTTAGAAGGGCTATGCAGAACTTAGAAGGGTCATTGAGTTTCCTTGAAGCTTCAGCAAAAGGACTGGTTCAAATACTCTGGATTGATAAGCATTTCAACAGAGAGAACATGTTTTCTAAACCTGCTTCTAAAAGGTATCTCAGAGCATAGAAACATCTTAGAGAAGTAGCCAGTCAAACTTATTTGAGATGTAGAGGCATAGCAAATCAATTTTCTGAATTGAAATACTGCCTTGAATTGTATAGCCCAGTCTAAGATCAACTCTTGAGATGGAATAATAGAATAATGGAACTATTCCATTCCATTATTCCATAGCATTATTTCACACAATCATACATCTTCTCTTTTTTTGTATAGATTTTATTAGTTTTTATGGGGGAAGGAATAAAGTGGGTCGGGGTTGGGGTGGGATCTAGGTTAGGGTTAGGTTTAAGGTTAGGGTTGGGGTTTTTCCAAATAACATTCTCAATATTTAGCAAACAGCATAATGTTTGGGTTCATGTGTTTAACAAACAATAATAGATAATAGTTAATTATCATAAACAATGTTAATTAATCACTCAATAGCCTTCTTCTTGCTAATATATATTCAAAATTACATATCACATTCCTTCTCTCTAATTCGTCTTTCTAGCCATTGATAGAAATTATCCCATGTTCTAAAGTACACTGAGTCTTCTTTCTCTTTTATCTTTAAAGTCAATCTATCCATTTCTGCACACTCTAGAATTTTTTTAATTAGTACTTCTTCAGCTGGTAAGTTTTCATTTTCCAATGTTGGGCAAATACAATTCTTGCTGCCATTAGTACGTGTAGTATTAAATATCTGCAATCTTTCTCATAATTAACTCCTATTATTCCTAACAGAAATAATTCTGGTTTAAAATCTATTTGTTTTTTAGTCATTTTCTCCAACCATAAATGTATTTTAACCCAAAATCTTTTTGCTTTAGGGCATATATGATAATAAGTACCTGGTCTTTGTTTGCATTTCCAACAGTTATTTGAAGTATTTTTAAACATTTTTGCTAATCTCACTGGTGTCATATGCCATCTGTAAAACATTTTATATAAGTTTTCTTTATATGCCACTGCTTTAGTTAATTTAATATTTCTTTCTCATAACTTTTGCCAATCTTCTAATTCTATATTATATCCAAAGTTCTTTGCCCATGTTATCATTGTTTCTTTTACTTGTTCTTCCTCCATCTTTAAGTTTAACATAAATCTATAGAGTTTCTTAATCAACTTTTCATCTGTTTTTAGCAGTATCTGATCAAATTCTGTCTGTTCTTTATAAAATCCGATTGTTTTAACATATTTTTCATATCTCATTTGGATTTGCAGATATGGCCACCATGCTAGATCAATACCTTGTTCTTGTAAATCTTTGTCTTTCAATTTTCCTTCATTGTCCAAAATATCTTTATAAGTCACAACTTTATCGTAGTTAATTAAATTTGGGTATGCAAAAGCTTCCATTGTTGAAAACCATTCAGGTATCTTAATATAAATTTTTCCTTTTATTTTTTCCCATTCTGAAAGAAGTGCATTCCTTATAAAATGGTTTTGAAAGTATCTATGTATTTTATTCTTCCCATACCACAGAAAGGCACGCCAACCAATTTGAAGGTCATGCCGTCTAGGTACAATAGTCTTTTAACTCTAAGCATTATCCATTCTTTAAGCCATGTTAAAATAGATGCTTGGTAGTATAACCTCCAGTCTGGCAGTCCAAATCCTCCACTTTCTTTCGCTTCTTGTAGCATTTTCACTTTAATTCTAGCTTTTTTTCCTTGCCAGATAAATTTCAATATTATTGTATTCAGTTAATAAAAAAAGGCTTTTCCCAGCCTTACAGGAATCGTTTGAAATAAAAAGAATATTTTTGGTAAGATATTCATTTTCACTGTTGCTATTCTCCCCAACACTGAGAGTTGGAAGTTTTCCCACTTTTCCAAATCCAATTTTATTTGTTTTAGCAGTCTTACATAGTTATCTTCTTTTATTGTTACACATCTTGCTGTTAGATAAATTCCCAAATATTTAACTTTTTTAACTATTTGAAGATCTGGTTTTTTGTTAGTTGATTTTTTTTGTTTTTCTGTTAGATTCTTTGTTAGCACTTTAGTCTTTTCTCTGTTTTGTCAACCCTGCCACTTCTCCAATTTTTTCTATTTTCTCCAGAGGTTTGGTGCTTGTTTACAATGCATCTTCCAATATAAAAACCAAATCATCTGCAAATGCTTGCAGTTTGTATTTTTTATCTTTTATCTCCAGTCCTTTAATTTTTATATCTTGTCTAATGTTTCTATTCAATAGTTCCAATGTTAGCATAAATAGTAATGGAGAGAGTGGGCATCCCTGTTTTGTGCCCTTTTTAATATTGAAGTTTTCTGTAAGATCTCCATTTACAATTATTTTGGCTGTTTGTTTCAATAAATTGTTTTGATTACATTTATAAAGTTTTCCCCGAAGTCCATTTCTGCAAATTGCTGAAATATAAATTGCCAGTTTACATTGTCAAACACTTTCTATGCATCAAGGAATATTAAAGCCATCCATGCTCGGGGGTCGCATAACCCTTTTTACAATCATATATCTTCTTGAATGCTGGGAAAAATTAACAAGTGACAGAACAATAAAGCATCAATACTCCACTTTTCTCATATAGATGGATTGCCATCTAGCAGCCTTGTTTAAGTGATCCAATCCTTTTTAGGAAAGATCCCCCAGACCTTCTTAGGAAAATATGGACTGGAAGATTGGTTATTGGGTTCCTGTGAGGAATTTTCAAAGCATCATAAGTACATTCCCATTAGGTCTGGTTTGAAAGCTGTAAAGGCAAGTGCAATAGCAATGACAGAAGAAATGTTACCTAGGATCAGTTTGAACCAATTTGCCCCAAGGAAATAGACAAAGTACTCTTCAATGTCAGGTCCACCATCTGGGATTGAATTCTTGTTCAACCTATTGGTAAAAGCAACCAGAGGTATGAGAGGAGAATGGGTACAGTGATGGTTAATACATCCATGCAGAAGAGAATGGCGCATTCCAACCTGAAGTAGTCATTACCTGACCCAGTTATTTTCAACAATTATAAACCATTCTTCTCCTTTGGGGATATATTTTTGAGAGGATAGGGAGCTTATACAGCAATTGAGGAGATCCCTAGATGTAGCAGATAACCCAGACCCTTTTCATTTGAGCTTCAGAGAAGATTATGGGACTGAGACTATATTGATTCATTCTGTGAATGATTTGTGACAAGACCAGATGGGGAAGTATGAACCTCCTGGTCGGAATGGCTTTTTCAGCAACATTCATGGTATTGTTCTGGCCTATTTGTAATGACTGAAATTGAAAACGATGTTTTCCAGTTATTTTCCTTGAGGCCGGTTTTGCTGGGAGAGAATGGATGAATAATTGGGTTCTTCACAAATGTGATGCAGGGCTCAACCCACTCTTCTCTCTTATTTAATCTCTTTCTCATTTATATGCATGTGTGAGGTCTTAAAGTTGCTGTCTTGATGGTTGGAAATATTAAGATCTGCATGGAGAGAAACAAACTTGGACTCAATCCAGCAAGAGTGTTGTAGGTTCTGAAGTTCACAGGTTCCAATAGCATTCCATTTTTGATCTCAAGAGTCTGCAATTTGGGAAACCACTTAGATTCATATTTCCTGCTGGAAAATTAGGTGGAGTTGTGGCCAGAAGCGTCTTTATACAGTTTCATTTTGTACACTTTTTCTATCCATTCTTGGATTAGAAAGCTTTGCTGATAATCACTCATACTCTGTTGCATCCTGGTTTGCTCTAAACAGGGCTGCCTTTGAAAACAATCTGGAAGGTACACCTAATCCTAAAGATAGCAGTCTTAGCTATAAGAACATTGGCCTGGTTTGTTCATGCTACACTGCTATTACAAAAGCTGAATAGTTGACAGTAGGCTTTCGGGTTAAATACAAAATCCTGGTTGTTGTTTTTTCAAAACCTTTTATGGCTCGGGATGTGTGCATTTTTGAGGCAACCTTGTTCAAATAGAATCTGCTTGTCTAGTAAGAAAAGCTTGTGATCTCTAAATTGGATTATTATCAGAAGGTAAGACAACGCTCCTTCTCCGAAGCAGCATACCCTCAGAAATAAGTGTTTCCTTATCCCTGATATTGTGAAAAGTTATCAAAACCTGGCATTTTCAGAGGATTTGGAGGATGCTGCAGAAGTGCTAGATAGTTGCGTGGATGGTTATACTACAATTGTGGAACTATTTTTGTTATTTCTTTGTTTTCTTTGCTATAGGGTTCAAGTTAATTACAGTATTGTAAGGAGATCTATAAGCTGCTCAGAGGTGAAGTTCTGATCTTAAAATTATAAAAAAGAATCTTTTAAAAATGTCATTAATAATGTAATAAAAAAGACAATGAACCTATGGGTCATGATACTACAAGGATCCTGAATAACTTGGATGGAAGCTAATTTTTTTTTTTAAGTTTAACACAAAACTCTCAATGACAAAATGTTCTCCTGTTCTGTCTTGGTAAGCTGCTGAAAGCTTGCCTAAACAAAAGAGGAACTAAAGCCTGGAGCAAGTTTTGAGATGGCTAAAGCTGTAGGTCCAGCCATCTGTCAAAGTCATTGACCAATTACCGCCGTGCTGTGATTGACAGATAATTTTCTACCAGCTGGTAACCTCTGGATGGTGTGTGGTAGTATGTTTTTGGAGTATCTATAGAAGTATGTTAGTAAAGTTCATAATTTATAATTTATATCCATTATTTTAAATGTGTAGGATTTTAAAAATGCAAAAATACTGGGTCTGCACAGCTTGGAAAGGAATGCCTTGCAGTCCTTTCCTTTTCCTATTAATTTTAAATGGCCTCACCAGCCTATGCTGATGGCTCTGGGAAAGATAAAAGGAGGAACTTTATAACCAGCAGGGAGACATGAGAGAGGTGTGGAGAAATATTGTCCTATGGATTAGAGCTGGCTGAAAAGAAGCTGAAGTTTTTAGCTGAGAATGCTGGATTTTTAAACTACAGAGGTGGAAGCTGAATAGTAAAATAGTCAGGGGAAAATCAGCAGTAGCTAACCATGCCTGAAGCTATAGCAACGGAAGGAGGCAGAGATAAGACATTCTCAAGGCCAGAAAAAAATGGTGCACTAGCAGCCCTATGATGGACCAAAGCAGTAGGCCTTCAAAAATGCTCATTGAAGGGAAGGTAAAAAGCAGCCAAATACAGGAGGATAAAAACAGCCCGGCAGCAGAGTCCTAGGAGGAACTCTAATAGTAACAAGTGGTTTACCAGCTGGAATCTAGTAAAATTCCCCTGTTGCAGAGCAGTGTGGGTATTATCTGATCTACTAATGGAAAAGTCTATTAAGGGGCCTACTGAAGAAGTTACAGCAGCAGTGACCTACCAAAGAAGTCTGGAGACAATAAATAACTACCAGCTACTAGACTGGTAGTAGGAGGAATTCCCTACTCAGACTATTGCCTCTAGGCTCAAACTATAGGCTCAGTTAGTTCCAGCATTTATGCAGCATAATAATCTGTGGAGGGACCCTATGCAGAAACAGTGTCAGGTACTATGAAAACACATCAATTAAAAACACTTGTAGCTACAGTATATACAGAGAAACTCAGGAACTTCCAAATATAAGATTAAACTAGGTTAGCTTGCCAGCAATACAAGTTAGTATCAGCAAAATATCAATGTCTTCCACATTCCAAAGTAAAAAAAAAGATTTCTACATATTATTGTATATTTATAGATTACATGTAGTTTATAACTTAAAAGGGAGAAATTGTAAAATTTGATCCTATTTACTGATTAAAAGGAGAAGAATGCATACCTTTATGGCAAGGGAAAAGAAAAAGAAGTAGGAATTAAGCTAGGGAATAAGAGTTCAACTTGGAAAAGAAAACACTGGATTGCAGTCATTTGTATGACTAACTGTAAATAAACACATGAGACTATGAGCATATATTTCTTTTTTCAGCATTCCATCCAAATTGCAAAATAAATGCAGCTGTGTTAAAGATTCTCATTAAATAAGTTATTTTAATAAGCTGACATTATATTCTGATGCAGCTCTTCTGAATCACTTTCTAGGCATGCACTGCCCTAAAGGACAACAGAGACTAGGAGAAATTGAACACATGATTCAAAACTATCATTTTTAATAAGAATAAAACAATTTTAAATATCTTTACTTCCATCTTTAACAATCCTTAAATGTTAAGGATTGCGAGTCAAGAATTCAGTTTAATTGAATTGATATTTTTCTGAATAGTTACATTTTCATAATGTCATCTTAAGTACAATTTATGTGTCATTCAGTTGTTTCTCAGGGGCTAATGTGTGTCTTGCTTGATATAATGGCACATAATTTATTCCTGATTATTTGTAGAGATATTTAACCTTATTCCTGATTATATTATTTATACAGATATTTAATTCTCAGTCATTCCTAAACTGTAATCTACTTTGTCTCAGGGACTTTCCCTACTGCTGAGACCATCTGCTATCCACCTACTTTAATATGATATAAAACTATATTGGCATGACATTTTATGTTCCCACTGTTGATTCAAGTGGTGATACGTTTGTGTGTAATATGTGGCTTCAATTGTTTGGTAATAAAGGACTCTGATTTTTATTTATACCTTAGAAGTTGGGATGATAGTCATATAACTGATGCATATAGAAATAATCTCAACAGAATTCAGTGGGACCTAATTTTATAGTAGATATACAGTGATGTTTAAAAAAACTAAATTGAATATATTTCCCAAAGGTGGTTTTTAAAAAGCCAACTGGACTTTCTTTATTTTGCTTGAAGATATTTTACTTCTCATCCAATAACCTTCTTGGATGAGAAGTGAAATATCTTCAAGCAAAACCAGTTGCCTTTTGAAAAAGATTGGCCACCTTTGGGACAACGGTGACCTGGATGACTGAGAATCTCCATAGAGAAATTGAATATAATAAAATATAATGCCAGTAACTGAATTATAGCCCTAAGATAGGATTAGACAGTAAACTTCTTATTTGTCCTTTCCTTTGTTGTTTCTAAATTTAAAAAGGAATTGACTTCCATAACAAATGATTGTGAGCATGTGCAAATATAAGTATATATAAAAGTCAAACCAGTATGCCTTTTTGTAGAAAGAGAACTGTTGTGCTGTAGAGAGCAAAACTGGGTAATCATTATTATACCAAATATGATGTTTAAAGATATTAATTAAAAAAGCAGAAGATGGTGCCAACAACCTGAGAATGACCAGTATGATTTAAGCTCGCTATATTAGAAAAATGCTAGTATAGCGTTTCATCCCTATACTGCTTTAGAAGTGCATAACTGTAATTATTTAATTGGGTTAATGCAGCATGCTAACAATACAAATGATCTAACACTTAATACATGTTGTTTAGTTTTGGCATAGTATATTAGCCAATGTTGGTTTATCAACAAACCCAGGATAAAGAAAGCATGGGTTAAGAAAGAACATAAACTTTAGATGCAACATTGGAGAAATTTAAATTGTAAATAAATATTAATAAATATTAATTAATTAATGTTAATATTAATTGGAAGAGAACATGGTCAGGAGAGGTGATGGAACCAATATCCAGAAGATAATACAAAGACAGAAGCATGAAAGCCTGAGATAGCCGGTACACCAGGGATTTTAGGCTGGATCTCTCCTTACCTGTCAACATCAACTGAAACCACTCATGAAGAAAGGAGGGAAACCAGCACAGCACCATGCTTCCCACTTCCAGACACTATGTCTACTTCAAAAGAATATCATGAATTATGAAAAACATAACAGTTGCATCATTCCTATTCAGGAATCACTTCTCTATCAGGCTCTTGATAGACTTGATTGATATTGCCTTTGTGGTATGCCTTGGCCTGAAATCTAGCTGCAAAAGAATTAGACAATCTATTTCCTCCAGACATTCTGAAACTATAGTCTACTTTCTTCAGAATCTTGAATGATGGGTGATTAGATGCCAATAGAAATGCTTCAAACATTCCAGACCACCTATGGAAAGACTATCTTTCTGTCACTAGAAGGCTGTGGTTATTAGATAAAATATCATACAACAAAGGAAATTAGGAATAATTGCAGAAAATATTTGACTGGGGCTAAGGGACCTTGCATCTGCACTCTATAAAGAAAATATTTTTTCAATTATGTAAAATATATAATTCATCAATGCGGAGCTGCAATAATTAGCTCTTCTTAAAAGAAAAAATAACTGTTGGACCAGCTCATTTTGATGCTGACTTCATTCACAGATGAAGCTAGTTTTCTAGTTTAGTATTTGTCCTTGAAGCTCAGTGGTGCAGGTAAATTAGATGACCTACAAAAATATTATGAGTGAT
>JALGBA010004139.1:377500-569685 GCA_023970755.1 Azemiops feae | reverse complement strand
TTATTATTATTATTATTATTATTATTATTATATATTATTATATATTATTATATATTATTATATATTATTATTATTATATATTATTATTATTATTATTATTATTATTATTATTATTATTATTATTATTATTATTATTATTATTATTATTATTATTATTATTATTATTATTATTATTTTTATTATTATTATTATTATTATTATTATTATTATTATTCCAGCCCACATGGTTAGCAAGCATGGAAACTGTGGTCCAAAGCAACAGGGGTGCCAGCTTGAGGAAGACTGATGGAAACTGCCTTGCTTGCATTTAACCATGTGGTCTCTTGTCCCGAAGGTGCTTTTTCACGACTTTGGACTTCCTTTTTTCTCTTTGAAGACGTTTCGCTTCTCATCCAAGAAGCTCCTTCAGCTCTGACTGGATGGTGGGGACCCCTTGGATGAGAAGCGAAACGTCTTCAAAGAGAAAAAAGAAAGCCCGGCTGCTTCGTGAAAAAGCACCTTTGGGACAACCATGACCTGGATGACTGAGAATCTCCACAGACATCTGGTCTCTTATTGCTTGAACGGAATATGCTCAGATCCAGCAAGGTGATCAAAGATGAAACTAGCCTTCTGATGGAGGACTCCGCCCTTTAGGACAGTGATGGCGAACCTTTTAGAGACCGAGTGCCCAAACTGCAACCCAAAACCCACTTATTTATCACCGGGTGCCAGGTGGGCGTGGCCCACTGGGTGGGTGTGACTGTGGTGGTCATGGCAGACTGGGTGGGTGTGGCCAAGGTGGGCGTGGTCACCTCGATGTTGCTCGTGGGGAGGGACGCCTGTGGGGGCCGGGCAGGGTTGGGGGAGATCCAGGGGGTCTCTGCCAGGTGGGGCGGTGGGCAGGAGGCTCATCCTGTGGGGTGAGGCGAGGCAGGGCGGGGGTGCCATTGTCGCAGGGCAAGGTGAGGCGGGGGCCGGGGTGGCTGCTGCCTGACACCATCGGTCCCCGCACACAGGCCAGTGAGCGCATGGGTGCTGGGATGCATCCGGCCACGTGGGACCTCGGCGAGTTAGCGGGTGGCTGGTTGAAGAGGGACGGTTGGCACCTCCGGGGCATGGCACGCATGCCCACAGAGAGGGCTCTGAGTGCCGCCTCTGGCCCGCGTGCCATAGGTTCGCCACCACTGCTTTAGGATGTTTGTGTAGACCAGGCCGCAGGCGGCTTAGACAGAAATTCGTAATTGCAAATAGGTGCTCGCAATTAATTCTGGCTGAGAGGCAGAAGCTCCAGGCTTTCTGTCTATGGGACTCTTCAAAATCCTTTTTTTTTTTTATTGGAATCATCCCCTGAGATAAATGCAAGGATCTAAATGTGGCTTTCATATACGAACACGGTGCCTATGCTGGAATGGCCTCTCAAGTGTAGGCGTGAGAATGTAATCAGAGGAAACAATTAAACGGCCAGATGGAGCCATCAACCAGCCGTATATAAATAAATCCCACTGAAATCCACATTTTCCCATACAAGGTCATATATATAGCATTATCCTCCTGACTGTAATCTCACAACAGGTGGTTGAATGTATATTTGTAGGAGAAGGGATGGCTATTATTGCTATCCATTTTATCTTGGTTTCACGATCACCGACGGACTATCCGGGAGATGTAAAAAAAAAAAAAAAAGCAACTTTGTGATGTGACCGGATATAAGGAAGGAAGCAGCAGGAAATCTTTGAAGCTGCCC
The DNA here is from genome assembly GCA_023970755.1 of Azemiops feae. Classification (NCBI taxonomy): domain Eukaryota; kingdom Metazoa; phylum Chordata; class Lepidosauria; order Squamata; family Viperidae; genus Azemiops; species Azemiops feae. Next base: position 567,959 of record JALGBA010004139.1, on the reverse strand, counting down.
CTCAGCTACATGGAGGGAAGTGTGTAGTGGGGTGCCCCAGGACTCTGTTCTAGACCCAGTGCTCTTCAACATCTTCATCAACGATTTGGACGAGGGGATAGATGGGGAACTCATCAAATTTGCAGACACCAAGCTGGCAGGAATAACCAACACTCCAGAAGACAGGCTTAAGATACAGGAGGATCTTCACAGACGTGAACACTGGGTGCTTCTGGAGGCAAGCTGTTCCACTGGTTAATTATCCTCACTGTTAGGAAGTTTCTTCTTAATTCCAGGTTGCTTCTCTCTTTGATCAGTTTCCAACCATTGTTTCTCGTCCTGCCCTCTGGTGCTTTGGAGAATAATTTGACCCCCTCTTCTTTGTGGCAGCCCCTCAAATACTGGAATACTGCTATCATGTCTCCCCTATTTCTTCTTTTCTTTAGACTAGCCAAACCCAAGTCCTGCAGCCGTTCTTCGTATGTTTTAGTCTCCAGGCCTTTGATCGTCTTAGTTGCTCTTCTCTGAATTTTTTCCAAAATCTCAACATCTTTTTTCTGATACGGTGACCAAAATTGGTTGCAGTATTCCAGGTGTGGTCTTACTAAGGTTTTATAAAGTGGTACTAATACTTCACGTGATCTTGATTCTATGCCTCTGTTTATACAACCCAGGATTGTGTTAGCTTTTTTGGCTGCTGCTGCACACTGCTGGCTCATAGTCAAGTGATCATCCACTAGGACTCCAAGGTCCCTCTCACAGTTACTGTTTTTGAGCCAGGTCTCACCTAATTTGTACTCGTACCTTTGATTTTTACGGCCTAAATGTAAGTTTCACTTTTAAATGGATTTTCTTTCAATCTCAGTCTCTCCAAAATGTGTCCTTTCCAGAAACTTGTTTTGCTGAATGGCGTTGTTTTCTATCTACTCCTTTAAATCCGATCCAGGATCTAGGATCGGATTTAGAACTGTAAGCTATATTCAACCTGAATGGTTCCGGGATTCCTCCCTGTTGGTGTGATAACGTGGATAAAGGAGGAACTAAGGCACGTTTTCGAAAAGAGAAAATACTGAATTATTCTAGTGTGAGGACAGTTTTGGGCTTCCTGTCAGAAATCGAAATTTTATTTTAAAATTCGTCTTTCCTGGACAGCTTCCTATAAAAGTTTTGAACTGGCTGATTTTGACCGTGGTCTCCCCCCCCCCCAAATTCCTTAATAAATACAGTCCCTGCTCAAGTTGAGCTCTCCTATATGGACTGCAAAATTTCAGATAACCACTAGGTGATAGCAAAGGGCTAATATTTTCTGCTTCTCTTTGCTTCCAACTAATGTTCCCGAAGATCTGATAGCCTTTGTGAGAAACTGCACACTCTGGATATATAGTAGGTATAAGGCAGGGGTAGGCAACCTTGGCTCTTTCATGACTCGTGGACTTCAACTCCCAGAATTCCTGAGCCAGCATGACTCAGCTTGGAAACCTCTCCCTTTCCCCTCAGCATGGCTGGCTCAGGAATTCTGGGAGTTGAAGTCCACGAGTCATAAAAGAGCCAAGGTTGCCTACCCCTGGGAATTGATGATTCCTAGCTAAAAAGATCTGAAATGTTATTTCTGCTCCTCCATTGATCACAGAAACCTGAAGTGGGTTAGTGCATTAATACGATCTTAGGCCTTATTGGGATTCTAACAAAGAATGCTGTTCTTCATAGGGCACCAATCTACGTCTGTAGTTCAGAAAGAGGAGAGAAATTAGTGATTGCAGAGCAATAGCGATCCCTGGTCTATCATTTATTCAATACAACCCAATGTAGTCAATGATGTCCACTTTGCTTTCTTCCGAGAAGCCGTTGAATAAAAAAATCTTTATCAGGGTCCAGTCCAAGCTGGGAATAAACAAAATGGAGACTGCTTTAGAAAGAAGGTTGAGGTTTATTGAAGAGCAGAACCACGAGACATGAGGCTCTGGAGCAGCTGACCACATGTTGCTGGGAGTGGTGGGTTTTTATACCTTCTTGGGCTTTTGTGTTTGGCGTTCCTGTTCCTGTGGCATGAACTTTGACCTGAGGTTTTGAGTGTGTCCTTTTTGGTATTGGTGGGTTAATCCAATTATGTCCCAAAGGTCATATCCTGCTTCTCTGGGGCTGTGGCTGATGGCTTACTTCCTGTGTTTGGATTTGTTGGGTGATGGGTTTGCTGGTTCTAATTCTATTACTCTACTATCCTTAGCTGTCAGTTTTGCTGCAAGGGATTTCAAAAGATCCTGTCTTGAATGGGCTTCTGCCTGGTAGTATTTGTTCATGAATGGGGCTGAATGGGATTATCAAATCTGCATTTCTAAAAGGTGGTTTCCTGAGTTTCTACTGGGGGCTATTAAGAAAAATTGGACCTGCTTCTCTGCCTTTAAGACCCTTTGGGGAAATATAATATTCTGCCTTTTTAATCTTCCCCAAAATATTTCTTTCTCTAGGGGGAGGGGCTGACTTCCCACATGTGTGGACCTTCAGCCACCTTACCTTCACGAGTTCCCTGAGAGATACCTTAAGCTGAAAGTATTTGTTGTTGTTAGTTGCGAAGTCGTGTCCGACCCATCGCGACTCCATGGACAACATTCCTCCAGGCCTTCCTGTCCTCTACCATCTTCTGGAGTCCATTTAAGCTCACGCCTACTGCTTCAGTGACTCCATCGGGCCACCTCATTCTCTGTCGTCCCCTTCTTCTATTGCCCTCAATCTTTCCCAGCATCAGGCTCTTCTCCAGTGAGTCCTTCCTTCTCATTAGGTAGCCAAAGTACTTGAGTTTCAACTTACAGGATCTGGCCTTCTAAAGAGCAGTCGGGGTTGATCTCCTCTAGGACTGACCGGTTTGATTGCCTTGCAGTCCAGGGGACTCGCAGGAGTCTTCTCCAGCACCATAGTTCAAAGGCCTCAATTCTTTGGCGCTCAGCTTTTCTTATGGTCCAACTTTCACAGCCATACATTGCAACTGGGAAAACCATGGCCTTGACTATACGCACTTTTGTTGGCAGGCTGACGTCTCTGCTTTTCAGTATGCTGTCTAGATTTGCAAGCACATCCAAAGTCAGGCAAAACGAATGGGAATAGAACCACAGAGTTCGAAGGGACCTTGGAGGTCTTCTAGATCAACCCCCTGCTCAAGCAAGAGACCTATCGTTTCAGACAAATGGTTGTCCAGTCTCTTCTTAAACATCTCCAGTGATGGAGCAAGCCAAGGTGTCCCCAGTTTAGTTCACCAGTCAAAGCCCTAAACCAGGGCTCTCCAAACCTGTGCAACTTTTAAGACTTGTGGACTTCAACTCCCAGAATTCCTCAGCCAGGGGAATTCTGGAGTTTTGAAGTCCACAAGACTGAAAAGTTGCCACATTTGGAGAACCCCCGCCCTAAATGATAGGTTAATTTGCTTCTTATTTGGCTTGAGAGATGATAGACCGGTCTTGGTGTGTTTGGTCTGGGATTTTCACTTTCGATGCCGGATTAAGGAAAGCAAGTAAGATGCTAACTCAGGAAGTAAGAGCCGGTTTGGGTTGGGGACAACCAAACAATTACAGGAAGAGAGGACTGTCTGAAAGGAGTTGTCCTTTCCTGAAAGCCAGCCTGTGCTTGTAGCTGGCAGGCTTCCCAAAGCATTATGCCTCTTTCAGAATAAAATTATGCCAGCCAAGTTGGCAACGTCTGTGTTTCCATTTGCATGAGAAAGTAGACGGGGGGTGGGGGGGATAAAATCAGGCGGGGAGAACTTAATGAGCACGGAAACATTTTCAAAGCCTGGCAAAGCACACAAGTGCAACTGTGGGATCTCCCACTTAGACCAGAACTTCCTTTGTAAGAATATTGAATTTCTGATCAAGCCCCCCAGGTGGTGTCATAAGGCAAGAGTCCTTCATTTATGCTAGGGGTGAGAGAAAGAGAGGGTGGTTGATAAGATACAGGCCGGTGGGGATCAATGAACTTTGCATTTTACTTCAGTTTTAATCGGCATCAGGAACCAGTTACTGTTTTAGATGGAATTGGCAAGGAGGCACTGCATGAGAGTTTCAGACTATACTTGATTTTCAGTCTTAAATTCAGATCCATTTTAAATTTAGATCATTTTGCTTTCACTTTAACAAGAAAGAGAGATGTGTGTCTGTGTGTGAGACAGAGAAAGAGAGAGAGAGAGAGAAAGGGAGAAAAAGAAAGAGTGAGAGAGACAGAGAGAGAAAGAAAGAAAGAAAGAAAGAAAGAAAGAAAGAAAGAAAGAAAGAAAGAAAGAAAGAAAGAGAAGGGGGTTCGACTAGAAGACCTCCAAGGTCCCTTCCAACTCCGTTATTTTGTTAAAAGAACATTTCTCTTGCGTCAAACTGAATTCTGGATGACTACATGGACACGTCCATGCAATTACTGGGCAACTATGTGCTCATGAAGTCCTTGGTGCTCTCTGAGCAAGGTTGTTGACTTGCAGACGTTTTATGACCCAACTAGGTAATATCTTCAGTGCTGTTGGGAGTGAGGTTTTCTCTTTGTTTATATGCTACTGGCTTCCTCTGTCAGTGTTGGTGGGGGTTTTTGGTGATTACTTGATTCGGCTGTTGTTTACTTAGGATCTGAATGGAGTTTACTGCTGTTTACTGCTGTTTACTATTTGGTGTTAATCTCTATTATAAGGGTGTGGATTGTTGGTCAGGTTATGTTGTGGTCTTTTAGCTTAATCAAGGAACAGCCAAGAACACTCCTACCAACACTGGTTGGAGTATATAAACAGAGAGCAAACTCCATTCCCTTCTAGTAGTGAAGATCTATCCTTGTTGGGTCATGAAATGTCTGCAAGAAACCCACCAAGTTCAGGGAATACCAAGGACCCCACAGTTCAACAATGGCCGAAAAATAACCTCTTCTGCTGGTAGATGCACGTGTTGTACCGTTGCCTTGTTCTGCAACAGTTTTTAAACTTCTCAGTCTAGCTAACACCCCTGGTTGATCTTCCATCCAAGTATTAACCAAGTTCCAATTTGCTTAGCTTTTTCACGATCAGTTCCATGTTACCATATGCGTATGTCTCTCGTGTATATGGATTCAAACATCCATCATAAATAGAAATTTCAGGGACAGAATTCATGGCAAAAGCCACACAAGCTTATGTCTTGGTTTTGGGTTAGTTTGCTGCCTGGTTACCACTTTCAGTTGCAAAGCTCCAGTCTCTACACAAACATACCTCTGCCCCACCTCTGGTGTGATGTCTATTTCCCCTCAGGGGCCTTACACACTTCCCGTTGTTTCATCCACTCCACCTCCAAAGCAGAAACTTTCCCATGTAAGGAGGTTATCAGAACTTCAGTTCCTCAACTCCCACACCATGAGAGTAAAACTCCACCAGCCATTCTCCACAGGGTGAAGTTCTTTCTATTCTTAGGAGGCTCACACCCAACGTCCATGTCAATCCTCAGATACAGCCATGGGTAAAGGGCCCTTGACCTTTCCAAGTTCCTCTCTGGAGGCTTGTGGAATTGAATGAGGGTTTCTGTTTTGATTCGCTCACTTGCCCTTTTAGGAGAAAAAAAAGAGAGTATTTATATCAGCACAATGGGAAGGGAACAAAATGCCCCTGCTTTCTTGGCACCTTGGCCACATCAATTACTGATCCAGGACAATGCTGGGTGGAACTGCCTTCTCATGTGTTCCAAAACACCAACGCTTTGGGTGAACAGAGATCCTAACACAATCTCTTTGCAGATTGAGCCACTCCACGTGGGATCAGCTAAGGTGGAGGTGGAGGCAGCGTGGAGATCAGAAAGTTGGGAGCTAAAAGAGCCAGTTTGTGTAGTGGTGAAGGTACCAGGCTAGAAACCATGAGGTCTAGTCCCTTCTAAGGCAGAGATCCCCAACCTTTTGGGCACCGGGGACCGGTTCCGTGGAGAAGGTTTTTCCATGGACCGGAGAGTGCGTGGTTTTGTGTGCTGCCTGCATACCACGGATGGAGCTTTGTTTGTTTGTGCAGACCAGTTCCTGGCATACTGTGGCCCGGTACTGGTCCATGGACCAGGGGTTGGGGACCCCTGGTCTAAGGCATGAAGCCAACTGGTTGACCTTGGGCCAATCACTCTGTTTCATCCCTAGGAAGAAGCAGACAAGGGCAAACCTGAAAATCATGCCAAGAAAGCTGCAGATACTACTTTAGGCAGTCACCTGGAGTCAGGTTTTACTCAAAGACCCACCATCACCACTACCATCCAGAAATGGTTAAATGCAGAAAGTCTCGTTTTTGCATACAAGCTCAGTCTTTGGCATCTCAAGTTAGGCATTGCTTCTCTGAAATTTTGTTTGGTTGTTGACCCTTAGGACAGAACATCTAACGGAAAAACAGAGTTGGAAGGGACCTTGGAGGTTTTCTAGTGCAACCCCCTGTTTAAGCAGGAGACCCTATACCAGGGGTAGGCAATCTTGGCTCTTTTATGACTCGTGGACTTCAACTCCCAGAATTCCTGAGCCAGCCACGTTGAGGGGAAAGGGAGAGGCTTCCAAGCTGAGCCATGCTGGCTCAGGAATTCTGGGAGTTGAAGTCCAGGAGACATAAAAGAGCCAAGGTGGCCTACCCCTGCCCTATATTATTCTGGACAAATGGTTGTCCAATCTCCTTAAAAATCTCCAGTGATGGAGCACCCACAACTTCTGAAAGCTTTTCCCATCTTGAAGGACTTGAGATATTTTGGCTGGGGTTGATCATGTAACTAGTTCAAACATGTGGAGGAATAGCTGATGTACAAAGTCCTAATCTGGTTGACCCAGTGCTTGTAGACCTTTGGTTTCTACTTGGTTTGTACCACTGCAGAGAAGAAGGCTCTTGAATGGTCTTGCAAAGCAGAGATACGACAATTCCCCCCCCCCTTAATGACAGATAATGTCATTAATTCTCTTTCTGGGCTGCCACAAAGGAGAGGGGGGTCAACCTATTCTCCAAAGCCCCTGAAGGCAGGAGAAGAAGCAATGAATGGAAACTAATCAAGGAGAGAAGCAATCTAGAAATAAGGAGAAATTTCCTGACAGAACAATTAATCAGTGGAATGACTTGTCTTCAGAAGTTGTGAATGCTCCAACATTGGAAGTTTTTTTTAAAGAAGAGATTGGACAGCCCTTTGTCTGAAATGGTATAGGGCAGGGGTAGGCAACCTTGGCTCTTTTATGACTGGTGGACTTCAACTCCCAGAATTCCTGAGCCAGCATGGCTCAGCTTGGAAACCTCTCCCTTTCCCCTCAGCGTGGCTGGCTCAGGAATTCTGGGAGTTGACGTCCATGAGTCATAAAAGAGCCAAGTTTGAAGACCCCTCAGTTAGAGGAAGATATGAAAGCATAATTAATGTTAATTAATGTAGACTTTATTAGTTTAGAGCAGGGGTAGGCAACCTTGGCCCCTTCATGACTCGTGGACTTCAACTCCCAGAATTCCTGAGCCAGCATGGCTCAGCTTGGAAACCTCTCCCTTTCCCCTCAGCGTGGCTGGCTCAGGAATTCTGGGAGTTGAAGTCCACGAGTCATAAAAGAGCCAAGGTTGCCTACCCCTGGTATAGGGTTTCTTGCTTGAACATGGGGTTGGACTAGAAGACCCCCCAAGGTCCCTTCCAACTCTGTTACTCTGTTAATGTGCTTGGAGGAATGACTTGCCCGATTTCTGAGATCTGTCTTGGCAAATTCAATCTGTTCTCTCTTTTCCCTTAGGAACTGGTGCTCCTCTGTTCAACATCGGACAGCCACTTACATTGCAGTTTGCAAGACAGAGAAATACATAATCAGGTCCCAACAACCATGTCCGAATGGAACTCCAGACTGCCAGAAGATCATGTACGTAGCACCATCCTTTCGTCTTTAAGGGGGAGTCAACCCAGCATTTAACAGGCATTTAACCCAGCCTGTTGCCTGTTGAGATCCAGTGTCAGGTGTCTCCTTTTGACATGGAAGGGAGCTTCCTTCCTTTCCTCAAAAAAGACTATCCAATGCAGCTTGAAGGTTTCTCAGGAGTGAGGAAATATCTGACCTAGCTTAGAGAAACTTGCCTTCTTTGGGAATCACACCTCATCAGATTAGCCCTGCTAATCTGGGTTTAGGGCACATTTAAGCTTCAGGTGGATAACTTTGCAGAGAAAGGAAAAGATGGCGCCCCTAGAGGCTGTCTCTCTCAGCCCTCCGAGCAGAGGATGGCCTTCTGCAGAACCCAGATCTATGGTTAAAGAAACCTGCATCTTTTAGCAACCAGGCAGGCACACAAAAGCAAATGAAGCCTACGGATGAAGACTAGATAGCAGCAAAGAGGTAGACGGCCAGCTGGATTTCTGCGGATAGATTTTGCCTAACCAAAACTTCTGACAGGTCCCTAATCGCCATGTTGTCATGGTCCTGCTGAAGGAAAAGTCTTCATCATGGTTCAGTCCAAGCCGGGAATAAACAACATGGCAACTGCTTTAGAAAGAAGGTTGCAGTTTATTGGAGAGGAGAGCCAGACAGAAAGATGGCTCTGGAAGAAAAAAGAGAGAGCACATGTAGGGAGTGAGTTTTTATACCCTCTGGGGCTTTTGTTTGGAGTTGTTTCCTGTTCCTGTTTGAGGCTTTGTATTTCCTGTGTCATGTATTCTGACCTGAGTCGGGGTGTGCCCTTTGGCATCTGTGGGTTAATCCTATTATGTCCTGTCTTAGAATTTGGATGGGGTATGTAGATTTTAGGTGTCTTTGTCTTCCTAAGCTTCTAGCTGGGGGCCTCCAACCTTCCTGGATTATTTACATCTGCATTTCTACAGAGCTGGTTTCTGCTTGGGGGGACAGAGAGACTTGGGGGCAGGGTTGGTTTCTGCTTTTAAAACCCTTTAGGGAAATATAATCTGCCTTTTAAATATTTCCAAAAATATTTCTTTCTCGGGGGGGGGGGGGCTGACTTCCCACAGTCCTTTATCAAGACCTTCAGGATATGAGATGAGGCTTACTTCTAATCTATCACTCTTTCCTTCCTTCTTCTTCTTCTTCTAGGTACAGAACAGCGTTGAAGCCAGTCTACAAGATAAAAGAGAAAGCTGTCAGCTTTGTAGACTGGAAATGCTGCCCAGGTTATGTAGGCAAGGATTGTGAACAATATGGTAAGAATACCATAAGTATCCGTCTGTAGTTGGGTGCAGTGGGTGTGTCAACTAATCAACCAGATTGGCTGAAGTCAGGTGCAAGTATCTGGGGGGGGGGTGAGAAACCTAAAGGGACTCTTGACTGTTGAGAAAGTTCTCTGCTGGATCATAAGTAGCAGAAGAGCAGAGAAGATTGCAAAGCCACAAAGGTCCTTTCTTCCCATCTTCTCAGAATCTGAGTTTTTATCTCGGACTCCAAGACTGTCTTGTCCCCTACAATATGAAGATCATCCTGACCTTCCCAATAAGTAAGGATGATCAAAAAATACAAGAGAACTGTTTTGAAGGAGCAGAAAAACCCATCTGAATTGTAACCAGGTGTTCTCTGAACACTATTACATCAGTCCATATATTAGTATTAGGAAACAGGTTGATCTCTGGGATGACACGCAAATGAAAAACGTCCTTTAAAAGTTTAAATAATTGTGGGTTTTTTTTCCCTCTCTGATAAACTGGGGGGGAAAAGGAAATAAATGTCTTATGGAATTGATTTCTAGATCCTGCTCAGTTTCCAGGGAGTACCAGTCAACCTGAACACTGGGAAGAAGCCTTCTCAAACCACAGTAGGTTTCAACTCATCCTTTACTTCCACAACTGGAAGGATGTACAGTATTTGTGACACTGGTAGGGATTAAGTCCATAGTTGTACTTCCCATCCTCACAGTATGCATGGAGAATATTTCTGCAGCTTCTTTGCTCATACCACCTGCTGTTTTTCAGATGTGTTAGAGTCTATAACAGTCTTCTCCTTCTACCACATCCTTCTTTCTTTTATCAGCTGGGGGGTGGTGGCTTAAACCAACATTAGCAATGTCTAAAAAGAATCCTTAATTACCCATTAAAACCATGCCTGAAAATTACAGCCCATGTTTATCTCTTTTAACTGCTCATCTCTGGGCATTAGCAAAATATGAACAACAGAAGAGAAAGGCAGTAAGAAAAAATAAGTAAGATGGAGGTGAAGGCATTCCACGTGCCAGTTTTTTTTTTTTTAATAATGTGTTTTGGAATGTATGCTTTTGTTCAAGCATAAATATATCAGATGATATAAACAAGGACTTTAAAGTGATCTGCAACCTACGTAGCCTATATTGCTGATTTGAAGACGTATTTCTTAAATGTGTTCCATATTGATTGTACAAAAGCTCAGCCCCATTCCTGGCTCTTTTGAAATTCTATTTACTGCAAGAAAGACCAGCATGGTTCTTCCTTCTTCCTACTAGCAACATGTGTGCATGGTTTTTGTATCTGTAGGCTCACCTTCCATGCTAAAATATATATTTAGATGTGTTTTGGTCTTGTCTTGCTTCTTTGCAAATAATGTCGTACTTGCCAGACTCGGGAGAGGTTGTAGGAGCCCATCAAAGTCATGAAGCTCTGCTAGAAGACCTGCAGAATGACGTTCACCAGGCAGCAAACAGTTTGGGCATCTTACAGACAGCCCTTCATCACAACAGCACCAAGAGAAACGGAGGGATGGACCAACACCAGTCAGGTAAGAGAGGTATTACTCAACAGTATCGAAAAAGGAGAATATTTGTAGTTCAGCATTGAACTGTGGGGTCTTTGGTGCTCTTTGGCCTTGATTGTTTACTTGCAGATATTTCATTACCCAAATTAGGTTGCATTATCATTGCTAGAAGGGAGTGGGGTTTGCAGAGAGGAGGAGGAGGAGGAGGAGGAGGAGGAGGAGGAGGAGGAGGAGGATTGTGGTGTCCTTGGTGCTCTCACAGCTTGGATGTTTCCTTGCAGACATTTCATTACCCAAACTAGGTAACAATATCAGTGCTAGAGGGGAGTGGGGTTTGCAGAGAGGAGGAGTAGGAGTAGGAGGAGGAGGAGGATTGTGGTGTCCTTGGTGCTCTCTCAGCTTGGATGTTTCCTTGCAGACATTTCATTACCCAAACTAGGTAACAATATCAGTGCTAGAGGGGAGTGGGGTTTGCAGAGAGGAGGAGTAGGAGTAGGAGGAGGAGGAGGATTGTGGTGTCCTTGGTGCTCTCTCAGCTTGGATGTTTCCTTGCAGACATTTCATTACCCAAACTAGGTAACAATATCAGTGCTAGAGGGGAGTGGGGTTTGCAGAGAGGAGGAGGAGGAGGAGGAGGATTGTGGTGTCCTTGGTGCTCTCTGAGCTTGAGTGTTTCCTTGCAGACATTTCATTACCCAAACTAGGTAACAATATCAGTGCTAGTCCTGATGATGTTACCTAGTTTGGGTCATGGAACATCTGGAAGGAAACACCCAAGCTCAGAGAGCACCAAGGACACCACAACTCTCCTCATCCTTATTTCTCAACAGTCTGAAGCAATCAATCAAACATAGAAGTAAATGCTAAGGTGTTTTTGGTTTGTGATGTATTTCAGAAGTCCAGCAAATGCTCTTTCTCCACATAAACAGTTTCCTGAAGGAGCATTTTAATCCCGTCTGGGCAAGTTTCAATAAAAGTCTACAGGACCTGTCCATTGCTGTGCAGAACCTTTCTCAGAGTGTTGAGGCTAATCGGAAGAGCATAGAGCAGTTCCAGGAAAATGCTGTGCCCAGAAAAGATTTCCAAGAACTAGGGACAAAGTTTGAATCCAAAGTCCAAGCCAATGTTCTGAGGGCCGACCAGATGAAGCGAGAAATGGATCGTCATAATTACCTGCAACAAGCAGTCATCAACTACAATCTCACCATGATCAAAGCAGATACGGACCTGAAGCTCAAGAGACACCACAAGCTGCAGCAGTCTTTTTTATTAGCATTAAACAACAGTCTGGCCGACCTGAGACAAGAGCAAAATAAGCTTCAGGGTGAGCTCGAGGTCCTGAACAGAAATTTTGCAGTGTTCCCAAGGAAATTGGGCAATCGGAATGAGATGTTTGCAGATGTTGATATGCAGAGCCTCAATCAGACCTTGGAAAAACATGCTCGGGAGCTAAAGACACTTTATGAGGAGTCTGAAAAAGACTACGAAGAACTAACTGATTCCATCACAAGGTTAAAAGACAGCTCAAAACACGATTTAGAGGACTTCCGAATACGATTAATAGAAGGCAGTCTCATGATTGATGAATACAGAGAAGATGTAGAAGGGAGGATTTTTGCTCTTAATGACAGTCTGGCAGATATTCAAGAAAACTACTGGAGTCTACAGAAGTCCATGAAGACATGCTGTTGTGAAGACCAGTCTTCAAGTACTGATGTGGAAGGCTTAAAGAACACCACTCAGATGCATGGAGAACATCTAAAGCATCTGGAGGCACGTTTAAAAGACCTCGCTGCTGCTTTCCCGCTTATCCACCAGTCTTTGGATTTCCAACAAGAACAAAGTTGGAAGCTACAAGATGGCCTCTCTCTCTTAAAAAACCATTCGGAAGTTTTGTCTGAGGAGGTTGATCTGCTAGAAAAAGCCGATGAGAAGATGCACGATCACATCAAGTATCTGAACAGTTCTTTCAATTCGTTGCTGGGGGATGCATTGAGACATGAGACGGCCCTTGAGATCCTGCTTGGAGAGGAGATTTTGGAACGCCTGTCTGAAGAAGAGATCATTCTATCCACAGATCAACTTCCAGAGATGAACATCAAATTAATGTCAGACTATCTCAAGAAGCAAAGTATGACACTAGAGTCTCTTAAGAAGAGAATAGACTCTTTGGAGGCAGATCATGAGAATAATCCACATGATCATAAATCTTTGAAAGATCCTGATACTGAGAAACCAATAGACCTCAATCCCCAACAGGGTAGAGTAGAATATATGGAGCCAAACCATGAAGCTGTCATGGAGGATGCCTTAGACAATCCAGCATACCATGATATTATGACCCTAAAAAGAGAGATTGGACATCTTACCAAAGAGATGAAGAAATTTGAATTGCAGTGGGATCACATTCATTCCTGCTGCAATCAAACTAAGGCCAACCTCAGTGTTTCAGTGAAGGAGGTGAAGGAAGATCTTGTGTCAGCCCAAAAAAACTTTGAAGAACATCTAGCGATCTTTCAGAAATTGTTTGGAAATAGTAAGGAGTTGGCTGCCTCAAATGTAAGCCTGGATGTAGCAAAGCTTCAGTTGATGATGAGCAGAAAAACGAGGAAGCACCTTAAGGAGCAAGAACAGCAAAACATGAGGGACAAGAAAGAGGTCCATGGCCACAGAGAAGCTACTTTGAATGGAAGAAACAAGATAAATGCAGAGACACTGGAGGAAGGTAGGTTTCTTCCAACTTTTTTAAAATTTTCTCATCATGGTTTCTAAAGTTCCTATCCATTGTTCTCACTGCAATGTCTTCAGCAGACTTGTCTGAAATGGCATAGGGTCTCCTGCCTGAGCAGGGGGTTGGATTAGAAGACCTGCAAGGTCCCTTCCAACTCTGTTATTCTGTTCATTCTGCTGAGGAGACTGATGGAGGGAGGTGAAGGTCCAGCTTTTGATTCTGGATGGCAAAGATCCAGAATGCTGGGAAAATTCAGAAACCTTAGCTATCCACTGCCAGTTGTAGCAGGTTGCATTGAAATCTGTTTTCTGTTTCCCAACCTTGGGGACACCAGATGTGTGGGCCAAGGGCTGTGGTAGTGGATAGCCATTTCTGGGAATGTTGGGAATGGACTTGCACGCTGGATTCTGCCACTGGATTTTGTCAAAATCATGAAACACTGAACTGGATGTCCAGACAAGTTGGATTATACCAGGGGTAGGCAACCTTGGCTCTTTTATGACTCGTGGACTTCAACTCCCAGAATTCCTGAGCCAGCACAGCTGGCTCAGGAATTCTGGGAGTTGAAGTCCGCGAGTCATAAAAGAGCCAAGGTTGCCTACCCCTGGATTATACCAACAGTAGGGAATATTTGTAGCTCAGGATTGAACTGTGGGGTCCTTGATGCTCTCTGAGCTTAATCGTTTTCTTGCAGACATTTCATTACCCAACTAGGTAACATCATCAGTGCTAGAAGGGAGTAGGGTTTCCAGGGAGGAGGAGAAGCAGGGGGAGTTTTGTGGGCTCCTTGGTGCTTTCTGAGGTTAGTTGTTTTCTTGCAGATGTTTCATTACCCAAACTAGGTAATATCATCCACGCATTCAAAAAGCTAAGTCCACGGGGGAAACCAGAATCCCGTAACGATCCATGATCCAAAAGACTGGAAAAAAAGATTGTAAAATCAGAGAGAGCTCACTTAGTGACTTGCTCAGGGAGGGAAGTTCCAGCCCCAGTTGTGATTGTAAGTTGTGGACTAACTGTAGGGCATCTAAGAAAGGAAATGCCGAGGAAATGATTCAGTTAAAAAAAAGGAAATTTTTGTCAAGGGCCTGGATCTATTTACCACTAATGCACATTTTCAGTTTCAATGTCAGTTTGGGGAGCTAGAATAGAACGATGAAGTACTATGTAACCCAATACAAAGAGAACATGAAGCTTTGAATATAATCTACAAAGGCACTTTGCTCTGCTGGGATGAAAAAAAAGCCATATTATATACAAAAGCGTGTTGTAGCAGAGATCCAGGGTGAAAAATGTACCCTTATGCCCTTGGTTAGCTGTCAGTATCTCTCTCTGTTAAATATGGAGAGGTAATGACCCAGAGTTTTTAAAAAGCTTAGGGAAATAACCACCCGGTTTATTGAAAACGTTGGAGCTTATCAACAAGATGGCAATAGTTAAAAGGGATCTTCAGGAAGCCGCCTGATTAAAGCTTGAGTCCCAAGTATTTTTCCTTTCTCCTGAAAATTATTTCGCTTTGTAGCAGCGACATCTCCTGGCCATTTCCTTTTCTCAAGCTGAACTGTTTCCCAGATGGCACTGCAGGACCTTTTGTTGTTGTTGTTGTTAGTTGCGAAGTCGTGTCCGACCCATCGCGACCCCATGGATAACGTTCCTCCAGGCCTTCCTGTCCTCTACCATCTTCTGGAGTCCATTGATGCTCACGCCTACTGCTTCAGTGACTCCATCCAGCCACCTCATTCTCTGTCGTCCCCTTCTTCTCTTGCCCTCCATCTTTCCCAGCATTAGGCTCTTCTCCAGTGAGTCCTTCCTTCTCATTAGACGGCCAAAGTACTTGAGTTTCAACTTCAGGATCTGGCCTTCTAAAGAGCAGTCGGGGTTGATCTCCTCTAGGACTGACTGGTTTGATCACCTTGCAGTCCAAGGGACTCGCAGGAGTCTTCTCCAGCACCATAGTTCAAAGGCCTCAATTCTTTGGCGCTCAGCCTTTCTTATGGTCCAGCTTTCACAGCCATACATTGCAACTGGGAAAACCATGGCCTTGACTATACGCACTTTTGTTGGCAGGGTGATGTCTCTGCTTCGGGTGTCCACCTCCTTCACTGAGACAATGTTGGGTGGGAGGTTTCCAGGATTCCTTGTGCTTCGTTTTGGTAGTTGAGTTGTGTGTCTAATCCCAGAAGTAGACTGTGTTTTGTCTGTTTCCTAGAAGCCTTTGTTTTTCCCCTTCATAGAACGAAGAAGGGAAATATTATCCTTTTTCCACCTTTTGGACAAAGAAAAAAAAATCCTCTTTGGACATGGTTGATCTTATGGATAACTCCACCTCTACAGAGTCAGAGAAAGTGCTGTGGTTGTGTTTATCCACACGCTGAGCATCAATAGTTGTGCTTTGTGCATCATATTGTCCAAACAAACTACTTTAACGGGTGTGGCTTGTCTTGTGGGAGAAACGTATTGTCTAAACTGGAGAGGGGACCATCAGTCTTCACTTATATCCATTTCTAACCACTTTGATAGCTCAAGCTTACTACAGAGTCCTTATTTCTCATCTCTATATAGGGGGGGCATTTATAGCAAACACACAAAAGATGAAGAATTATTGTATTAATCAGTAATGGAAAGTGTCCCAAGAGCAGAATCACCCAAAGAAACTTCAGTTGATGAAGCTGTGGGGCCTACGGATGGTAGGGTGAGATGTTACGACTCCTTGTGACAGTGGAGGTGTTGACATCACCATTAAGTTAAGATATAGAATACATTTGAGGAGGTAGCAAGGATGGAAGAGCGAGATGGAGGCAGTCTTAGATGACTGGGGAAAACTAGGAATCAAATCTGGATCAGAGAAAAATTTGGGAGTAGGGTTTATCTTGAATGTTGGCCTCTGCTACAAATCTTAATATTCATTCATCCAGTTTTGGTCACCACGATGTAAAAAAGATGTTGAGACTCTAGAAAGAGTACAGAGAAGAGCAACAAACAGGATTAGGGGACTGGAGGCTAAAACATATAAGGAATGGTTGCTGGAATTGGGAATGTCTAGTTTAATGAAGAGAAGGACGAGGGCGGACATGATAGCAGTGTCCCAATATCTCAGGGGCTGCCACAAAGAAGAGGGAGTCAAGCTACTCTCCAAAGCGCCTGAAGGCAGGACAAGATGGAAACTAATCAAGGAGAGAAGCAACCTGGAACTAAGGAGAAACTTCCTGACAGTTAGAACAATTAACCAGTGGAACAACCTGCCTCCAGAAGCGGTGAATGCTCCAACACTGGAAGTTTTTAAGAAGAGACTGGATGGCCATTTGTCTGAAATGGTATAGGGTTTCCTGCCTGGGCAGGGGGTTGGACTAGATGACCTCCAAGGTCCCTTCCAACTTTATTGTTGTTGTTGTTATTATGATTATTATTATTATTTCCAAGCTGGAAGAATATCACTAGAATATCTCTACGGTTCCTTCAAAAGTGCTAGGGTTATGTAGAATTCTGTTCGCATCCCCTAATTTTTCCATTTTCTTACCTCCAGGCACAGCGGTGGCTTTTTACGTGCAATATGCCGAAGATAAAGAGGAGCCCTCCATCTTGAACCGCACCTACCTTAACTACGGAGGAGGTTACTCTCGTGAACACGGCTACTTCAAGGCATCTCACAACGGGGTTTATATGGTGGCGGTCAGTGCCGAGTTTCCCCCAGGACCCGCCTTGGGACAACTAGTTTTCAGCAATGGCCACAGGATGACTCTAGTCAACAACAAGAAGAGGAAGTCCAGCGGTGGTTATACAACTCTCTTCGCCCTGGTGGAACTGGAGAAGGAAGACTTGATGTGGTTTGAGCTGGTCCAAGGGGCCGCAGTGAGACAAAACACAGTTGGGCTGAGCATGGCAGGGTTCCTGCTACTGAAAACCTGAAAAGGAAGATCTTGGCCGTGTCAAGAGCGCTCCTGTGAGTGAAGGATGTCTTAATGACCTGTTTTGCCTGCACGAGGACATTAGCTCAGCAATGCTTTCTAGAAGGACTTCGGTAGCTGCTTAGGCATGGCTCCAGCGAGGTGGAGGTGCAGAAGACAATCTGTTTCTTCAACTGGCCATGAGGCTATGTGTTCTGTCCCAGCCTATGTACGTCCTTGTTACTTCACAAAGACAACCCCTCTTTTAACAGTAGACTGGAAAATAAACCCTTTTTATTTGAGTTACAGACCCGATAATTATCCCAGAAAACAAAAGCAACAGAACACTTTTCCAATGGAGACCCTGTCCAAAAGCAAAACGGATCAGGAGTCAAACAGGAAATAACTCACAGGCAAAACAGACAGACCGTGATCTCTTGACACTGAAGTTCTTTGCAAACGGTTGCCTCCAGCAACCAGCTCTGCCCACATTCCCTTTTTGTTACGCAGCCCCCAAGGCCTGGCTTCTCACTGCTTTCTCCTCCTCCCCTGGATTCGCCCCATTGCCTCCCTCTGTCCTACTCGTGTGACCTGTCTACGTTTACGAGCGTCTCTGAGGTCTTCCAGCTGTGCTTCCTCCGAGTCCGACTCAGCTTCCCAGCACAGCTGGCTCTCAGCTTGATCACGAGTGGAAGGACCAGCCTCTTCATTAGTTTGTACGTCCTGCAGCTCATCAGAGCCTCCCTCCGACTCTGATGGCTCTCCAGGCCCCTCCCCCCCTCCTCCTCTGATTCCCCAGACTCAACTACCAGGATCACAGGCTGGCATGGAATCACAACACTATGAGACAGGTGCTTGTGACATTTTTTTTTTCATTTGTTGTCCTCAACGTTTTTGTGTTGTCAGCCACCTCAGTGTTGTTGGACATGAGACGGGTGGCAAATAAATTTTATAAATAACATTTCAAGTCTGATTCCCCCACCCACATCTGCAGGGCCTGGCTGTGAGTCGGAAGAGAGAGTAACGCTTCTAAGGACCCATCCATGGAAAAACCCAACTTTGTGCATCACATTATCCAAACAAACTACTTTGTTTACTGGGTGTGGCCTGTTTCTTCCTGCACCATCTATAGTCATACTGGAGAATTAGAAACCCCCAAGACAATTCTCCCATTCTCACGAACGATCTGCAGGTAGTTACTGGCGCTCAACCCAAAGAGCCCATCTTAAAAAGTGTTGTTTAAGGATGACCATTGTCAGAAATGTATCATTTCCTTTACTTTCTTGAGCCAGAATTTTCTTTACATCCTGAACTAAACATACCTGGAGCGATTATTCCCCAAATTCACGTGCTGAAAACTGTGGGCTCAAACTCGCCTGATGAATAGAAATTGGTTTTTTTTTTTAAAATAATAATAATAATAATAATAATAATTCCTTTTCAGGGCATGATCTCAATTTATTTCTAGCAATGCTAGAAAAGCCAGGATGGATAAAATCAGGGCTTTCGCAAATATACGTTAAGCCCTTTGGCACAATTAATTTGCCTTTAGCCAAAGATATGCAAAACTGAATCTAGTTGGTGTTTATATCAAACACCTTCAGATGACACCAGACAATAATTAGGATGAGCTTTTTGAAGGCAGTTGCCAAAAAAGCCTACAGATAGTCCTCAACTTAAAAGAATGTGTTTAGTGACTGTTCAAAGTTAGAACGGCACTGGGAAAAAGTGACTTATGACCGTTTTTCACACTTACAACCGTTGCAGTATCCCTGTGGTCACGGGATCAAAATTCAGATGCTGGGCAACTGACTCGCATTTATGACGGTCGCAGTGCCATGGATTCACGTGATCCCTTTTTGCGACAAGCAAAGTCAATGGGGAAGCCAGATTCACTTAATAACCTTGTTGCTAACTTAACAATTGCGGGGATTCACCTAATAAGTGTGGCAAGGTCGTAAAATGGGACAAAACCCATTTAACAACTGGCTCGCTTAACAGCAGAATTTTTGCGCTCAACTGTAGCCAGAAGTCGAGGATTATCTGCACACAGATGTAGCTACAGTCGTGGCCAAAATTGTGGAAACCTTTTGGGAAAAGTGTACAGTAGAAATGCCACCTTTGGTTAAGTTTCCACCAATTTTTCTTCTAATTTCTTTATAACTGTAGCCTTGTTCACTTAATAAATACTATTTTACATCGCTTTCTGGGCAACCAGTCAACTCTTTGCACCATGACTTTAATTTTAGTACGTTTTACAAGCTCACTCAATGAAAGAACACAAAAAAACCCAACCAACTTGATAGCGATCACATAACACATTGACCAATGTCCTCCTCTCAGCTTCAATATGTGACATCAATAACTGAATCCTACTGTGATCTGATTGGCTCATTGCCAAAACAAGATGACACCCGATTGGCTCTCTAAACACTCATGCTCATTGGCTACCATCAGATGAAGGAAAGCTACCTGAGATCAACCTGAGCAAGTTGTGCTTCCTTTTTCTGGTTATTTGGCTATAACATTTCATAGAATACAGTACAGATAATTGAACAAACTATGTTGCATTACATTCTTGATTAAATTATCTTTCCATTGATATATAATTTTATGGCATTAGCCATCAAACCTCAAAAATAGACTTTTCCCAAAAGGTTTCCACAATTTTGGCCACTACTGTATATAGAATAGCAAATATACTAGCTAACCCACCATTGAGAATCACAGCTAACTATTAAATAAATGACTTTGTTTGGCTGGAAGCTGTATCAGCAACCCCACAGATGTGTAATATGTTCAGTCACCACGGGACACATAAAAATGAGGATAAAATTTTATTCTTGTGTCCCTTTGTAATGTTATTGCACTATTTCTTGATGATGTACAACGTCCTCCCCAATTTTGAGCCATCATAAATGTGATTACTACACCAAGTAAGAATAATCTTTTATTACCCATGCCAAAGATTACTCTGTGTACTAATTTCACTGCGTGATGCAGGGCTAAACAACTCCTAGATGGGATTCTGAATTTAAAAACATGGACAGCAACTTTACCAAATAATATGAGCAGCTGAGAGTGAGTCTGGCACACAATTTTAGCACATTCTATGTAAAATACATGACCAGGATCCAACTACTGTCTCTTCACCAATTTCCCTCTGCTGCAATGGATATCTAGCAATTTAAAAACAAAGAAATTCAATGATTTTCAGTGCATCAAATTGAGTAAATGAAAACTCCAAATTAGCCACGCCCAGCTAATAGCAATCCTGTTTAAATCCCATTGAAAGCAAGGACTGTATCTATGACTCAAATATTTAAGGGTCATACTCAGCCAAATACGTCATGTTTAATTTTTGTAGTAAGCGTGGCATATTATTTAAATCCTATGATTTAGTGTCCGAGAGGTCCTTGATACTCTGAACTTGTTTTCTTACAGACGTTTCATGATCCAAACTAGGTAACACCATCAGTGTCTGATGAGGTCATGAAACGTCTGCAAGAAAACAACCAAACTTAAAAGAGCACCAAGGACTCCTCATTTCAACTCTGAGCTACCAAATATTCTCCATCAATTTAGTGTGTGACCTGCAATTCTTCTTGGCACAAGATACAATTGGAGACTAGCAACAATAATTGCTGATAGAAAATTTAGCATTTATGGTTAATTAGGCAAGATCCCCAACTTTCAAGCTACCGCAATAGTATTAAATTGAAACATCCCAGTAGATCTTTGTTATATTCTTACCCACCTTGTTGGTGTTAAGTTGTGGCATCGGAACTGTGGCTTTTAAACAAGTTGACGTAAGGTTTGACATCGCGTTCCAAGTGGCGCATCGGAGAGGTTAGCCTCTTTATACACTGCACCTCAGTTGTCAAAAGATTCAACATTACCTGGAAACTTGTTCTGCAAAACATGGATTCTTGCGTTGGCCACACGCGAGGCTCTTAGAAATTCCAAAGTTTTTATAAGGATCCCAAAAGAAATTGGGAGCAAACATAAAAAGAGCTTTTGGTAAAAGGGGGATAAAGAATAAGACTGAAGGGGGTAAAAAAGGAGAAAACGGCCAATTAGATCAGGGAATGAGCTTCCAATGAAATTGCCAGGGTAAAATCCTGCTTGCAGCCTCAACTCTTTTGGTAAATGGGTTGTGGGAACACCAACTGTGGCAGCTGTCCTGAGATCATCCATCCGTCCGTCCGTCCATGCATCCACCCATTCATCCAAACATCCATCCATCCGTCCACCCATCCACCTGCCCGTCCATCCATCTGTCCCTCAACCCACCTATTCATCCATCCATCCATCCACTCATCAACCCACCCATTCATCCAAACATCCATCCGTCCACCCATCCACTTGCCCATCCATCCGTCCCTCAACCCACCTATTCATCCATCCATCCACTCATCAACCCACCTATTCATCCAAATATCCATCCATCCATCCATCCACTTGCCCATCCATCTGTCCCTCAACCCACCTATTCATCCATCCATCCACTCAACCCACCTATTCATCCAAACATCCATCCGTCCGTCCACCCATCCACTTGCCCATCCGTCCCTCAACCCACCTATTCATCCATCCATCCACTCATCAACCCACCTATTCATCCAAATATCCATCCATCCGTCCACCCATCCACTTGCCCATCCATCTGTCCCTCAACCCACCTATTCATCCATCCATCCACTCAACCCACCTATTCATCCAAACATCCATCCGTCCGTCCACCCATCCACTTGCCCATCCATCCATCTGTCCCTCAACCCACCTATTCATCCATCCATCCACTCATCAACCCACCCATTCATCCAAACATCCATCCATCCGTCCACCCATCCACTTGCCCATCCATCCATCTGTCCCTCAACCCACCTATTCATCCATCCATCCACTCATCAACCCACCCATTCATCCAAACATCCATCCATCCGTCCACCCATCCACTTGCCCATCCATCCATCTGTCCCTCAACCCACCTATTCATCCATCCATCCACTCATCAACCCACCCATTCATCCAAACATCCATCCATCCGTCCACCCATCCACTTGCCCATCCATCCATCTGTCCCTCAACCCACCTATTCATCCATCCATCCACTCATCAACCCACCCATTCATCCATCCATCCGTCCACCCATCCACTTGCCCATCCATCCATCTGTCCCTCAACCCACCTATTCATCCATCCATCCACTCATCAACCCACCTATTCATCCAAATATCCATCCGTCCGTCCACCCATCCACCTGCCCGTCCATCCATCAACCCACCTGTCCATCCGTCCATCCACCCATCAACCCACCTATTCATCCATCCATCCACCCATCCTCCTCCATGCATCTTCACCACTTTTTTTTTAACTTAAATGAAACAGCTGTGCTATTTTTCTGAGCAGATGTGCTTTCTTGTACTTGAGCACGCATTTTTCCCCAGGCTCAGTTTTTAAAAGCAAAAGAGATCACCGTAGATCTGGAATTCTGCAGGCCACCCAATATTAAAACTGCTCAGGAACAAATATATTACTAACGTTTACTAAAATAAGGTTATTTACTCAAAAAAAAAAAAGATACAGTGACATAAACTTGTGTACAGAACAAAGCAATTTCATGGTAAACATAAGGCACCTTTTAAAACGGATGTGATACAAAAAGAAAAAGGAAAAAAAAAACAAAACATTTCGCCCAGTACATTTGAAAAAAACATTCGACAATGTCTGGCATCTGTAACAAAAGGAATATAATCAAGCTGCTATTTTCACCCTCTCTTCTTTATTTACACGGTCTCTAAAGTCAGCTACATTATTCTTTCTGTATACAATATAATACATTTTTATATAAGGCAGGAATAAGCCAGAGCTCGTAAGAGTAAATGAAGTGAACTTGCATACTGCATTTTAAGGTCATTTACAGGAGAAGGCAAAACTATGAGATGACTTGAGTTTGGACAAAAAGCATTGTTCGTTCCACATTTATTACACCAGTAACAAGTCTTTAAGTGAAGAACCCACCCATTAAAAAAGTTTTTGAGGCAATACAGGGTTTTTATATATATATATATATATAAAACGTGGCAACATACATTCCAGCTCAGGAAGCTATCTGCATTGTTCCTGGTGATCTGCCTGCCTCATAAACCAACCCTTGCCGCCACAATGGACTGTGAGAAGACTCACAAGCACTGAACATTTGGTAAAAAAAATAAGGCAAGGGCGACTTTATATTTAACCGCTGTCCCCAGACCCAGAATATGGATCAAATCCAAGACAGCTTCACTGAAGACCAGTCAATTTTAAATCCTCCCGTGCACCGCCAAGTGGAATTTGGCACCTTCTCATTTAGGATCAGTTGACTTTTATTGCAAGTTGACTTTTGCGTGCTCTTTCTCTCTTTGACCGCAACAATCCCAGTGCTGGTGAGAGCTAGAGAGGATTTTTCTACCCTCTGGGTTTTTAGGTGGTGTAAACAGAACCAACTGGATCCACTGAGAAATGACCTTAAAAAATGGAACCCAAGAAAGCGACAAGCGTTGAGGAAATAGTTAGGGGAAATTAAAGGTATTACTGAGATGAGCAGGTTCTTCTTGAAACCTGGATGGCTGATTGACACCAGGCCTTCAGGACAGATGTTTACAGAAGTTTGATGGCATGTGACGCTTCTGGACTCTTTTAATGGCACCCATAAGATTCGTTCTCTTTGCAAAAGGGGTTTTGCCTTTGAAATTATGGCGATATTTGGCGGTATTATGCTACCACAGATGTAAATCTTTCATTTACTGCTACGTAATGAATCTCTTGTCTGATGGAATGAAAATGAATAGACAACTTCAAGGAGTAGAAGGGTCACTGAGCAGATTACAACAGGAGGAACATTTTAGAGTAAGAAAGGTGAACGTGGCCTGGGGTTATGCAAATGGTTACTCACTGGCAAATGCACATAAAAGAAGCTGGATCTGTCTGGTGCTTTTAATACCGTTCATTCCCCAACAAGGAGCAAAACACAGGGAAATCTTCCCCTACAATCAGGGAAATTTTCTTCTGATGATTTCATACTAATCTCAAGGCTTCCATTCACAAATAATTGTTAAGGTGGGCAGGCATCGATCTGCACAGCACATAGTAGAAACCATTTCAAAGCATTTTTGAATAAGAGGTACATGCTCCCTAATGGCAACTGCATTGAAAAGGACAATGTACCACTAACAAAACTCTCCAGATTGGGGAGGATCCAGAATAAGGATTGTAAAAATAAGGTTGTTAGTAAGAAGGCCATTAGGTTAAACCAGGGGTCTACAACCTTGGCAACTTTAAGATTTGTGGACTTCAACTTCCAGAATTTCCCCGCTCTTGCTATAACGAATATCCTATTTCTTTATTTGCTTGCATTTGCAGCCGAAATGCCTCTAACTCCTTCCCTTACACTGCTACAGACATCCCCCGTTAATATCCAATGGCGGCAGAAACAAGCACACCGCAGAATTTGGTGTAGCCCAGCCTGGCCATCTGTCTTAGACCTATCGTGTCCCAAGAAGAGTTTTATCCCACAGGAGGTGGGAGACGTGGAGTGTCCAGTCTCTTCTGCACACACACAAGTGAGAGATTCTGTATTATCCGTCCTCTTAGAACAACCATCAACTGTGGAGACACAAGGAAACTGCATAGCAACTGTGGGTTAAATCACAGTTGTTCACCCTGCTTCTGGTAACCAGATCACTGCAATTAGGCAATAGATCGAAGTCGCAAGTTCAACAAATGGCATCTGATCACTTGTTTTGCTCAGGTCCACCAAGTGACCTGTGATAAATGTGCACTTCAAAAAAAGGCAACGGTGGGTTGGAAGATGTATCAATAAACCTCAGGTGCTAGAAGAGACCTACTGAATGACATACTAAATGACTAACAGGGGAATATTAAGAAGAAGCTATGTTTCTTTTTTAGTTAAACCATCAAGGCGGCGAGACAGGTTCCAGACAAACATAGGTTGGAATTTACTGCCCTGTACTGTGATTTGATTGCAACAACTGAGCAACACAAGCTAGCTAAAGGAGCAAGGCAAGAAGAGTAAGGTAAAGAGTTAATAGTAGAAGTAAACGACGTCACTTTCTGGAACAGATTAAACTAACTAAATTAAATCTCAGGAGTTCCGGCTGGGAATTATTCGCCTATCGCTAAATTGCAGAGAGAGGGAAAAGTCGATGCTTTTCATACAGAAGTTAAGTTGCTTTGATTACGCCAATGTGGGCGATTTTGAAATGAAGGGAACTCACTGTGTTACACAGCTATCGTGTAACTGTAATCCCTAACCTATTGGGAGATCGCCAGACCAGAAAAGCTGATCTATACTAAGGTATGTTAAGAAAATGTAAAGGATACTTAACAATTCAACTAGATTGTTTTCTATTTTAAAGCTTTAAAAAATGCGAATATTAATGGTCAGCGCTTAAGACGCTACTAAACGTTACCCATCCTACGTGGCACTTAAAAGCGGGAATACATTGGCCTAATAAACTGACGTACTCCTCACCAACATTTCCAAGATCCATGATATTTTTTTTTTATAAACAAATCTTTGCTTCGATGGAATTTTAATGGAAAGGAATTTGGCTAGACTAGAGTTTCCTATCTGTATTCTCAAGAACGCCGAGATCCCTTCGGAAGATCACTACAAGAAGACCCACAGTTGCTCACCGCTGCAGAGGTCGCTCCAAAATTAAAGAGAAAAATCCGAAAGTTGGCTGGGTGGACCTCAAGAATGTCATTGGGTTGTGAGCCACAATGGTGTGGCACCTTGGCGAATGAGCGCTCCTTAATGGACACAGTGGCATGGAAGGTAAGAGAGAAAGCTTGGAAAGCACAGAGAGCGAAAACAGCTGGTCTACATTAATAATTTGGTTTATCCCAAGTAATCTTCAACTGCTTGTGCAAAACGAGACGTGAGGTAAGTTTCAGAGCCTTACATTACCTTCTTAGTGACGGACAGAAGAACGTGTCTTTCGCTAAGGACCAATGGCAAAAGGTTGTCCGCCGTTTGCTGCCTTCCCAATAAATTAATCCATAGCTTATGTACCTATTATCCATTTGGAGGAATATGCACTAATACTTAAAGGCATTGCTGAATGAGCAAATGACTTAAATAAAATTTGTACACCAAGTTATAAATTAAACAAATACTGCTATGTATTGCCTGACCCAAAATCCCTCACATGCCATTGTCGTTTTGAATTCACACTCAAACTGCATTAAAGCAGGGGTATCCAACCTTGGCAACTTTTAAGTCCCATGGACTTCAATTCCCAGAATTCCCCAGCCAGCATAGCTGGAATTCTGGGAGTTGAAGTCAACAAATCTTAAAAGTTGCTAAGGTTGAACACCCCTGCGTTAAATCTTCTACTGAATGCTTCTCAAAGGAAAATTTAAACACGTCTGTAATATCTGTGCATCTATTCCAACACACTATTCAACATGTCACATTCAGCAGGTGTGTTTTTCTAATGGAGCCTAATGACTTTTCAAATTATTTTTCAGATCTCTTAGCATGGCACGTTTAAACATATACAAAGAGCAAGAAATAAAAGCACACTGCGTACTGCATAAATAATTTCCCTTTTCAAAAAAAATAAACAAAAAAACCCCCCAGCTAGGGCATGGTTTACAGTACAAGATCACAGGCACTTAAATTATCAAAGTGATTCTGCGGTTCAACGTGGCGGACTCGGTCTTCGGGAATAGCTCTGGGCATTGATTTGAAAGAAGCGGCAGAAATTTAGAGGGGCTGTTTGATTTTGGGGTCGTCCTTGACGCCGCCTAAAAGGAAGGTTAGAAGTAACTCTTCTTCGCATCTCGAACCGATGTCGTGTTTTAAGACAAGGCATTGCGAAAAAAAGAAAACGGTAGCTTTGCAGAAAATCGAATGGCTTCTTCAGTACTCCAAACGCGGGAGAAAAGTCCTGGCACAACATTGTAGAAGACGTAAGGAACTGTCCAGTTAGTTAAAAGTGTCCCAGACAACACAGGCTATTCTGTCAAGTCCTGGTTAGGCAACATTAGGTAGGAGACAAAAAGCTTGATTTTTTCCCTCCCGTTGCCGTTGCATTCATTTAACTTAAGGCTTTCACAGAAAGCGCGATTGGTCTGAATATTCAAGTCAGCACTCAAGAAACCGATGGGGATTTAAAACCGTGATGAAAATCTTAATGCAGCTCAAAATAATAATAATAATAAAAAACACAAGGCCATCCACGCACGTATCGTATTGTGTGCGCAGATCCCACGTCCTGTTAAAATTTAACATTTATTAGCAGCCTGTAGAATTGGCGAGGAAGTGTGGGCTGAAAGTCAGATGTCCCCTCCTGTTCCCATCACACCTGCACTGGGTTGAGTGAGCAGCTCCAAGAGTCCCAAAGTCACTCTTCTGCGACGTGTCTTTGTCAAATTTTGACGTCTTGCGATTCCACCATCTTGCCAAGGGTTTTCTTAATCCTCAAGGCGGTCAGTCTAGAGGCTGGGTTGTGGGCCCAGCATTCGCACATTAATTTCAGTATTGCTCTTAAACACTGGAAAGAGAACAGAGAATCCTCATAGAAACGAATAACGCTGAAATAATATTCACCCAACTATGCAACGTAGGCTAGCCCTGTTACGCCCAATTTAAAACGGGTCCCGCAAAGAAAAATAACGTCAGGTCAAGCACGGGAAAAACTCTGAAGTAGATGAATTGACCAGGAGTTCCATAACCCATTTCCCTGGGCTTCATGAGAGGGAAGCACAGACAGAGAAAGGAATGAGAAAAAAAGGAATGCCAGAACACTAGTGACAGGGGACTGACTACATGGCATAAATTAAAGGATGAAAGTACTTTTTTTTTTTTTTAAATTAAAATTAAGAAAAATTTATTAGGTCATTGACTGTCTAAAAGATGGAATGTTAAATTAATTAAGATATGTATAAACTGAAGATTATTGATGAACGCTAGAAAGTAATTTTCTGTTTGATTGATAGAATAAGAATTATGTTGGTTTGAATATGAGACAGTATATATTAAGGGGGAAGGAGAGGAAATTATTTGTCGTAATACTTTTGAGATTTGTATTGATGATATTTAAATGTAATGGAATTATTGTACTCAGCTGCCACGTTGCTTTTCAAATATGCAAATGTAATATTAGAAAATTAATAAAAAAAATTAAAAAAATAAAAGATGAAAGTACTGTATGTAGTATCCTTTACTTTGGAGTAGAGGATAAATAAAAAACAGAGGCAATAATGATACAAAGAGGCAACGTACACACAAAAACGAATTAAAGAAGATATCTTTTCAAAAGAGAGTCTAGTAATTGGGTCTGGATACGTTAAACCGAGAAACCAGATTGTAGGAAAGAAAAACATTTTAAATATCTACTCTTAGTATTTTAAAGAGAAAACAGGGCTTTACACGTATGAATAATCTATGGGCAAAAATATTAACAAAGCATCCAACTTTGAATATGTGTCCTTTGAATATTATTATATCCAAAGCTCTTTGAAGTCGCATGAATTGTTCAGCAAAGCAATTTCTCACAATGCATGATGCGATGGAGTTCTCCAGCACGGTGGATAGCGTTGTTTTGTTCCTAAATTCAAAGAAAACCGTTTTTTGTGCATATTCTAAACTCGTAGTCCTGGTGGATTAAAAGATCCCAGTCGGAAGCCAGCCAGAAGGTATGGATTCTTTTTGTAAGGTAAAGAAATAAAATCTGATTTCATTTCGTTATGGTGCTTACCTCATCACCATTCCATCGATTTGACACCACCGGGCGCAGGTGCTTCACGCAAACCACCTCTCTCATATCCTCGAACGAGGGATCGTTCGGGACCATATCGTAATAGGGCAGCTGGTATTCTTCAACAATCCCTGCAAGAAATCCATGGCTGCTATAAACATTGGAATGAGTTATGCTCTGCAGTCAACAGAAAATGCGTCTTTTATTCAAGCTGCGGTTAAAACTCACACACGCTCAGTTTTCCCAGTTTGGAGAATACTGTGAACAAAAGGAGAGCCGTTTGCGGCTTTCTCACTTTCTGGAGCAAACCCAATCAGTCCCAAAGAACGTCAAGAGACTGTGCGAATTATAATTCAAGGTATGTGAACAGCACAAGACAGCCCACCTATGTTCCGTTCTATTTGCATCCTATTTCTGGCGCAGAGGATTTGGCAAAACATGCACAAAACTGCCTCACAGCTATGGTTAAAAGAGAGAAGCACTATATAAAAGGACTTCAAGAATGAGAAATTCCCTATTATGCCAGCTTGTTCAGATGCCACTTTTAGCATTTAACTGAGTAACAGAGTTGGAAGGGACCTTGGAGGTCTTCCAGTCCAACCCCTTTGCTCAGGCAGGAAACCCTATACCATTTCGGACAAATGGCTGTCCAGTCTCTTCTTAAAAACTTCCAGTGTTGGAGCATTCACCGCTTCTGGAGGCAGGTTGTTCCCCTGGTTAATTGTTCTGTCAGGAAGTTTCTCCTTAGTTCTAGGTTGCTTCTCTCCTTGATTAGTTTCCATCCGTTGCTTCTTCTCCTGCTTTCTGGTCCTTTGGAGAAGAGACTGACCCCCTCTTCTCTGTGGCAGCCCCTCAGATATTGGAACACTGCTATCCTGTTGCCCCCGGTCCTCCTT
Source organism: Azemiops feae (assembly GCA_023970755.1). Taxonomy (NCBI): domain Eukaryota; kingdom Metazoa; phylum Chordata; class Lepidosauria; order Squamata; family Viperidae; genus Azemiops; species Azemiops feae. The sequence continues at coordinate 538,075 of JALGBA010004139.1, read as the reverse complement.
TTCGCTAGACTAGCCGTACCCAATTCCTGAAACTGTTCTTCGCATGTTTTAGTCTTCAGGCCTTTAATCCTCTTATTTGCTCTATAATTTAGTGCAAAAGGAGTCAGACAAAGCAGAACACAGAAGATGTTGCAGAGGGTTTGGGATTTTATTTAGTTTAATGAAGAGAAGGACAAGGGGTGACATGATAGCAGTGTTCCAATATCTCAGGGGCTGCCACAAAGAAGAGGGAGTCAAGCTATTCTCCAAAGCGCCTGAAGGCAGGACAAGAAGCAACGGATGGAAACTAATCAAGGAGAGAAGCAACCTAGAACTAAGGAGAAACTTCCTGACAGTTAGAACAATGAATTAGTGGAACAACCTGCCTCCAGAAGCGGTGAATGCTCCAACACTGGAAGTGTTTTAAGAAGAGACTGGACAGCCATTTGTCCGAAATGGTATAGGGTTTCCTGCCTGAGCAGGGGGTTGGACTAGATGACCTCCAAGGTCCCTTCCAACATCATCATCATTATTAATTTTTACCTCCTGTGATGCATCGCCGAGCCATCTCCCAAATGATCAAGCCGAAGCTGTAGATGTCAGCCATGATGTATGGCTGGAAGTGATTTTTATTCAAAGTTTCATCCAGGACTTCAGGGGCCATGTACCGTTTTGTGCCCACCCTCGTATTTATAGGAACATCGACCTCATTTGTATCACTAAAAGAAGGCAAAAGATGTGAAACGACGTAAGACAGGAAAGGGGACGATGCAATTATGGCAATTACAACACAGAACATTTACGATGGTAATTTTTTTTGCGCAAACGCACTAAGGTTAAACTACTTTACCCACGAAGAACATTTTCAACCGCCTGCTTCTAAGACCGAAGTTCTGCTAATAAGGTTTACTTCTCAAGCATTAATACAAACGATTGAGCTCTGAAAGGATTTGTTCGTTGTAATGGAAATAGTTGGAAGCTGCCAAAGGAAGAGCAGAATCAACACTGAGATATGCCTTTTGACTTGAAGCCAGAGATACTTTTAAGTAGGTGGTGCTTTTAGAACTTCAGTCTAGATATGTTTTGACGTTAATGTCCCATCTCCATTATTCTTTTCGGGTTGGGTTTTACAAAGAAAATACTGAATTCTCTTTCGTTACTTTCAAATGCTAAGAGTCAGTTCTTCTGACACAAGTCATCCATGGGGAAACCACCCGTGGTATGAATCGTATCGGCTGCTCTACCAAAATGACTCAGAAGGTGGTGGACTCTCCTTGGCTGGAGGTATAGGACATGAGAAGACTCTACTGCATGGATTCCTGCACTGGTCAAGGTGTTGACCTACATGATCTAACAGTAACAGTATAGAGACCCTATACCAGTGATGGCGAACCTTTTAGAGACTGAGTGCCCAAACTGCAACCCCAAACCCACTTATGCATTGTCGAGTGCTGGGTGGGTGTGGCCCATTGGCTGGGCGTGGCCCATTGGGTGGGCGTGGCTGCGGTGGTAACGGCAGACTGGGTGGGACTAAAAAGTTCAATCAATTCCAACTTTGCAAGTTCTTTTTTTTTCCCGTGAGAAGTTGAAATTGACTGATTGAACCTTTTTTTTTTTTTGCACACTGCGGCGGAGGCCTAAAGTGAAAAGGTTTTATAAAACCCAGCTGAAGGCCTAGGACTGGGGCGACGGCACGCGTGCCCACAGAGAGGGCTCTGAGTGCCGCCTCTGGCACCCGTGCCAAAGGTTCGCCACCACTGCCCTATACCATTCTAGACAAACGGTTGTCCAATCTCCATTGATGGAGCACCCACAACTTCTGAAGGCAAGCTGTTCTACTGATTAATTGTTCTCACTGTCTGGAAATTTCTCCTTAGTTCTAGATTGCTTCTCTTTGACAAGCTTCCATCCTTTGCTTCTTGTCCTGCCTTCAGGTGCTTCTGAGAATAGGTTGACCCCATTCTCTCCGTGGCAGCCCCTCAAATATTGGAAGACTGCTGTCAGGTCACCCCTAGTCCTTCTCTTCTTTAGATTAGACATACCCATATGTTTTATCCTACAGTCTCTCTAATCATCTTTGTTGCTCTTCTCTGCACTCTTTCTAGACTCTCAATGTATTTTTGTACTGTGGTGACCAGGACTGGATGCAGTATTCCAAGTGTGGTCTTACCAGTGCAGTGTAAAGTGGTACCAACACTTCACGTGACCTTGATACTATCCCTACGTTGATGCATCTCCAGACTTCCTTGTATACGAATACTGAATTTTCTTTATCAATGCGTTTCAACCTCAGCAGCTTTAAGCTGCGGGGACTTCCACTCCCAGAAATGCCCAGCCACCTTGCTGGCTGGGGAATTCTGGGAGTGGAAGTCCACGCAGCTTAAAAGTAGCTGAGGTTGAGAAGCACCGTTCTCTATGAAAGCAGGACTTGGGATCATCTTACCTGTTAAACTTGACGGCAAGGCCCAAATCTGCAATGCAGCAGGCCCCGTTCCTCTTGATCAAAATATTTTTGCTCTTCAGGTCTCTGTGAGCAATAGCAGGCTTGCCTTGGGTCCCATAGATTTCGGTGTGCAGATGGCAGAGACCGCAGGCAGCGGAATATGCCAGCTTCAACAAAGCTCTGTTGTCCAGGGTGGTGTACTGCAGGAAATCGTACAAGGATCCCTTTTCGTGGTAATCGGTGATTAGGTAGAGGTGAGTCCAGGAGCCTGTGCCTTTAATATCTGCTGCTATGAACCCTGCCGGATTTGGAACAGAACGGGGGGGGGGGGGTTAAGTGCTTTCCATGAATCATTCAGTGAGAAAAACAAATTTAAGAGATTAATAATGAAATACATTAAAAAGCATTTCAGAGACACGAGGCAGGCTTCTTCGCTCAGGTAACTGTCACCCAAATCCAGTTACTCAGCTTTTAGGATCATCAAAGCCAAATGCTGCCGGTAGCAATGATTCATTTTAAGACAGCTCATTTCCCCCATTTTTGAGTTTCTGGTTTATATTTTTCAAGGTTTGCTAATGTTAACAGGAGAAAAAGCAAAATATGAAGGGTCCCCCCCCCCCTTTTTGGACATATCAAAATGTTATCTTCTTTGAAACCCCTCTGTAAGGGGTAATGTGACTGCCCACAAGTAGTGTGAAAAATTGACACTGCAACCGTTGATTCCAACAAAAATTAACAGGTTTTCCACAGATCCTTCTGTGGAAAAAAGTAAGTACACTTTTGGCTCTAATTCCTGGTCTCATGGCAGAAACAACATCAAGTACGCATTCCTCCTTACTGTTTACCAATCTCTGAAATTGACTTAAGAGGATTTTTTTTCAGCTATGCAACATTTGAGAGATGTCTTGCATGCACGGCCAGTTTTAAATCACCTCGCAGCATCTTTTTGGGATTTAAATCTGGACTTTGACTTGGCCACTGGATTGATTCCTTCCTTCCTTCCTTCCTTCCTTCCTTCCTTCCTTCCCTCCCTCCCTCCCTTCTTTCAATTTATTAAAATGTTTAGTGTCCTTGTCACGTTGTAAGGTCCACTTTCAATTTAGCTTCAATCCTCTTCCAGATGGTCTCCCATTATCCTTAAGCCTCCTGTGATACAATGAGGAATTCATTCATGTTTGCAGCTGATCTGGACGATTTGATTTTAATTTTAAGTATCTGAGCTAGTGATAAATGTAGGCCTGTGCTTCCTTTTTTTCCACAGGTGAAACTTGCAGTTATGTTTACTGTATGTAAATTACAGAAGGGAACGCAAATTGTAAATGCTGCACGATCTTTTGTTAAATTATATCCCCTTTATCAATATGATTGAAATGAAGATCAAAAATCTGTACGCTGAAATATGTTGAAAAGCAAAAAAAAAAATGCAAACGGGATGCATTCGCTTTTTTAAAAAACAAGATTGCGTAGAAATGACACACTCTATACTACCTGCAAATCCAATGGAATAAATGGGCACACTCTGAATTTTAGGAATATAAGCAAGGCGGTCCAAGTTTCACTTTACTGGAGAAAACGTTTCAAGCCTTAACAACTAACAGTGCAAATGAAATTCAGTAAAAAAAAAAAAAGAGAGAGAGAGAGAGAGAGAGAGAAACACCGTAGCACCTTGGAGAAAACTTTTGTCATCTTTTCATATTCTGCTAGAAGTGTTGCATTATGTATGAAGTCCTTCCAATGAGAACACAATCACGGCATGAGCTTCTTATATACTTACCGAGTATATTTTCATGGCGCATAAGGACCGTCTGGTAAATCTCCGTTTCCCGAAACCAGCTGGCTTCTTCAGGGGTGGAAAAGACTTTCACCGCCACTTTTTCCCCTCTCCATTTACCCATCCAAACTTCACCGTATCTCCCTTTTCCAACCTGCTGGATCATCTGAATCTGTTTGGCGATCGTCCGTTGCACCTGACAAAAAAAGGAAAAAAAAAAAAACGACAACAGGTGAAATGTTTGAACGTCTTTATTTATTAAAAAAAAAAAAGGGGGGGGAAAGAATGTGAACTAAAAAAAGGTAACGACCTATTTTGAGGATTTCACAGATCAGGTGCTTAAACGGTTCGTTCAAAAACAGCTATCTTTTAAATTAAAGCATATAGTAGCTGAAACGTACGGGATTGAATAATCCGGTAGCAACCAAAATTCTTGTACTGAATTAATTTGGCTTGCTTTTCTTCAAGGTCGCATTAAGACTGTAGGAGAAGGAATGGCAGAGCCCAGGGTTGAAGTGAAAAGAGGCATCAGCCTAGAATCCTTACGTAGCCACAAACAAAGCCCAATCCCTTTGAGAGCTGTTGAATCTTATCTAGTTCTAACCAGGTGCTGATTGTTAATTGAGGAGATTCTTCTACAGGGGTTATTAACCAAAAAAAAAAATTCAGCTAAATAAAATCAGTTAAACTAATACTTCACGTGAAGCATTAATACCACTTTACAAAGCCTTGATAAGGCCACACTTGGAATACTGCATCCAGTTTTGGTCACCACGATGTAAAAAAGATGTTGAGACTCTAGAAAGAGTGCAGAGAAGAGCAACAAAGATGATCAGGAGACTGGAGGCTAAAATATATAAGGAACGGTTGCAGGAATTGGGTATGAAGAGTTTAATGAAGAGAAGGACGAGGGGGTACATGATAGCAGTGTTCCAGTATCTCAGGGGCTGCCACAAAGAAGAGGGAGTCAAGCTATTCTCCAAAGCGCCTGAAGGCAGGACAAGAAGCAATGGATGGAAACTAATCAAGGAGAGAAGCAACCTAGAACTAAGGAGAAATTTCCTGATAATGAGAACTATTAACCAGTGGAACAACCTGCCTCCAGAAGCGGTGAATGCTCCAACACTGGAAGTTTTTAAGAAGAGACTGGACAGCCATTTGTCCGAAATGGTATAGGGTTTCCTGCCTGAGCAGGGGGTTCCGGACTAGATGACCTCCAAGGTCTCTTCCAACTTATTATTATTATTATTATTATTAAACTGAACCTTCATGTGTGGGCCTCAGGCTGACAGAAACCTTGTCAGCTTTGCTGTAAATCACGTTAACTCTTAAATCATGGGCTTACCAACAGAGGCAGTCCGGAACCACTGCCAGAGCTGATTGACTGGTCAATGAGATCCTTTAATGATTCCCCAGTTGGGATGAAGGCCTCATCCTGCTCCAAATCACGATTGTAACGTCGTCTCTTTGCCACCCCTTTGCAGTAATGCCTGGAGGAAAAACAAGATTCAAACTCAAGGCATCTTGATTTCATTCGTGACGCAAATTCTAATCGGTCCAAAAAGCAATTCCAAAGTTATACGCCGCAGAGTTCCTCCATTTTTACATTAAGCAGCGAGCATTTTCGCTCGCACGGTGTCACGCGCGTCCATCGGCCGTCCTCTTATGGCAAGTATAAAAAGATACCATTGGCTGAAAGACTCTTGCTCCTGTGGCTCAGGAGAGGTGGAGACCATTGGACACATACTCCTTCGATGCACTTTCTAGAGAGATATTCCCCAAAAAACATATCCTCCCAATAATTGATGGGTATCCTGGCCGTTCCGACACTGCTCATCTCCAGCGGCTGCTTAAGGACGAACAGACTGTGATTACAGCCCAGGTGGCTAGATTCTGCACAGCAGCACTGGGGATCCGTCGGAAACGTGTGATTAATCCACCATAGCAATTTTACACAACTGATGTAGCAAGCTCTTTTGCATTCCTTTTTTATTTTTTGTTTGCATTTTAGTATTCATTTGACTATGGGCCCCACAGTTTAAGGACTGATATTAGTTTAGTTAGGCCATGTACAGCTGACAGACCGGATGCCAAATCGTGATTTTAATATAGATTTTATCCGTTATTTATTATTTCACTCTAGAATTTTAACTGGATATTCATTGTTTTTATTTGTTCTGGTCTCTGGGTCTTTGACTGTATAGTAATGAACTTGAATTGGACATTAATTAGGTCATGTCCGAATTGTTCGTTTTACACGACTGTTACCTACTTGATAGAGAAATGCCTGAAGAGAGATCCTGTGTCTCACCTTGAATACGGGGTTTATGTATAAGTGATAAGTGAGCTCAACATTCAGTTACTAATTTTTAATCTCTTGACAACAATGTAATATAACCTGTCTTTTCTTCGTCTTACTATGAAGCTATTTAACTTAAATCAAGCTAAATAATTGAAGCTAAATTAGATGAATTTAAATCCTACTACTTTTTCTGAAAATATCTTCAGGATCCCATATAAGATTATATGATGTAAAGGAATATATTAAACCTAAACATGAAATGGGCAGATAGGCAAATACAGGTCCCAAATTATTAAAAATATTTTCTATCCAGCACATATAAGACCATGAATCCTGAAAGTTTCTTCCACATTCCACTGCACTGTGTAGTGTGTGTGTGTGTGTGTGTTCCTGAGTATTATTCCACTTTATACAATTTTCTACACATTTAACAACCAAAAGGGATGTCAATAAAATTGGGTTCCAACTCTAAATTGCCTTTAAAACTTCTAGTCTATCCTGTTTTAATACAACACATTAAAGCTGTAAATATCCAACATGGTTTACCTGTAGCAGAAACAGCCAAAAAGGGCAATCATGGCAATTATGCAGACTGCCATGCAAATAAGCACAGCTATCCAACGTATGCTGCCATCAAACAGGTTATCTAAACAAACAAACAAACAATAAGTGAATATTTACAATATTTACAATGGCCACTTTTAAGACATGTGGGCTTTAACTCCCAGAATTCCTCAGCATAGCTGGCTGTGGAATTCTGGGAGTTGAAGTCCACACATCTTACAAGTTGTGAAGGTTAAGAGACACTGCATTAACATAATGCATAATAATTAAATGCAAAACTCTCTCACGGAAATGACCAAACAAGGTTTAGACAAATCTTATTGCAATCTACCTTCAGAAATGCAACTCTGTAATAGTTGCTATGTACAAACTGTATATGGAATGTCGGCATTTGTGGTTCTATTGTTATTCCAACGGGCATCTTACTCCCCAGAGATCATAATTAACAAGGTAAAGTTCTCCAATTTGAAATGGTTTGAAACAGGGCAATCTGCCTAGCACAGGGGTCTGCAATCTCGACAACTTTTAAGACATAAGCTGGCTGAGGAATTCTGGGAGCCGAAATCCACAAGTCTTAAAGTTGTCAAGGTTGCAGACCCCTGGCCTAGCACCTGATTTGATGTCTATGCAATCAATACATGATTTCCCCAGAGTTTTATATTATATTTTACTACAGTAGTGGCCAAAATTATGGAAAACCCTTTGGGAAAAGTGTACAGTAGAAATGCCACCTTTAATTAAGTTTCCACCCATTTTTCTTCTAATTTCTTTATAACTGTAGCCTTGTTCACTTCATAATACTATTTTACATCGCTTTGGGCAACCAGTCAACTCTTTGCACTATTACTTTGATTTTATTATATTTTGCAAGCTCACTAAATGAAAGAACACAAAAAAACCCCAACCAACTTGATAGCGATCCCATAACACACTGACAAATGTCCTCCTCTCAGCTTCAATACAGGACATCAATAACTGAATCCTACTGTGATCTGATTGGCTCATTGCCAAAACAAGATGACACCTGATTGGCTCTTTAAACACTCCTGCTCATTGGCTACAATCAGATGAAGGAAAGCTACCTGATATCAACCTAAGCAAGCTGTGCTTCCTTTTTCTGGTTATTTGGCTATAGCTTTTCATAGAATACAGTACAGATAATTGAACAAACTATGTTGCATTGCATTCTTGATTAAATTATCTTTCCATTGATATATAATTTTATGGTACTACTCCCCCCCCCCAAAAGTGGTGTTATTAGCCATCAGACCTCAAAAATACACTTTTCCCAAAAGGTTTCCACAATTTTGGCCACTACTGTATGCTCAGGACTAATTGATGTCCACATTGCTAAGTCTTCTGTTGCTTGGATTCAGCTGCTGGAGTGATAGACCAAGGTTGAAAAATAGATGGGTAAAATCTCCGTGCAAACGCCCCCCGCCCCGTGGATCACACCCACTGCATATGTACCTTTTGGAGCAGGGGATAGAGTGGGCTGTAAATCTTGATTGCAGAAGTCGGTCCGGCAACATTCAATGGTACGTCGTCGTAGAACAACTCGGGAATCCTACAGAAGAAAAATTGTACACTGAAGCAGCGCAGAAGCACATACATACCGGTATATGCACGCATACACACATTCGTTAGTTAGTTATTATTTAGCATACGATGAGGACATGATGGAATTGAAGTCAACATACACAGTCTATGTAATTATAAGTACTTCTATCGGGGGTACTGCAGTGGCTTCATAACTGGATGTCCAATTCAGCTTTTCAGGTGATGGCCTTTGGCTTTGCTTCGTGCAAATCTTTTAAGGAACCAGACAAGGCACTTTGTGGACAATTCTGCACAATATGTTTAATAATTTAATAGCACCACAGTCGCAACAAGGGGAATGTTTCCAACCTGGCTGACGCAGGACAGAGACAATTCTTCCAGTACCACACCTAATTTTGTGCAATTTTGACCAGACAAATGCAGTAGTTTGGTAGAGGGATCACTAATGGTCAGGCCACCAGAACTATTAGTTACCTTGAACTATTAGTTAGTCCTATGTATTTTCACAACATATAGACGTTCCAAAATCTACCACAAAGAATCGGAAAACAGGCATTTGTGTATATTGTTGCTTTCCATACAATGTTTAAAGCAGAGAAATGAGATCTGCCCCAAAAGACTGTGATGTGACGGTCAGGCAGCCATAGCCCCATTCTATTTTACACTTTTTTTATTTTGTTTTTATTTTCTATTCATTCCTCCAGCATTTGGCATTAATGAGCAAACACAATTCTCTCTGGGACCTTTGGAGAGCCACCCGTTAGTCCTGCCTGCCTGTTTGCATACACAATAAAGTTGTTTCCTCTGAGTTAAGCAAAACCGCTGATGACTCCATGCAGCTATCAGCAGGGACTTCTCGGCCGCCACATGGAAGGGGCTTGTCATCTCCTTGTTCTGGATTCCCCCCCCCCCCCAATTTCTCAGACTAGTCTGCAGCTCTGGTATTCCTTGATGGGTCTCTCATACTCACCGATTGACTGCAATTGGGATCAGCAACCGCTAAGTGACGCGGTCCATACAGTAGTGGCCAAAATTGTGGAAACCTTTTGGGAAAAGTGTATTTTTGAGGTTTGATGGCTCATAACACCACTTTTTTGGGGGGGAGTAGTACCATAAAGTTATATATCAATGGAAAGATAATTTAATCAAGAACGTAATGCAACATAGTTTGTTCAATGATCTGTACTGTAGTCTGTGAAAGGTTATAGCCAAATAGCCAGAAAAAGGAAGCACAACTTGCTTAGGTTGATATCAGGGAGCTTTCCTTCATCTGATTGTAGCCAATGAGCGTGAGTGTTTAGAGAGCCAATCGGGTGTCATCTTGTTTTGGCAATGAGCCAATCAGATCACAGTAGGATTCAGTTATTGATGTCCCGTATTGAAGCTGAGAGGAGGACATTGGTCAGTGTGTTGTGTGATCGCTATCAAGTTGGTTGGGGTTTTTTTGTGTTCTTTCATTGAGCGAGCTTGTAAAACGTAATAAAATTAAAGTCATGGTGCAAAGAGTTGACTGGTTGCCCAGAAAGCGATGTAAAATAGTATTATTAAGTGAACAGGGCTACAGTTATAAAGAAATGAGAAGAAAAATGGGTGGAAACTTAACCAAAGGTGGCATTTCTACTGTACACTTTTCCCAAAAGGTTTCCACAATTTTGGCCACTACTGTAAATGAAATGTCACGTGACCAGGCAGGACTTACAACATCAGTTCTGTTGTGGTCATTAAGTGGGTTCTTAAGCGTGACATCGCGTGACTTGTGTCTTCCACCAAACAATGATTCAACTTCCAGACAATTCTACCTGGATGACTGAGACTCTTCAGTCATTGATATGGGAATGAAACTCTGAGGTTAGTGCAGGAAGGCCCTTTTATTAATATTAATTTATTAATAATTTTTTTTAGCAGCTGGCACCTTCCGATGACCGTTTGCGTAACTCAAGATTCCCCTAACCTTCTTGCTCAGACTGAAGGAGCTGCTTCGATGGGCAGAGAAATGTCTCACACCGACAAGAAAATAAATCCGGTCGCCACGACTCAACTTCCAACTTTATTTTTGATAAAGCGACAAACCTATTTAAGCTTTTTGAAAAAATCAATATGCTTGGCCTACAGCAAGCAGGTTAGGTTTTACCCAAACCGATGAGCAGATTTGGGGAAAGCTAATAAGGATGTCTTCTCCTTCCTTATTTCTGAAAACCGCTTAAGAGAATCAGCCAGGGGGTACCTTGCACTGGAAGTCCGAGCCTTCGTACTTCATGCAGCCGGAAGAAAGAGTTTTTTCTCCATTTTCGTCTTCCTCAATGATGGCAAAACAATGTCCGTTAGTTCTAAAAAAAAAAAAAAACAGACGAATTTAGCTTCAGTTCTCCGGAAACTGCATTCAGCCAGTCTGTTCAATAAACAAAGTTATTTTTTTCTCCTTCTGACATTACGGGTGCGCGCTACTCCGACGGGAAATGAAACCAGCTGCAAAGAGAAAACGCTGGACAGAGCGACAACTAGAAATAAATTTATTGCTCCATTTTATTTACACACACACAAACTGGTCCTACGGGCACAAAAATAACTAGACTGGCAGGCCGTTCTGTGGCATAATAGATTTTTCTCTCTTTTTTTTTAAAGAACGGTCCGCGGTTACAGAATACAAAACACACGAGCCGTTTTCCCATCGCCGAGAGGGCCTAACAAAAGGCATTTTTCTAATCTGAAATTTGGATTTCAATTGTGTGTGTGTGTGTGTGTGTGTGTGTGTGAGCAACCACTTTGTAGGCCTCCAGAATTACGACGCTGTTTCCCATTTGGGATGTGCGTTCAGTATCAGACGATTCCGCAATAGACATTCAATACCAGCAGAGTGGATATAAATGTGAACACTAGAGGGCGATAAAAAACAGCAAGTCTAAAACGGCCGAATCGCATCTTTTGACTTTTGTGAATTGCGCTGTTCAAAAAGGTCCTAAATGCATCGAAATGTTATTATCTTGAAATTTCTGAAATATTCCAAAAGAGGAAAGGAATGAATTTAATCATCCACATATAAAGAATGAAGAACTAGGGAGGGTAAGTGATTTTTGAAGCCTCCCGTCTCACCAGCTCTTCCTTGTATCTGCAGTACTTACTTGCATGTGTTATTAATGGCGTTTTCTGGACAGTGACCTGAACAGTAGCACTGTAAAAAAGGCATTATGTCCTCTGGGGCTACAGTCACGCCATCTTCCTGTTTCTGCTGGTCAGGATCTGTCTTTATTCCTGCCGCGTGGATCATGCTGTCTCGGTTCCAGCCTGTGGGATGCATAAAGGAAGTTTGTCTATTTTGCTGCAAGTTGATTTTGCTGCACTTAAACCGCATTAGAGCCACTAGATCGTTTCGGCTTATCGTTTCCAAAACCCTAATCTGAGAAATATACACTCTCAACCCCTCAAGCATGTTTTCCTGTAAGAAAGCAACACTGAATCACAATGGAACTGAATTCCAAGCATAGGATAGTCAGAACAACAGATTGAACATAAGTGTAACAGAAAACACAGGTTGGAAGGGACCTTGGAGGTCTTCTAGTCCAACCCCCTGCTCAAGCAGGAGTCCCTATACCATTCCCTACAAATGATTGTTCAGTCTCTTCTTAAAAACCTCCAGTGATGGAGCACCCACAACTGCTGGAAGCAAGCTGTTCCACTGGTTAATAACTGTTCTAACTGTCAGGAAATTTCTCCCTTATGTCTAGGTTGCTTCTCTCCTTGATTAATTTTCATCCATTGCTTTTTGTCTTGCCTTCTGGTGCTTTGGAAAATAGGTTGACCCCCCTCTTCTTTGTGGCAGCCCCTCAACTATTGAAACACTGCTATCATGTCAGCCCTAGTCCTTCTTTTCATTAAACCAGACATAATTCCTGTGACTCTTCTTCATATGTTTTAGCCTTCAGTCCCCTAAGGATCTCGGTTACTCTTCTCTGCACTCTTTCCAGAGTCTCAACATCTTTTTTTATATTGTAGCGACCAAAACTGGATGCGGCATTCCAAGTGTGGTCTCACTAAGGCTTTATAGAGCGGTACTAATACTTTACGTGATCTTGATTCTATCCCTCTGTTAATGCAACTGAGGATTTCAATGTCAGTCCACGATCTCTATTCAATCTATGGAAATGATCTCAAGCAAAAAGGAAAAAAAAAAGATGCTGAACACTTTCATTTTATCAGCTGTGTCACAGATGGGCTTTGCATAGTCCTCAGTGCTAATGACAGATTGCGATCAGGGACGTCTAAGTAGTATACATGTGACTTGGGTATTCTTTGAGACGAACTAGTAACCATGGGCACAATGCAGAATGAGAACCACCTACATTCCGTTCTGTAGCCAATTTTATAATGTACGGAACAAGACTATTTTGAAAAATGTATGGCACGAGCAAAGGACTTTTGTCCAGTGAAACATATGAAGAACAATTGCTGGAATTGGGTATGTCTAGTTTAATGAAGAGAAGGACCAGGGGTGACATGATAGCAGTCTTCCAATATCTCAGGGGCTGCCCCAAAGAAGAGGGAGTCAAGCTATTCTCCAAAGAGCCTGAGGGCAGGACAAGAAGCAACGGATGGAAACTAATCAGGGAGAGAAGCAACCTAGAACTAAGGAGAAACTTCCTGACACTTAGAACAATTAACCAGTGGAACAACCTGCCTCCAAAAGCGGTGAATGCTCCAACACTGGAAGTTTTTAAGAAGAGGCTGGACAGCCATTTGTCTGAAATGGTGTAGGGTTTCCTGCCTGAGCAGGGGGTTGGACTAGATGACCTCCAAGGTCCCTTCCAACTTTATTATTATTATTATCATTATTAACAACTCAGCTGCATCCCAAGAGCAGAAGCCCAGAACACAAAAATAAATCTCAATGTCTGTACAAATATTAAACAGGCAAAGTCTAGTTTCATAGCAAAGTTCAATCAAAGGACACTGTCTCCATATGTCAAACAAACAAGCACACGTTGAGTTTCCCATATGAAATGAAGTAAAGATAAATGCCTTCACTGTTTTCAGCGCTTGGAATAAAACAGTGTTTCTCAACCTTGGCAACTTCAAGACCGGTGGACTTCAACTCCCAGAATTCCCCAGCCAGAATTCTGGGAGTTGAAGTCCGACCCGTCTTGAAGTTGCCAAAAGTTGAGAAACACTGGAATAAAGCCTATTTTAAAGAAACTGGAGTTCTTCGCTCTAAATTATTAGAAGTATAACCGCTATTTCTACAAACTGATAAAACCTATAGTATAAAACATATTCTCCTCTCCTTTATAGTACTATAAAGGTTTTCCTTTTGAGTCAAAGCAGGGATTCAATGACTTGTCACTCTAGATACAGGGATAGGCCACCTTGGCTCTTTTATGACTCGTGGACTTCAACTCCCAGAATTCCTGAGCCAGCATGGCTCAGCTTGGAAACCTCTCCCTTTCCCCTCAGCATGGCTGGCTCAGGAATTCTGGGAGTTGAAGTCCACGAGTCATAAAAAAGCCAAGGTTGCCTACCCCTGCTCTAGAAGGACCTACAGCTAGTCCTTGATATACAACAGCTCATTTAGTGACTGTTCAAAGTTACAATGGCACTGATAAAAGTGACTTATGACCATTTTTCACACTTATGACCACTGCAGCATCCCCAGGGTCACGCAGTCCAAATTCAGACGCTTGGCGATTGACTCATATTTACGACGGTTGCAGTGTCCCGGGGTCACGTGATCCCCTTTTTATGAATTTCTGACAAGCAAAATCAACGGGGAAGTCGGATTCATTTAACAATTGTGTGACTCACTTTAACAACTGTGTTGAGTCACTTAACAACGGTGGCAAGAAAGGTGGTAAAACGGGGCAAAATTCTCTTAAATTTTAGGCTCAATTGTGGCTGCAAGTTGAATAAAATTCCAAGAAATACCTATCAAAAATTTGCCTAGAACTCTGCTCTTAAAAGATTAAGGGGGAAAAAAAGAGACATTTTTCATTTTAGCTTTAGCAGGGCAGCAGAGGTTTACAACTTAAAACGCATTTTCATTTTCCTGTTTCAAGAAAATCAGCTGCAATAATTTAGTACTTCAAATGGATTTGGAATCAATAGCTTCTAAACACTGTTCTTTATTTCCCAATAACTGCAGCGACTGAAAACCGGGGAAATCATTAAATCCCATCGACTGAAAACAAAATAACGGGAACTGCAAAAGAACCACTTTAAATGGGCTGACACAAACCCATAAATGTCACACGCGCATACACCTGTGGAAACGACCAGGAACGAAATTGGAAATTAATATTTTATAAACAAATTGGGTACGCCTGTTAAAAAGTTGCACGACTGTATTAGAAATCAAATGAAGTTAGTGCTTATTTAAGTAGTGCGGCTCCAATGAATCTGGAATCTACTACAAAGCAGCGGTGTGAGACTTAAGCATACTTAAATATTGACAAATGAGAGCATCCCAGGCTGCAGCTTTGAAAAACAAAGCACAACGCATTCTGGGATGGAGTGAAACTTCTGAAGAAGTGACATGGGCTTTGAAAGTGCTCCTTAGAGCTGTTTACTAAGCCTTATTTGGCTATTGAGCAAGTGATCTTTCCTGGACAGCTATCCCTCACCTAGAGGGGTCTACCGTTTTGCTATCTCCAGACACAAAACTCAGTCAATAAAGAATGGTTGGAAGCTTCAACTACGCCAGAGTTCATTTCTTACAATTTTAACTAATCTAAACTGACCACGATGTAAAAAAGATGTTGAGACTCTAGAAAGAGTACAGAGAAGAGCAACAAAGATGATCAGGGGACTGGAGGCTAAAACATAAAAGGAACGGTTGCTGGAATTGGGTATGTCTAGTTTAATGAAGAGAAGGATGAGGGGGGACAGGATAGCAGTGGTCCAATATCTCAGAGGCTGCCCCAAAGAAGAGGGAGTCAAGCCGTTCTCCAAAGCATCTGAAGGCAGAACAAGAAGCAACGGATGGAAACTAATCAAGGAGAGAAGCAACCCAGAACTAAGGAGAAACTTCCTGACAGTTAGAACAATTAACCAGTGGAACAACCTGCCTCCAGAAGCGGTGAATGCTCCAACACTGGGAGTTTTTAAGAAGAGACTGGACAGCCATTTGTCCAAAATGGTATAGGGTTTCCTGCCTGAGCAGAGGGTTGGACTAGATGACCTCCAAGGTCCCTTCCAACTTAATTATTATTATTATTATTATTATATATTTCATAAAAGTCTGAGGAATGTGTATCAGGACTCGGGCATGTCTAATCTAATAAAAAGAAGAACTAGGAGTGACATGATAGCAATCACATTATCTATATCAGTTCCAACATCTAATGGGCTGCCACAAAGAAGAGGGGGGTCAAGCTATTCTCCGAAGCGTCTGAAGGCGGGACAAGAAGCAACGGATGGAAACTAATCAAGGAGAGAAGCAACCTAGAAGTAAGGAGAAACTTCCTGACTGTGAGAACAATTAATCAGTGGAATGGTTTGTCTTCAGAAGCTGTGGGTGCTCCATCACTGGAGGCTTCTAAGAAGAGATTGGACAACCATTTGCCTGAAATGGTACAGGGTCTCCTGCTTGAGCAGGGGGTTGGACTGGAAGACCTCCAAGGTCCCTTCCAACTCTGTTATTCTGTTATCGTCAACCCATATACCGGTATTTATGATTTATTTCCCCATTATACATGCTGACGCTTACACGTAAGGCCTTAAAAATGCTTCTCTGTAGTATTCTCTAACCTGTGAGGCCTCTTTCTCACAAAGATTCATAGGGAATGGACCTTCCTAGTGCTAGGATGGCCATGAAAATTTATAACTGACCGAGATAGCTCGTGACAAGCCTCACACAGCTGGGCAGGATCAGAGCAGAGCAGAACCACATGGACCTCCATAAGGGATCTTTAAATACAACTTACGTAGTCCTCAACGTACGACCACAATTGAGCCCAAAATTTATGTTGTTAAGGAAGACATTTGTTAAGTGAATTTTGCTCCATCTGATGGCCTTTCTTAATAATAATAATAATAATAATAATAATAAAGTTGGAAGGGACCTTGGAGGTCATCTAGTCCATCCCCCTGCTCAGGCAGGAAACCCTATACCATTTCGGACAAATGGCTGTCCAGTCTCTTCTTAAAAACTTCCAGTGTTGGAGCATTCACCGCTTCTGGAGGCAGGTTGTTCCACTGGTTAATTGTTCTAACTGTCAGGAAGTTTCTCCTTAGTTCTAGGTTGCTTCTCTCCTTGATTAGTTTCCATCTGTTGTTTCTTGTCCTGCCTTCAGGTGCTTTGGAAAATAGCTTTACTCCCTCTTCTTTGTGGCAACCCCTGAGATATTGGAACACTGCTATCATGTCCCTCCTCATCCTTCTCTTCATTAAACTAGACATACTCAATTCCAGCAGCCGTTCCTTATATGTTTTAGCCTCCAGTCCCGATCATCTTTGTTGCTCTTCTCGGTACTCTTTCTAGAGTCTCAACATCTTTTTTACATCGTGGTGACCAAAACTGGAGGCAGTATTCCAAGTGGGGCCTTACCAAGGCATTGTAAAGTGGTATTAATACTTCACGTGATCTTGATTCTATCCCTCTGTTAATGCAGCCCAGCACTGTGTTGGCTTTTTTGGCAGCTGCAGCACACTGCTGGCTCCTATTTAAGTGATTGTCCACTAGGACTCCGAGATCCCTCTCACAGTTACTACTACTGAGCAAGGCACCCCCTATACTATACCTGTACATTTGGTTTTTCTTGCCTAAATGTAGAACCTTACTTTTTTCACCATTGAATTTCATTTTGTTAGATAGCGCCCAGTGTTCAAGTCTTGCCACAGTTATAATGTGAATCGCTGCAGTTAGTGACACGGCTGTTTGGTGAATCTGGTTTCCCCTTTCCCCCTCATTGCAAAACGTGATCACATGATCCCGGGACACGGAACTGTCATAAATATGAATAGTTGCTAAGCGCCTCAGTTTTGATCACGTGGCCATGGGGATGCCGTACTGGTTGTAAATGTAGAAAAATGGTCACAACTCCCCTTTTTCCGTGCCCTTGTAACTTTGAACGGTCACTAAACCAACTGTCGTACATTGAGGGCTACCTGTACAGAATCTTGGAAACTGCAGTAGCAACAGTCAACCCCCATTTATAGTGACTTTGACATAATATGAAGGGTTTTTCCTCCCCCCCAGATTTCTGGACACCTGTACTGAACTGCTATTTATAAAATGAATTTGTCAGTAGCCTTCCTTGCTAGCTCTTGAATGCTGAGGTCTAGCCTCTGTCCTAGTCTTTTCTCAGACTCTTCACAACTTCTCAAAAGTTAGATCTTATCACTGGGAGACACTTGTGCTTGTGTAATTTTGGCAATTTAAGATAGGATGATGCAAGTATTCTGTGCTTTATTCTAAATTTCATACTGTACATTGCCAGACGTTCATTGGGAGCTTGGCTGTAACTTTTTACTTGCCTGTGTATTTAAAAGCAAGGCAAACAAAATATTATTTTTTAAAAAATTCTCCATAAACGTTAAGAAAATCTGGCAGTCATTATGTTTTAAATAACAAAAAAATTCCTCGTTTCTGTTTTCTTATTCAGTGAATCACCCATTTTCACAAATTCTACTTCACCTCTCCTGTATTTATGGCAACCAAAATTCCTAATCTTATATTTAATTAAGGAGCACAGGCCAATTAAAGTAATTTTATCTCAAATCTCCGCCTAAACAATGTAAAAACGTTCATAAAAATATTTTTTTTCAACCGCAGACCAGCAGTTGGTAACCCTCATGCCAGATTCCTTGTATTATTTTGTAGCTTTTAGTTTTCAAAAGACATTAAACGTTTGGAAGCTTGCAGGAGCTTATCACTGTATTTCAAACTGCAAAGCAAACATAATGGGTGTCTCTGTTGTGCATAATAAAACATTTTGGGCATCAAGACCATTTCTTAAAACCTGAAATTTTAAAAGCGCGACTTTACCTTGAAAAATGAGGACCGCGTAGAACCACAGCAATCTGATGAGAACTTTTGAACAGATCATGGCTCGGCAATTAAAGCCTTTCTGCTCACTGTTAGATTTGGCAAGTTATTCTGCTCTTGACAAACTTTTAAGCTGGACTCTTCAGAGAAATCTCAGCAGTTTGGCAGTCAGCTGAATCAAAACTTTAATTCTTCCAGTTTTTCTTCTGAAAAAGAAAGGAAAAGGAATTTTTGAACAGATAATAAACTCCCTCAACTAGAACAAATCTGGAAAGGAAAAAAAAAAAAGGTTTCACGCGGCTAATGCATCACAAGGTCTTAAAATAAGTATATGTAGACAAAACAAACTAAAATAGCCCTTTTGTTTTATCACTACTGATTGAATTGATACCAGCTGCAATGGCCAGAAATGAATTTACTAGCTTCTATGTACACAATCAATGCACCTCAGACAGGTACGTCTTTCTCTACCTGAGTAAAAAGAAGGATTTTCAGTGGTCCATTACCATCTTATTCTAAGATATTGAGACCTTGGAAAAAGTTCAGAGAAGAGCAACTAAGATGATCCAAGGCCTGGAGACTAAAACATATGAAGAACGGCTGCAGGACTTGGGTTTGGCTAGTCTAAAGAAAAGAAGAAACAGGGGTGACATGATAGCAGTATTCCAGTATTTGAGGGGCTGCCACCAAAAAGAGGGGGTCATGTTATTCTCCAAAGCACCAGAGGGCAGGACAAGAAACAATGGTTGGAAACTGATCAAAGAGAAAAGCAACCTGGAATTAAGGAGAAACTTCCTGACAGTGAGGACAATTAACCAGCTTGCCTCCAGAAATCATGGGCGCTCCATCACTGGAGGTTTTTAAGAAGACGCTAGGCAGTCACTTGTCTGAGATGGTACAGGTTCTCCTGCTTGAGCGGGGGGCTGGACTAGAAGACCTCCAAGGTCCCTTCCAGCTCTATCCTATTCTAAGATGCTAACGAACTGTATTACTCAAAACTGAATGAAGAATAATTTCATTAAAGAAACGTCTTTTGCAAGAACCACTGAAAATAAGCAGCTTTATGTTATCTCACGCTAATTCATGTTCAAAATAAAAATGCATTTATTAAAAATAATGTTTTTAAAACTCTATGTTTGGGGGGGGGAATTAAGTCGCTCTTCTGCTTCCAATCATCCTATTGGATTAAATAAGGCAAAAATGACCATATTAAAAAGCTGCAGCTGATCCGTAGGAGTTTCTACATGGGATAAACAAGGAATAAAGAGCAACTTGAATACCTAAAGAATGAATGCAGACAATTCCCTGTTCAGATGAACCGAATATGGATTTTGCCTTTTTTTTTTTTTGGCCTCTTGTCTGAGTGAGTCTGACCCCTGACCCCTGTCAGCCTGGCCCTATTCTTGAAATAAAAATCTGTACTTGTGCAAGGATGTGCGGTAATTACTATTGATAGCTGCTTCTGCCATAAATAATTCAATCTCTCTTTTGGCAGGATCCAAGGACTTTGGAGTTTAATGACTGCTGCGTAGCCATTTAACATGGCAGCAAATTACCGGGAGAGAGCTCAGCGGCGTCTGCACGCCTAATTTGCACATGCAAAGGGGCACATGGCCTTCAACCTATGGCCTATTTTTCACACATCCGTGACTTTAGTAATCAAGAAACAAAATACCTTCCTGACACAAGGAATAAGCCAATTTATCTGATGATTGCTGGGTCCGACTTAGCTACGAATGCCCAAATCTATGCCTAGTCAGTGCTAGCTAATGCACAAAAACTCAGTGTCGAACTTAAAAGTAAAAAGCCTGAACAACTTTACAATTAAGATCACCATTTAGAACATAGAATAATTAGAGTTGGAAAGGACCTTGGAGGTCTTCTAGTCCAACCCCCTGCTTGAGCAGGAGACCCTATACCAGGGGTAGGCAACCTTGGCTCTTTTATGACTCGTGGACTTCAACTCCCAGAATTCCTGAGCCAGCATGGCTCAGCTTGGAAACCTCTCCCCTTTCCCCTCAGCATGGCTGGCTCAGGAATTCTGGGAGTTGAAGTCCACGAGTCATAAAAGAGCCAAGGTTGCCTACCTCTGCCCTATACCGTTTCAGACAAATGGTGTCAAGTCTCTTTTTGAAAGCCTCCAGTGATGGAGCACCCAAGTCAAGCTGTTCCATTGCTTGATTGCTCTCACTGTTTTCTTAGTTCTAGGCTGCTTCTCCCCTTGGTTAATTTCCATCCATTGTTTCTCGTCTTGCCTTCTGGTGTTTGGAAAACAGTTTGATTCCCCTCATCTTTGTAGGAGCCCCTCAAATATTGGAACACTGCTATCATGTCTCCCTTAGTCCTTCTTTTCATTAGACTAGAGCAGGGATAGGCAACCTTGGCTCTTTTATGACTCGTGGACTTCAACTCCCAGAATTCCTGAGCCAGCATGGCTCAGCTTGGAAACCTCTCCCTTTCCCCTCAGCATGGCTGGCTCAGGAATTCTGGGAGTTGAAGTCCACGAGTCATAAAAGAGCCAAAGCCAAGGTTGCTTACCCCTGGACTAGACATACCCAATTCCTGTAACTGTTCTTTGAATGTTTTAGCCTCCAGCCCCCCCCCCCAAATCATTCATGTTGCTCTTCACTGCACTCTTTCCAGAATCTCAACTTTTGTTCATATCTGAACCATGGTTCCATCGCCATTCTAACAGTGCTTTTTCAAGGGTGTTCTCTCCAGGTAACATAAATGCTGATGTTTATTATATTTAGATTCATATTCATACTTGTACACGTAACTATTTGTCAGGGTGTGTGTCTGGGCACTTATTTTCCTGTTTGGCTTCGATGTTTTGTTTGTCCAATAAAAAAGCAAAAGACAAATAAAAAAAAAAACTTTTAAGTCCCACCCCACTATTTGGAAAACAACTGGAAAAATATTCAGTAGCAAAGTACTGTACTTTTTACCCCCAACGCTAAGAGATCTAAGCCATTTTTGTACAAAAACTGTTATATTTGAAAAACATGCACAGGAATGTATGTGTGTGTGTGTTCCAATTGATAAGCAACCAAAGTTTAGCATATACAAAAAGGATATTGGAACATATACCAACCCTTATCGGAAGGTGAAAAAAAATATTGAAAATTAGGAATAAAGCCCCCAGAATGAAAAACCGAGCTGATTAGATGCAAACAGTTTCATAAGTGATTTAACAAGCATGCTTTCAATATTTTGACTTTCTGCTTCTTCTTTTGAACAGCCAACCAATCCTAGACTCCAAATCATGCTTTCAAGGCCTAGGCGTGATGGATGATTATGGATGATAACTAGCATGTGTCCCACAAAATCTGTACACTTCTATAAGCATCTGGGATTTAGCCAACTGACCTTATCTTTCCAGATTGGTGGTCTGTGCTCACTTATTTTCCTTGTATGTTGAGTGCTAACCTACTTTGATTTATAACCTGTCCTATCAACAAGGACAAACACATAGGCTGAAATAAACCCTTGCTTATCTCCTGGGCCATTAAAGGCTTGGCCTAATACAAAAGTTTTACATCACCTTTGAAAGATGGTGAACTCGGGGAGAAAAAAAAAACAAAGGTTTGCAAAACCCAGAAAAATATTTCTCTACGTACTGTTAAGCACTGCCTTGTTTCAGGAGATGATTTTGTGTTTTGAGATCCCGGCGGACAAAGAAACGGATATTCAGAACTTCCGCAAGGAGGTGCATTTGATTTTTTTTTTTTATGCCTTTCCATCTTCTAACTTCTGCAGTTTAAAAATCTTCTATCTTCCTTTTGATGCTGAGCACACCCAGTTCCATTAAAAGGATGTGTTTTAACCTCTATAAAACAGAACACCACACCAACACCATTTGTGATTTTCAGCGTAAAACCACTGAACCACTGGTGGATGGTGGAAGTGTTAGCACCCAAAAATTATGGTTTGAGCTTTCTCCTCTGGCATGCATTTAGCCAAGTGAATCAAAAGTTCTCTAATTTTTTTTTTTTTTGAAGCTCCCTGGAATCCAATAGAGATCCTGACAAATAGCATACTGGGTATGTCTAGTTTAGAGAAAAGAAGGACGAGGGGTAACATGATAGCAGTCTTCCAATATCTCAGGAGCTTCCACGAAGAAGAGGGAGTCAAGCTCTTCTCCAAAGCACCTGAAGGCAGGACAAGAAGCAACGGATGGAAACTCATCAAGGAGAGAAGCAAACTAGAACTAAGGAGAAACTTCCTGATAGTGAGAACTATGAATCAGTGGAAGGGCTTGCCTTCAGAAGTTGTAGGTGCTCCATCGGTGGAGATTTTTAAGAAGAGTTTGTCCAGAATGGCATAGCGCTCTCCTGCTTGTATAGGGGGTTGGACTAGAAGACCTTCAAGGTCCCTTCCAACTCTCTTACTCTGTTATCACCTCCTTTTGCTGGTAGTATTTCAGAGGACTGGAAAAGATGGAAGCTGCTATGTATGCAGACATATTCTCCTGGTGTAGGGGAGCCTTGCGTCATGTCTTGAGGAGTTGAAGAAACAGTAAAGTCTGAGTGGGACCCCTCAGTGGTGACCACTGTTTTAAGCCAACTTTTGAAGTTTGGGTGGAGGATGGACGTATCCATTCCCGGGGAAAGAATGAAGTTCTATGTGGTTAATTCGTTGACCGTCGCCTCTAACATGTGGGCACCTGGTTCTCTGAAGTGATAGGAGACAATCCTTTTACCTCTAGGAAAATGGTGGTCAGCTAAGGATGTGCCTGGGGTGATGGGAGGAAGGTTATGAAGCTCAATGGCTGCTCAAATCCCAGGGATAGCAGCCCCAATTGCTGAGGATCTTTTTTTTAATTTGCAGAAATCCTGCAAAATAACGGCTAGGGTGTTAATTAGTATCAGCAATCCATTAGCAGCAGAATAATTAGAGTGATAGACTTATCACAGATGGCAAGACAAAAGAACTGAGTGGCTGTTCTCTAATTTGCGGATTCCAGAAGATCATTTTTTTTTGGGGGGGGGGGGGTTTGTCGGTCTGCTACAAGAAGAAACCAACTAAAAATAAACTTCAGTTATAGTTACAGTTAACTCTGTCAAACTTTCTATTCCACTATAGGGTGGAATTATCTTATTCATAAGGAGAAACACAGAGAATCCTTGATTCCCCCCCCCATATTTAGGAAAAAAACTCTTACCCATCTGTCAGCTGGCGCAGTTTGTATCTGCAATGTATTTCCCCAAAATACCACACTGACTTTTGTATTAGCTCTTTAGAATTTTTTTTAATTTTTTTTTGGGCTCTTATTAGCAGAAAACATACTGCTACTTTTTGCTAATTAAACATGTTAGAATTTCAGTAATGGATTTTTGCATAAGAAGAGGCTAAAAAGTCTCCTCAAATGAAACAGGTATGAAAATATGCATATTTCACTTGCCGGCAGGGGACTTTGAACATTACCATCTAATACCCATTTGGAGATAAAAACACTTTATTTGCATGCTGCTTTCTTGAGAGTTCGACTTCAGGGAACGTAGAAAAACTAAGCCAGAGAAAAAGCTCCCTAATTAAAAATATATTTCTGCGCATTTCAGGACTCAAATAGCAACAGATTTCTACGGATATGGAAACGACGGCTTAGATTTAGAAAATATGGTTACTCATGCGAAGAATATGAATACTCGGCTTCTTCTGTAGTTAATAAAAGTCTGACAATTTATTTTATGGAGGACTGCCATCACATATCACAGTTTTTATTCGACATAAATGCACGGGTTCTAAATTAACATCAAGCAAAATCCAGCAACTGCCAAGAAATCTTGTCTACATCATGCAATGTTATAATAAAATCAGCAACAGTAACTATTTTTTTTGTTACCAAGCAATGAAAAAAGTGTAGCTATTTTCTAAAACAATTTACTTTATTGTCAGTGTTAGCAATTGAATTCACGCTTGGAGATGAATCTTACATAGAATAAAAAAACCTCTGCCATGATTGTTAGTTGACTTGTGTCCCCCGTTTTATTTCAACTCGCTGATAAGATTCACAAAGGACAGGGGTCCTTTCCATTTTTCTGTCACAGCCTCCTCTGCATGCAAGATTGATGGCTTGTGCCAGTAAAAATAAAAGAGGGAACCCTTGTTTTTTTTAAAAAAACAAAAACCATGTCATTCCATTTTCTTTCCTTGCAATATTAACACGTCTACCAACTCTGACAGGGCACGCTACTGTATACAAACAGACAGCAAACCCTATTTCCTTCTAGCACTGATGATGTTACCTAGTTGGGTCATGAGACGTCTGCAAGAAAACAACCAAGCGCCAAGGACTCCACGTTAACATTTTTGTTCTCGCTAGCTGCAGCTCTAAGTTGGGTGCACTGATTTGATGAGCCATCGGAGAAATAGAGGCTTTAGCTCCTATAAAAAACCTGTTGTCACATCAGCTGAGATTTTTTATTTTTATTTTCCTCTTTTATTCCTCTGTCATTTCTAAATACATCTGTGGATTACCAACTATATCACATTTAAGTTCTACTTCAACAATGGCCACAGAAGGGACCCAAAGGAGAACTAAAGACTCCTAGTATTATGTAGAAATTTCCTAACAGTGAGAACAATTAACCAGTGGAACGGCTTGCCTCTAGAAGTTGTGGGTGCTCCATCGTTGGAGGCTTTTAAGAAGAGACTGGACAGCCATTTCTACAGAATGGTATGGGGTCTCCTGCTTGAGCAGGGGGGTGGGTGGGACTAGAAGATCTCCAAAGTCCCTTCCAACTCTGTCATTTTGTCAACCACATAAAGCATCTCTCTTCTTCCCCTTCTCTTTTCCAGTTTTCACAAAAAAAGAAATTTCCACTCCTGGCAGCTTTGTAAAAAAGAGCAAAATATTATGCCACTGAAATGGAACAACTTCTGACCGCAGATTTTTTCCCCTTGGAAAAGACATCCCCTAATAGTTCACCGATCTTCCTCCCCTTAAGACTGCTATCTGAAGCCATCACTTAAACCAATCTGATGCTGGTTCTTATTTGAGGCCGGCTATCATATTCAGCAATAAGTTATTCAGAGGCGGCTAGGCTACCGAGAGGAATAATCCACCTGGCATTCAAACCGATTTACAATCTGCTCCACACAAGACAACAGTGAATCGCCTGGACTTTTAATAAAAATACCTAATTCCTTTTGCGAGCAGCGCCCGCTCTCTAAACGCAATGCTATCCTTCTCAAACGTGAATCGCCAGCTAATCAGCCTCCAGTAGTGGAAGGTAACCTTCACTGCTTCAGCAACAGGGAACTCTTAAAACACACACACACACACAGACGGACACACACACATCCGGTTGATGGACACATCTGGATGATATTCCTAAACCGACTGCGCCCGGTCCGTTACTCTTGCGCATCGATATTTTGCTTAATTTCTTGCATGTTAATGTGACCGTTTGAACCCAACTCGAGTGCAAGAGCGATCCTTGGCGTCTTCCTTTTCGGAAGACGCTCGAAGTTGGCATTGATGGGCTTTTGGCTCTGATTTAATTGCAGCGCAAGAGTCGATACAAGCAATGCCAGGAACTGCGAGGAGGAGGAGGAGGAGGAGGAGGAGAGGAGGAGAAGAATGTGGCTCCCCTCTCTGGTCCCCCATCTGACGGTTCCTGGTTCTGGTTCTCTGCCAGTTCCATAAAATAACTTGGAGGGAACTCTCCCCCCCCCTCCTCTAGGTCCCCTCCCCTCCAGCAGCCCTCGGCGCCCGGCCTCATGCGCTTTCCAAGGCGGGCTAGACTGTGCAGTAGACTTTCTGGCTCCACTCCCATTGTGTGCATGGCTGCATTGCTGCTTATCCAGGGCCCAGATTAGCATAAGAATACTTGTCTTCTCTCTCTCACTGAGCAGGCTCCCTTGCTTTCCTTGAGGGTCCTTTCCTCCACGGGCAAACCTTGAATAACTTTACAGAGAAAAGCCTGGAAGTTATTCCATGCCCCGGTTTTCATAAAATATTAATTCACAAGAATCAGGTGGAGAAATCTGGCGTTAGCATTTGGAGGGTGGGTGGGTGGGTATTATATGATAGGGAGACTGCAGACAAGCAGGAATCAGACTTCCACCGTGGAAACTCAATTAGCTCGAGCTGGGGAAGGGGAAGGGGAGGGGGAGGGAGGAGGAGGAGAAAGGGGAAAGAGGGAGGGGAGAGAGGGAAGGGAAGGTGGGGAGCAGAGAAATCAACAGACCACTGTGTCAACACAACTTTAAGAGCGGCTAGCATTAGATAATGCAAGGTATGAGATCATCTGATCTAGTTTTTAAAAAAACAAATAAATAAAAATAAATTAGCCTCTTAGTGTTTCAGAAAGGGGAAGCACAAGAGTTATACAAATTCGTTTTAAAAAGCCTTTTCAGCTTGGTCAACAGTCAAGATTCTTGGGAAACAAATGCACCGTGTGTGAATTATGAAGCCGGGATGACAAAAGTGTTTTGTTTTTATCAAGAGGCTGTGTGCAGGTTTTCAAAAGAGGCTGCTGCAGTAACACGGGGGAGTCGAAAGTCTTTTTGAATTGTTCAAACCAGTCCGGGCACTTTCAGATACTGCTGCTCCCAGCTGTCACTCAAAGCAGACACGGCGGTTCATGTACACACGTGCCGAGCGGTCAGGATCGGCACTAGAAACAGCCACGTGAGCCTCACAAATTGCTCAGCATCTTTGATGGCCGCCCCCCCCCACCCCCCCCCAAAAAACCTCCAGGAGTTTTGTAAGCTTATTTTAATGATTCCATGCCGTTCTAATATTTACTCTCAGGATACAACGGGGGAAAAAAAAAACCCCCGGCTCATTTATTAAAGATAAATGAAACTAACAGAAAAAGTCAAATTAACATAATGAGGCCGCATTTCTCTCTTTTGCCTTGTTTCAAGAGTCAACAGTTAAGTAATTGCCAAGAATTTCCGGGGGGGGGGGGGGGGGAGAATCTGGGCTTTAACGCATTTCATCTTTACGCTTTTTCACCTTGCTTGACGTTCAAGTTTAGAAACATATCCTCATTTTATGGAGTAAGATAAGAGTGAAGTAGTAGTACACTGAAGTTAAACTCTTTCGAGTATCTCCTTCTTCTGAGACTATGTCTATGTAAAAAGATGGAATAAAAGGCTGTCTTTAACACACCTTCTGCATAAAAAGGGAGTATGTCTCTGGCCTACCAATTATCAATATGGATTATTGTTGAATCTTGCTGGTGTAATAATAATAATAATAATAATAATAATAATTAATAATAATAAATAATAAATAATAAATAATAATAATAATAATAATAATAATAATAATAAAAGTTGGAAGGGACCTTGGAGGTCATCTAGCCCAACCCCCTGCTCAGGCAGGAAACCCTATACCATTTCGGACAAATGGCTGTCCAGTCTCTTCTTAAAAACTTCCAGTGTTGGAGCATTCACTGCTTCTGGAGGCAAGTCGTTCCACTGGTTAATTGTTCTCACTGTCAGGAAGTTTCTCCTTAGTTCCAGGTTGCTTCTCTCCTTGATTAGTTTCCATCCGTTGCTTCTTGTCCTGCCTTCTTCAGGCGCTTTGGAGAATAGCTTGACTCCTTCTTCTTTGGGGCAGCCCCTGAGATATTGGAACACTGCTACCATGTTCCCGCTCGTCCTTCTCTTCCTTAAACTAGACTTACCCAATTCCAGCAACTGTTCCTTATATGTTTTAGCCTCCAGTCCCCTAATCATCTTTGTTGCTCTTCTCTGTACTCTTTCTAGAGTCTCAACATCTTTTTTACATCGTGGTGACCAAAACTGGATGCGGTATTCCAAGTGTGACCTTACCAAGGCATTGTAAAGTCACATGATCTTGATTCTATCCCTCTGTTAATGCAGCCTAACATTGTGTTGGCCTTTTTGGCAGCTGCAGCACACGGCTGGCTCATATCTAAATGATTGTCCACTAGGACTCCAAGATCCCAGGGTGTGTGACCCAGGGTAGATGTTTTATTGGAAATTCCTAGACTGGATGGGCAGGATCGGATAGAGTAGAAGAATGGGTTAATTTCAGAACAGGAAATCTACAACAGATCAGTGCCTGAGCTTAAAACATCTAGCAATGAAATATCTACGAGGATCTCGTAAGGAGCTTGCATGGATTTTTAATCGGTTTTAGACTCGACGTTGAAGGGGAGTTTGGGATGGAGGACTGTAAAGGACAAACACAGAACAGCATCTTACGGCATTGAACATTGGGTTTGTTTGTTTACATGACACTAGAAAGCAAGCCACCCCTCTTTGTTCCAATTTAATATTATTGTAATAAGGTAAGGTGAGCAGAAAGAACAGAGCTAACGTTTCCAGCTTCTTTTCAGAGATTAGGGAGCAAGAGGGGGAATCTTGATAGCATGATATTAAGGTGGTGCAAAAGTTGGCTTGAAACTCAACATTAAGAAAACCAAGATCATGGCATCCGGCCCTCTCAATTCCTGGCAAACAGATGGGGAAGAAATGGAGGCAGTGACAGATTTTATCTTCCTGGGCTCCAAGATCACCGCAGATGGGGACTGCAGCCAAGAAATTAAAAGACGCTTGCTCCTGGGGAGGAAAGCTATGGCAAATCTAGGCAGCATACTAAAAAGCAGAGACATCACCCTGCCAACAAAAGTGCGTATAGTCAAGGCCATGGTTTTCCCAGTTGCAATGTATGGCTGTGAAAGTTGGACCCTAAGAAAGGCTGAGCGCCAAAGAATGGAGGCCTTTGAACTATGGTGCTGGAGAAGACTCCTGCGAGTCCCCTGGACTGCAAGGCGATCAAACCGGTCAGTCCTAGAGGAGATCAACCCTGACTGCTCTTTGGAAGGCCAGATCCTGAAGTTGAGACTCAAATACTTTGGCCACCTAATGAGAAGGAAGGACACACTGGAGAAGAGCCTGATGCTGGGAAAGATTGAGGGCAATAGAAAAAGGGGACGACAGAGAATGAGGTGGCTGGATGGAGTCACGGAAGCAGTAGGTGTGAGCTTCAATGGACTCCAGAAGATGGTAGAGGACAGGAAGGCCTGGAGGAACGTTGTCCATGGGGTCGTGATGGGTCGGACACAACTTCGCAACTAACAACAAAGGTGGGAGGGAGACATTGCATGCAGACCCCAGATTGACCACTTCTGCCCAAAGAAGGTACTGTAGATTCATTAATACCTCAAAAGATTAATAGTTCTACCTCTCTAGGACTGAGCAGAATGACATTACAGAATAAGCAAATTTAGAATCCAGATTCTACAGCAACCTCTAGGTTAAGTAAAAGGTAAAGGTTTCCCCCTGATCAGTCATGTCTGACTCTGGGGCCCGCTGCATTGTCTGAAGACAATTTCTGTCGTCCTGGGGTCAGCACAGCTATATGCCAAAGGCGCACAGAACGCGGTTTCCTTCCCAACGAAGTGGTACCTATTTACCTACTCGCATTTGCATGCTTTCAAACTGCTGGGTGGGCAGGGGCTGGAGCAAGGAACAGGAGCTCACCCTGTTGCACGGAGCTCGGACCTGGGTTGCCTGTTTTCCAGCTGACAAGCTCAGCGCCTTTAATTGCATCCCCCGGGTTAAGTATCATGTCATATGTCATACGCAGTGTTATCCTATTAGGAGGACTGCAAAGGCAAAGCAAGACAAAATGGCACAATCTGCCAATGGCTTGTATTGGAGGCAGCCAGGCTTTAAAACACCCACAGAATTCCACGAAGGGACTTAAAGACTCCTTAACATTAGGAGATCAACCCTGACTGCTCTTTAGAAGGCCAGATCCTGAAGTCGAAACTCAAGTACTTTGGCCACCTAATGAGAAGGACTCACTGGAGAAGAGCCTAATGTTGGGAAAGATGGAGGGCAAATAGAAGAAGGGGACGACAGAGAATGAGGTGGCTGGATGGAGTCACTGAAGCAGTAGGAGTGAGCTTAAATGGACTCCAGAAGATGGTAGAGGACAGGAAGACCTGGAGGAACATTGTCCACAGGGGTCGCGATGGGTCGGACACGACTTCGCAACTAACAACAACAACAACAAACATTAGGAGAGGAAGAACTGAGCTGGGCTGCACTGCAGGTATGGCTGAAGTTTCCATGTGCATAACAACGCCTACTTACTTCTAACTACTGCTCAATCGTTGTGATAATGTAAACGAGTCCAATAAGAATGAAAAAAGAAATATAGGTAATGGTTCCAATTGCTATTTTAATAGCATCGACACTTAAACAACCCATCTTTCTTTAAATGAGAGGAATCTGTTCATTTCTATCCTTGGGGACAGGTGGTGAAGGTGCTGTGAAGATCATTAGATTCACAGCACACATGACTGTGGCAGATGACTCATTCCAGCTAATGCTGTTTCTAAGTGCTACTGGAAGGAGCTGTAGAGTAAAAGAGCAGAAATGTTCTTATGCCTTCCAAATTGTGTGTACAAACCATAAACACGACATTTCAACTGTAGCTCTCTTTTCATCTTAATAGAATTAAATAAAAAAAATATGACTCTGCATCCTCTCTCCTCAAAAGGGAACACTTAAGAGAACATAGATTTACAGGGGTAGGCCACCTTGGCTCTTTTATGACTCGTGGACTTCAACTCCCAGAATTCCTGAGCCAGCCATGCTGAGGGGAAAGGGAGAGGTTTCCAAGCTGAGCCATACTGGCTCAGGAATTCTGGGAGTTGAAGTCCACGAGTCATAAAAGAGCCAAGGTGGCCTACCCCTGACATAGAATAATAGAGTGAGAAGGGACCTTGGAAGTCTTCTACTCCAGCGGTCCCCGACCGTTGCGGCTTGGCTGCGGGTGGAGAAGGGAACTGGACCGCATGAGCGGTGGGCTAGCACCCATGTGCACGCATGCACACAGCCCTTGTGCGAGTGGTGGGCACACAGCTCGACTTGCATGAGTGGCGGGCTGGCTTGCAGGCACACGTGTGCCCACCAGCCCGTGCAAATTGAGATGCCCATGTGCACTCCGGCCAGCCACTCAAACGGCCAATTCCGAAGAGCCTGGTGGTTGAGGACCCGTGTTGTAGTCCAACCCCTGCTCAAGCAGGAGACCCTATACCATTTCAGACAAATAATTGTCCAGTCTCTTTTTGAAAGCTTCCAGTGTTGGAGCACCCACAAGTTCTAAAGCAAGCTGTTCCACTGGTTAATTGTTCTGTCAGGAAATTTCTTCTTAGTTCAAGGTTTCTTTTCTCCTTGGTTAGTTTCCATCCATTGTTCCTCGTCTTACCTTTCGGTGTTTTGGAAAATAGTTTGACCTCCTCGTCTTTGTAGGAGCCCCTCAAGTATTGGAACAATGCTATAGGTTTATGATTCCGGCTTCTTCCAGGAGAACAACATTTTAATTAATGGCAGGTAGTTCTTTCTGGACATGACAAGTAGCCATTAATTAGCCTGCCTCTGCTTCTTCACACAGTGTTAAACAGGGAATGGGAAATCTGCCACTTGTTTGCCCACTTGGAAATATGAGAACATGTCATTAATCTTTGAAAAAAAATGGGTGGTAAGGTGGAAGGATTACCTAAATACACAACGGCTGACAAGGCTGGCAGAGCCAGTTGCAAAACACCCAGCTGTCAAAAAACATAAGTGAAACTGATTTATGCCATCCACTCTAGCCCTCCTTATCTCAACATACCCAAAATCAGGTATGACCATTTGTCATGGTCAACTCAATGGGACTTTGACCTATTGCAATATAGAGAAAAGTAAGGTTTTACGCTTAGATAAGAAAAACCAAATGTACAGATGCAGATTAGGTGAAACTTGATTCAAAAAAGTCAACACAGTCCTAGGTTGCATTAACAGAGGGATAGAATCCAGATCATATGAAGTGTTAGTACTGCTTTATGAGGCCTTGGGTAAGACCAGAGTTAGAATACTGCATCCAGTTTTGCTATCACAATATAAAAAAGATGTTGAGACTCTGGGAAGAGTGCAGAGTGCAGAGCAGAGCAACAAAGATGATTAGGGGCCTGGAGGCTAAAACATATGAAGAACGATTGCAGGAATTGGGTTTGTTTAGTCTAGGGAAAAAAAGGATTAGGGATGACATGATACAGTCTTCCAGAATGTCCAGAATGGTATAGGGCAGGGGTAGGCAACCTTGGCTCTTTTATGACTCGTGGACTTCAACTCCCAGAATTCCTGAGCCAGCATGGCTCAGCTTGGAAACCTCTCCCTTTCCCCTCAGCATGTCTGGCTCAGGAATTCTGGGAGTTGAAGTCCACCAGTCATAAAAGAGCCAAGGTTGCCTACCCCTGGTATAGGGACTCTTGCTTGAACAGGGGATTGGACTAGAAGACCTCCAAGGCCCCTTCCAACTCTGTTATTCTGCTATTCTTCCAATATCTGAGGGGTTGTCACAAAGAAGAGGGAGTCAACCTATTCTCCAAAGCACCATAAGGCAAGACAAAAAGCAATGGATGGAAACAGAGAAGCAACCTAGAACTAAGGAGATATTTCCTGACCGTGAGAACAATCAACCAGTGGAACAGCTTGCCTCCAGAAGTTGTGGGTACTCCATCACTGGAGGCTTTTAAGAAGAGACTGAACAGCCACTTGTCTGGAATGGTATAGGGTCTCCTGCTGGAGCAGAGGATCGGACTAGAAGACCTCCAAGGTCCCTTCCAAGTCTGTTATTCTGACTCGCAACCATTTGTTCAGTGACCCATTTAAAATGGCACTGAAAAAAGTGGCTTGTGACTTATGACCATTTTTCACACTTATGATGACCTGTACAGAATTCCTGTGGTCACGTAATCAAAGTGCCCGGGGTCATGTGATCACCTTTTGCAACCTTCTGACAAGCAAAATCAATGGGAAAGCCAGATCCACTTAACAACCGTCTTACTAACTTTAACAATGGCAGGGATTCACTTAACAGCTGTATCCAGTAATGTCATAAAACAGAGCAAAACTCACTTAACAACTGTCTTGCCTAGTAAGAGACAGGTTGGGCTCAACTGTGATCGTAAATCAAGGACTGCCTGTATTGCTAACATGGGATATGATGTAGAAACTTCAACATGGAGAGCACATGGATATTTATGATACTAACCTAGAAAATAATGGACATTGATGTTCAGTTACGTTTCAAGTAATAGAGATCATGCCTTCCCTTCTAGGATGACAGCTAAACTCTGTGAGGTCAAGAAAGGCTGAAACAGATTTTGCAATTCTAAATCTAGCCAGAGGAAGAACGAAATCTGACTTTCTGTGATTAAGTGGCTGGAGTAGCCTGCACAGCGACTGCTTCTCAAGGCTGTTATTTACCTTAAAGACCCACACTGCCACCTCTGTCCTCGCCAGCTCGCTCCACACCAGCCACAAGCTGAATATTTGCAATGAAATAGGTATTACACAAACACGGCTAAGTCCCTTGCAAGAAAATAACCCCTCTATGATTACACTTGGGATTGCTTGGTTCTTGTGAAAAAAAAAGGGCCACAGTATATAGTAAGAGTGAGTTTGTAAATAACAAAATTCTGGCAGCAGATACTTCAAATGTTAACAGCAAGGTTCTTCTCTAGGGGTAATCAGGCATAATTGGGTTTCATCCAACTCAGGTAACCCCAGAGCCTCCAAAAGTCATTCAAGATGAAGACTGGAAAAGCAGACATCTTTATTTCATGGTAAACACCATTTCAACTTTTAAGACATTAACAATAACACTATTGCCTATGTGCACATTTTTTTTTTGAATTTTTTTTTATTGATTTTCTAATTTCACATTCAAATATTTGAAAAGCAACGTGGCGGCTGAGTTGGTCAATAATTCAATAACATGCAAAATATCTTTAGTACAGATCTCAAACAATTGCATTAAATATTTCCTCTCTTTTCCCCTTAGTATTTACTGTCTCGCGTTTAAGTTAATACAATTCTTACTATATCGATTAAATAAAAAATAACTTTTTTGCATTTATCAATAATTTTTGTTTATACATACCCTAGTTGTTTTAACATTCAGTCTTTTTAGACAATCAATGTCCCCCGGTTAGTTTTCCCCAATTTTTAGTTTCCCATTAATATTTAAATTTAACGTTTAGTACTTATAATGCCTATGTGTACAATTTTAAGTAGCTGGCAAAAAATAAAATAAAAAATAAACGGTGTTGCTCGGAATCCTAAAAAGGGACATACATCTTCCAAAGGATTCCAAAGGGTGCTGACTAAATTAAATCTAGAAATAATCAAAAGACACCTAGATACCAATGTTTGCAAAAAAAAAAAAAAATCCTGCTAAAATTAAGTTTTATGTTCAAAAGGCTAAGGTTAGAACTATATAGTACTCCTTGATTGACAACCATTCATTTAGTGACAACGCTGAAAAAAGTGACTTATGACCATTTTTCACACGACCCTGTGGTTACGTGATCCAAATTCAGTTGTGTGGTAATCGACTCATATTTATGACGGTTGCAGGGTGCAAGGGTCACCTTTTACAACCTTCTGACAAGCAAAGATCAATGGGGAAGCCAGGTTCACTTAACAACCGTGTTACTAACTTAACAACTGCAGTTAACAAATGTAGCAAAAAAAAAGTCGTAAAATGGGGCAAAATTCACGTAACTATTTTGCTTAGCAGCAGAAAATTTTGGCTCAATTGTGGCCATAAGTTAAGGACTACTTGTAAATAATAAAGACTAGAATCAGGGGTAGGCAACTTTGGCTCTTTTATGACTCGTGGACTTCAACTCCCAGAATTCCTGAGCCAGCATGGCTCAGCTTGGAAACCTCTCCCTTTCCCCTCAGCATGGCTTGCTCAGGAATTCTGGGAGTTGAAGTCCACGAGTCATAAAAGAGCCAAGGTGGCCTACCCCTGGACTAGATGAATTAGATAAAGTCAAAATATTTACCTGAATTAAGAAAAACAGAGTACTTAAGTTTTTCTTTAAAACAACAACAACAACAACAAAACTGCTTTTCCCCTTTACTACCATTTCTCCAGAATTGGAAATGAGAGATCTTTTTTCATCTCTCCTGGAATTTTTTTTTTTTTTTTCCAAAGTCTCAAACTGAGGCGTTTTTTGGCTCCTACTGTAACTTTGTCTCTTTAAAGACCAAGTGATTTAAAACTGAATTAATATATTCAAACAATTCACGTCTGTCTGGGTATCACACATTCCTCTATTTGCTTGCTATCCTCACGGCACAGTTTCCAACAATCAGCTGTATATTTTCAAGGCATAATCAGGAGTGTGGTAAATTAAGACAGGAACAAGCTTTTCCTGATTTATCCATTTTTTCCAACAACAGGAGTTCTTTGCATGGGAAGATAAAACGTGTGCCTGTGTAAAAGTGATATAGACCTATCTCTAATGCTGCACATATTTTTTTGCCAGATAATATGTATCTCCCTGAGAAAAGTCTGTGAAACAATTCCTGTTACTTCCTTTCTAACTGTATATATAGCACTTACTTCATTGTGTGCTTGAATCACGGATGAAGGCGATAATATTTGCAGCCTCTTCAAGAACACAATTGCAAGTTGTTATAGACAGTCCTTGACTTACAACAGCTTGTTTAGCGACCGTTCAAAAGTTACAACGGCATTGGGGAAAAAAATGACTTATGACTGTTTTTCACACTTACGACCGTTGCAGCATCCCCACGATCCCGTGATCAAAATTCAGACACCTGGCACCTGACTCATATTTATGATGGTTGCAGTGTCATGTGATCACCTTTTGCAACTTTCTGCGAAGCAAAATCAATGGGAAAGCCAGATTTACTTAACGACCATGTTATTAACAACCACAGTATTTCACTTAACAACCGTGGCAAGAAAGGTCACAAAATGGGGCAAAACTCACTTAACAACTGTCTCACTTAGCAACAGAAACTCTGGGCTCAATTGTGGTCATAGGTTGAAGATTACCTAGTTTAATAATAACAATAATTAGTATAATAGAGTCAGAAGGGACCTTGGAGGTCATCTAGTCCAACCCCCTGCTCAGGCAGGAAACCCTATACCATTTCAGACAAGTGGCTGTCCAGTCTCTTCTTAAAAAACTTCCAGTGTTGGAGCATTCCAGCTTCTGGAGGCAGGTTGTTCCACTGGTTAATTGTTCTAACTGTCAGGAAATTTTCTCCTTAGTTCTTGGAAAATTTCTCCTTAGTTCTAGGATCTAGAACTAGGATCTAAGTTCTACCTGTAGAACCTGTATTTTCTACCTGTACCTTCTAGTTCTAGGTTCTACCTGTGTCTTCTTCCCCAAAAAAAGAAAACAAAAAAACAAGGGGGTTGTTTCTAAGTTTTTGCTCAAATAAAAAAAACAGCAACAACAAGAAAAAACAATTCAGGTGCAAGCAAATCTAAAACTGGGCCGAAGATATATAATAACTGCGCTTCAAATGCCGGGTCAGAAGAAAAATTGCTTTTCCCTTCGCAAGGCCCCTTTGAAAAGAAAAATCTCTTTTGGTCTGTCCTGAGTGGGGACAGGGCTAAAAGAGGATTGGATTGGCAACTGCTTCTCCTAGCCAGCATGTCTCCAGGCTTCAAGGGTAGTGGTAGTCTCTGGAATGCAAAATGGGTAACATGATCCTTTCCCTTCCCTTCTCCTTCACTGCAACGTTTGGAAAGTAATTTAAATGGCATCTCAGCGCTGGGTTCTGAGCTATTCTGCTGAAATCAAGAAACAAAGGCAGTTTTCAATGTGTTCTTCCACTCTTCCTTCCTTCTAAATAAACCTGAGCTTCAGCTATACATCCCTAAATGCATTTCTCTCTTTTCGTTGCGCGTTCCTGCTTTTTAGGAAGCAGAATGTCTTCGTTTCACAATAAACTTCAGGCTGCTACTGATTTGAAACAGAATTCCCCTCCCACCTAATATGCCCAGATTTGCAGTTTGATATCCATAATACAATCTCTCCTTTCCCCCGCTCCGGGTCAAATACTTTCTTTAAGCTAAGAAGGCCAAATAAAACTATTTGTACAATAGACAAAATATATTTCATTCTGGCAATGCACAAAAAGACGAACGTCCCTAAGGCAGGACAGGATAAAAATTCTAATGGGAGATATTCCTATATCTTGTTCTTTTAATTTTAAACGTGAATAGATACGAATGAAATGCTGAGAATCTTGTTCCTTAAAATTCAGCAGAAATTGTTTCTTTGCCCTGTGACTGAAAACATTTAGAGGTACTTTTGGATCAGATATGAAATCCAGAACTCAAGAAATGCTGCAGATTTGAGAGGAACATAGTTTGTGGTTAACAATATAAATCTCAAAGACTGGGTTGAAGCATTTTGACATGATTCATAAAGCTACATTTTTGAAGGTTTTGTTGAACATGGAATATATAAACGCAGAACAGTAAATACAGTAAGAAACAGAACGTCCCAAAATTCCACGACATGCTAGAATTATTTGGCATCCCAGTAAAACTATGGGTTTGAGCATACTGCGGTATAAAAATAATCCTGTTTCTATCTCATGCTTAGTTTACCTTTAAGGGAATGCAACATACTTTAAGTGTTTCCATAAGGTGGCCCTTTTATTAGGGAAAACTGTCTCTAAGCACTCCTTTGGCATTTTTTGCAAATAAATTAAGAGAAAACAGATGCATTGGCAGAGATGCATGGAAAACACGCAAACCATGTCAGGGATCCATTGTGCTATAAATATGCCCTGCAACATTAAGTGTCTTTTCCATAAGAGCAGCAGGCAAGCATGGATTGAAAACGTTATTAAAAAAATAATAATAATGAGGATGCCCCTAGTTACTTCTGGAACAGAGATCTGTGCCAACAAATTTAACTGTTGAAAATTCCCAACTATACAGAATAATCAGTTTTGGAGCAGAGTAATAAAAATCTGTTAGACAGGCCATTTGTTCTTTAATACACCAAAGCACATGAAAACGCAGAGCGTAAACTAGCAAATGTTCAATTTCTTTAAGTTCTATCGAATTAAATGAGAATTTGGCCTAGGGCTGCAGCCAGAGATAAAGTCTCATTTAACTGCATTTGCATCTGCATTTATTCCTAAATTGACATGAGTATTGACTACAGACTTGTATGAATTCGCTGCTACAATACTTAGATTTGCCTAAAATCTAAGTTTATGGTGCAAATATGTCTTTTCCGAAGGGATTTCAGGCAGAGGGGACACATATGAAAAAAAACCTCAAAGTTAAAATATTATACTTTTTATTGGTGAATAACAACACACTGCTAGGTTTTTCAAAGATCTAAAACTGAAATAATAACAACAACAACAATAATAATAGAGTTGGAAGGGACCTTAGAGGTCTTCTAGTCCAACCCCCTGCTCAGGCAGGAAACCCTATACCATTTCAGACAAACGGCTGTCCAATCTCCTCTTAAAAACTTTCAGTGTTGGAGCATTCACAACTTCTGGAGGCAGGTTGTTCCACTGATTAATTGTTCTAACTGTCAGGAAATTTCTCCTTAAGGTTAGTTTCCATCCATTGCTTCTTCTCCTGCCCTCAGGTGCTTTGGAGAATAGCTTGACTCTCTCTTCTTTGTGGCAACCCCTGAGATATTGGAACATTGCTATCAAGTCCCCCCCTCGTCCTTCTCTTCATTAAACTAGACATACCCAATTCCAGCAATCGTTCTTCATATGTTTTAGCGTCCAGTCCCCTGATCATCTTTGTCGCTCTTCTCTGTATTCTTTCTAGAGTCTCAACATCTTTTTTACACTGTGGTGACCAAAACTGGATGCAGTATTCCAAGTGTGGCCTTACACTTGGCAACACATGTCATGGTTTTATATGCATTTTTTTGTTTTGCTTCAAAAATGTGTCAATGCCAACAAGGGGATGATTATTTGAGCCTGAACAAAGTGTAAATTTTGAGTGATTTATGGTGGATGGGATTGGGGAAGAAGTGAACATCCAAAGGAATTTTCAGAAATCATTCACTTCCTAGGACAAATGTATAAAATGTATATTACCAAAAAATGTTTTCAAAAACCTAAAATAAGTACAGGGTTTTTTTAAAAATACGTTTTAGTGCATATGGGCCATCCTTTTTTGCACACCTGCTTAGCATT
The DNA here is from genome assembly GCA_023970755.1 of Azemiops feae. Lineage (NCBI taxonomy): Eukaryota > Metazoa > Chordata > Lepidosauria > Squamata > Viperidae > Azemiops > Azemiops feae. Next base: position 498,480 of record JALGBA010004139.1, on the reverse strand, counting down.
ACTTCTCTGATGACCAGGACTGAACCTGCAATATAAGTAGATCTTATTCAACTACATACATAGGTAGTCCTTCACTTACGATCCTAACGGAGCATAAGATTTCTGTGGCTAAGCAAGACAGTTAAGGAAGTTATGCTCCATTTTACGACCTTTCTTGCTACAGTCGTGAAGCCAGTAACTTGGTTGTTAAGCAGGGTGGATTTGATTTAAATCGAGTTGATTTAAATAGTAGTAAAAAGGCTTGATTTAAATCAACTCGATTTAAATCATAATTTTTTAAAGAGTTACTGTCATCTCTGCCATGATGGATCTGAAATGACAGGTGCTCTTTAAATGTAAGGACTCATTCTTGCTGGTGGTTAGAATCTCTTAATATTATTATTTGCAAACAAAATGAAGGTTTCCTATTTAGAATAATAAGCCGTCAGGTTTGTAAAAACAGCGATTTCAGAACCGATTTTAGGTTACTAGGTTAATCACACATAGCTGGAGAAGTACTCAAATTCTTTTATTTAATTCAAACACTTAAGAGCCTGGTACAGATGCATTTCTCTTCAAACCATCATACAGTTTGTAGTGTACATAGATTTGCAAAACAATGGGATAAAGGAGTATTCCTGAACTTTTGTTTTATGAATTTATCTCATGGTTACTGTGAAATTGTGTGAATGCATCAATGCACTGCGTGTTATCTCAGCTTGCAGAGCTTGGATTCACTGAACGAGTTTACCAAAAATATTGCAGAATATACAGCCTCATGCTACATAACTAAGCTCCATTTCATGCCGAATAAACTAAATTATTAATGTATCTTAAATAGAAAACTATCTTTAGATTTTTACTCCAAACTCATTTTATTAAAATAAATTTGATAAAAATAAAAAAAATCCGATTTAAATTAAAAAAATCCGATTTTTTTAAAAAAATTTTTTTTTAAAAAAACCCATCGATTATTATCCACCCTGTTGTTAAGTGAATGTGGCTTCTCCATTGACTTTGCTTGTCAGAAGGTCGCAAAAGAAGATCACGTGATCTTGGGATGCTGCAACGGTCATAAATATGAGTCAGTTGCCAGTCGCCTGAATTTTGATCGCGTGACCGTGGGGATGCTACAAACAGCCATTAAGTACGAAAAATTATCCTAGGTCACTTTTTTCAGTCCCGTTGTAACTCTGAACAATCACTAACAAATGGCTATTAAGTCGAGAACTACCTCTACCTGTATTCCCCCATCCCATGTCCTCCAGAACGGCAACACATCAGAATGGTACATATTATCTGAGTATTATGGGAGCTGTGATCAAACAATGTCTGATATGATGCTGCAGAAGGCTGCATTAATCTATGCTATCTTTCTTTTTAGGAAGGTTTATATCAGTGGCCTTTCTACATTTATAGGGCCAAGGTAGTTGACTTGCTCTATTTAAACATGACTGCTTTGATTTCCTTTTTGTTGGTTAGGCAAAGTGTTTCATTACATTGTTGTTTTATTTATTTATTTTCTGACACAGATGTATATCTTTGATAGCCCAGGAATGTCAATCTTATACCAATAATAAATTGGATAAGGTTGACTTATAAAAAAGAGGTCCAAGATGGTAGGGTTTATGTAAAACTAATGACAATTCTTTTTTATTCCATTCCAGCTTTGTACAGTATGAGTATCCACTTTTCTATTAATATCTAAAATTATTTTTTTGGGGGGAAACTCTTATGCTCATGGAATAATACATCTCTCTTTTGGAACAAAAACAAAATGAAGATACATGTCAAATCTCACGAAGTACAGTAACATTTTCTAGTACTTCTTGATCCATCTTTTTATCTGGACAATGTCAAATATGAAATTGCAAAAGATACAAAGAAATGTAGCATTCATTGTATTTTTTGTAATTCACGTCTGAAATGCCAGGTTTATTATTATTATTATTAAAAATAAAGCAATAAACCACTGGCTTGGAACAGTAGCACAAAAGACTAATTGTTCGTTTCTTCTGCTATGTTAATTGTCATTGAGAAAAGATTGATTGGATCCATCACAAGAACAATTTTCCTTTCAAACAACTCAAATATGCCTTGCGAGCAGCAGCACATTAAAAATATTTTTAATGCCCACTCTTATCAAAATTGCAAACAGCAACCAATATCTCATTCACCCTTTTCTTGACGATGTATTACGAAATGCATTCATAAAGACTCCTTATACCCATATGCCTATATAAACAGAAAAAAAAATTGCTTGACTCCATTGCAATTTTCTTGGGAAACAGTTCACATTCCTCCGAGACTGAAATATATCAGCAGATAATAGAGATAAAACAAGGCTGCAGAGTTTCTGCAGCTTTTCGGATCCTGTGTTCTGCCCACACAAAACGGAATAAACCACATGAAGTGATTGATGGCCCAACTCTGCAAATAAATCTAGGCAAGTAAGCTTGGGGTCATCTTCCAGCAACAGAGCTGGCCAAAGCCCAAAAGGGACAGGGAGATCCCCAAGTGGAGATACGAACCCCCCCACACACACACAATTATTTCCCACCAACAAAAACATATTCTCAATTCCACTGACTAATATGCATGCGGACATTATACAGGTAGTCCTTGACTTTTAGTGACCCAAGTTACGGCACTGAATCTGTTAGAGCATAGAGCACGGAAGGGCTAGAAGGGACCTTGCAGGTCTTCTAGTGCAGGGCTTTTCAACCTGTGGTACACGTACCACTTGTGGTACATTAATGAGTGGCAGGTGGTACGCAGCCCTGCCTAGCCAAGTGTAGTGGGGGAGGGAAAGAGCCAGCGCAGGCAAGGACTTACAGTGAGAGAGTCCTCTGGAGCTGCAGATTTTACTTATGAATGGAGCCATTTGGGGAGGCTGCCTTAGCCGGCAGCCAGTACTTACATTTTTTCTTCTTCTTTAAGTGCCGGCTGGGCTCCTTACTTTCCTTTCTAGCCAGTAGCTAATTCTTAAAGGGGAAGTGCCTTTTTAAGCTAGTTCACTCAGCAGCTTGTCTTTTCTGTCTCTGGAGGCCTTTCCTTGTTTGATCAATATATGGAAGAGGGAAAATATGGGGGGGGGGTTCAAATTCTTCCTTCAGAAGGAGGTGGGCATGAGAAAGAGGGAGGCAGGGAAGGAGGGAGGGAAGGAAGTCCCGCCTTAGCACTTGGCCACCAGCAGCTCTGCCATTGACTTTGCTTGTCAAAAGGTTGCAGAAGGGGATCACATGACCCTGGGACACTGTGACCATCATAAATATGAATCAGTTGCCAAGCATCCAAATATAAATCACATGACCCTGTTGCTGCAATGGTCATAAGTGTGAAAAATGGTCATAAGTCATTTCAGTGCAATTGCAACTTTGAACAGGTTTTTTTTTTGTCACCAAGTTTTTGACACCTTGCTAGGTGATACTCGAATATTGCCATATCCTAAAAGTGGTACAATCGGTAAAAAGGTTGAAAAGCCCTGTTCTAGTCAAGAGGTTCCCCAACCTTTTGGGCACCAGCGACCGGTTCCGTGGAGAGAGATTTTTCCGAGGACCAGGAGAATGCGTGGTTTTGCGTGCTGCCTGCATCCCGTGGATGGGGCTTTGCTTGTTTGTGTGGACCGGTTGCTGGCATGCCGTGGACCAGTCCGGGTGTTGGGGACCCCTGTTCTAGTCCAGTGTTTCTCAACCTTGGCGACGTGAAGACGGGTGGACTTCAATTCCTAGAATTCTGGCTGGGGAATTCTGGGAGTTGAAGTCCACCCGTCTTTAAGTCGCCAAGGTTGAGAAACACTGGTTCTCGTCCAACACCCTGGCACGTGAAGAAGTGGACGCCCATGGATGAATAGGTTGCATGAACAAAAAAAAAAAGGATGGAAAATGAATAAACGGTGTTCCTGTATACTATATTTTAGAGCAGGGGTCTCTCATGAGTTGAAGCCCCCAAGTCTTAAAGTTGCCACGGTTGGTGACCCCTCTTTTAAAATTTCTTTTCCCCTCTTTAATTTTTTTGACTACTTCCTACCACTTTCCTACGCCCGGCATAATGTTGCTTACTCCAAAAGAGAACAAAATCATGGGCATATTTTTTGTTCGTACAGCTGACCGTCTCACATCGTTCTCTCCTCCTGTCTCTTCCTAATGAGCTGGAAGAGAAAGCAGGAGGAGGAAGGGGAAAAAAAAAACCAGGCACAACCAACCGCAATCGACTATCAAAATGCCACTTTCTAAATTATGCAGGGATGGCTACGTGGTTTCACTGCTCGGCCAGTAGCTCTTTTCAGGGCCAGAGGCATCAGGGCTGGGACGGTGCTATTTTTGAGAGGCGACATTAAATCTCTCCTAGCTAATAAACCCTCAAAGCAAGCAGAGGAAATAAGGGGAAAAACAGACGCATGTCTGAAAAGGCTGATACAATAGAGGCAATGTAGTCAATGGGGCTAAATTCTGCAGGAGATTCCCAAATATATAAGCCGCAATAAGTTAGTCCTCAACTCACAACTGTTTAGTGACCGTTTAAAGTTACAACAGCACTGGGAAAAAAAGTGACTTATGACTGTTTTTTTACACTTATGATCACAGGATCAAAATTTGGACGGCTTGCCAACCGACTCATATTTATGACGGTGGCAGGGTCCCCGGGGGTGTGTGTGTCACGTGATCCCTTTTTTTGCGACTTTCCGACAAGCAAAGTCAATGGGGAAGCCAGATTCACTTAACAACCGTGTTACTAACTTCACAATTGCAGTGATTCACTTAACAACGGGGGCAAGAAAGGTCGCAAAACGGGGCAAAACTCACTTAACAAAATGTCTCGCTTAGCAACCAAAAGTTTGGACTCAATTGTGAGGATTACCTGTATTGCAATGGGTGGATAGGGAACTCTGCAATCCCTGCCTGGTAAAATATTACAACTCTGCTACAGTGGAAACATGTTTGATTTTCCTTACTCATTTTACTGCTGGGGTGGGTAGGTATTTTGACTTAAAAAGAGAAACACACAGAAACACACACACACACACACGCCGTGCTAACTTCACAAGTGCAGTGGTTCATTTAACCACGGTGGCAAGACAGGCTGTAAAACCAGGCAAGGCTCACTTAAAAAAATGTCTCGCTTAGCAACAGAAATTTTGAGCTCAATTTGTGATTGTGAGTCGAGGGCTATCTTATCTGTACATTGCTAAAGTGATGATTCAGTATCTCTGTTTTGGGAAGTGAACAATTGCAGAGCCTCTGTAATTCCCATTCAAGGCCAGAAGGCAAATGGCAGGTATCCAGGAGGTAGGAGTTAAGATATTAGTTTGAGGAGAAGGCCCTTTTGCAACCAAAGTCTTTACCCTGGGTAGGGAACGGGGTAAGGCCAGAATAGCTTTAAAGCCATTTCATTTAGAAAAGAAGAAATTAACAGTTTTGCAAATAACAGAGCTGTCTAATAAATCAGGGGTAGTCAACCTTGGCTCTTTTATGACTCGTGGACTTCAACTCCCAGAATTCCTGAGCCAGCATGGCTCAGCTTGGAAACCTCTCCCTTTCCCCTCAGCGTGGCTGGCTCAGGAATTCTGGGAGTTGAAGTCCACGAGTCATAAAAGAGCCAAGGTTGCCTACCCCTGGTCTAGTTACAGACAGAAATTATTAGCTATTTTATTATATCCCTACACCTGTGTCGTAACTATAGAAGGAGAATCAGTAAGAAGGTATTTATACATACGTGAAGAAGAAATAGGATGGACGGAGAAAGAAACTGGAAAGAAAAAGACGCTGATATAAACTATAAATGATCAGAATGAAATGTCCAACAAAATGGATTCCATGATGTGACATGTTACATTTTCAAACTGCATGATTTCACAGCTGCAAAGCAGATGTTTAATTCCACTCTTAGATTCTCTTTCTTTTAGTTTATTTTCACAGATCCGTCTCAGACTTCAAAGTTGACATCTGTTCTCCGACCTTCCACAATTTAGTTTACGCTTTATGTTCGTATTCATTACAGCCAAATATTTCTCAATATAGTAAATATTTTTTTTTCACATTGAAAGGTATGAAGTAGAGAAGTAGTAACAAAGCATAAGCGGTTCAGAAACTCAAAGAGTAACTATGGTCAATGTTTGCTTAACGTTTATAGCAAAGCCTACCTATGTTTCCAATACATTTATATTTATATTCATAGAGGTCCAATTTCTAACAGCAGTTAATTTCTTCTAGCGAGTAGATCATTTAAATATGCAATTATTCTAAATTATTTTGAGAACTATAGGAGCAAATTTACATGATAAATGATAAAAAACAGTAAAGCAAAGATGAAAGAGACTGCAACAGCCACTGCATATTTTAAGCTTTTGGCTGAAGAACGAGTTTGATTATTTGAAAAGTAAGATACCCTATTTTAAGTGAAAACTCACTTCAATAATCGTAACCACGCTTACGTAACTATGACTGCATATAAGTGAACTTTTAAAAATGGAATTAACAAATACACTGTCAAACATATTGGCCCCATTTATATGATCCAATCGCACATAAGAAGTCAAAATAACCAAGCCTTTTAGCTACACATGCAATTTCCCAATTCTTCCCTACGTGCAAACAAATGTAATTATTTAGTAATCATTTCTGCTTGGTCCCAGCCTTGAAACTCTAGTTAATTGAAGACGTTCCAGCTCAATCATCTAAATTTTCCTAATGAGTCAGAAGCCTTTTTCTGTATAAAAGAACAAAGCAAGAACATAAACACCTGGTTTGGAAGCCAAACAATAACAATAATATAGAAACAATAACAATAATATAGAGGATTATTTAATACATTTCTGTGTGGACCATGAATATTTAGAGACATAATATATAGTCACTTGGTTTTACTGACATATAAAGTATATTAAAAGGCACAGATGCACTTCCTCCCTTTAAAAAAAAAAAAAAAAATCCACTCAGTAACTTTCTTCTATTACTTCTTAGTCTGGACATATTTAGTCCTAAAATATGTTTTCTTGAGTATTAAATCTTAAGAAGAAGAAAATCCTTAATTTTAGAATGGTTTCTCCTTAGGGAAACAACCCTAGAGAGATATGTATTGATTTAAAAAGCCACAAGAATTGCTTGGCTTTCTTAATAAAAATAACATTAACTCCTTAGTTGCTTCTATTTGCAATGAAGTTATCAATGCATGAGGTGAGGGCGGGGGGTTAGGTTGGGACGGAGGGAATGGCCCAAGGTCATCCAGCTGGTTTCTGAGCCTAAGGGAGCAGTAGAGTAGGGGTCCCCAAACCCCGGTCCGCGGCATGCCAGCAACCGGTCCGCACAAACAAGCAAAGCCCCATCCGTGGGATGCAGGCAGCACACAAAACCACACACCCTCCAGTCCGCAGAAAAACCTTTCTCCACGGAACCGGTCCCTGGTGCCCAAAAGGTTGGGGACCTCTGCAGTGGAGTCTCTCGGTCCAGCATTTCAGCCACCATAATATGATGGCTCTCATAAGTAAAATTAGCCTACGTAGTTTAGTTACAAAATCATTGTGTTGGATGAAGGAAGAAGGGTGATTTCTTTGGATACCTCCACCCCGCCAATTCTTTTTTGATCCTTCTCCTCTAAAGCAGCTTTTCAGGGAGCAACTGCAAATAGTGAAGGAACATAAGCAAAAGCTCTTTCTCCACTGAGGTTAGAGCAGTGCAAAGGTGCTTTTTCCAAAAGACAAGTGGACTTTCTTGGGTTTTTTTCTTTGAAAACATTTTGCTTCTCATCCAAGAAGCTTCTTCAATTAGAACCAAGGAAGTTCTATAATCCTTGTAGAAAGGAAGTCATACTTCTTTCTATCCAGTCAAGAACCAAGAAAGTCTAGTTGCCTTTCGGAAAAAGCACCTCTGGGACAACCACGACCTGGATGAATGAGAATCTCCATAGACACTTGAGTAATGCGAAAATTCTTCCAATCAACTGACAACCAACAAATCAATCAACGAGGTCGAGGCAGAAGAAGAACATCATGGCTTCAAAATGTAAAGGACTGGTTTGGACAAAACTCAGCCGCACTTTTTCGTGCGGCTGCTGATGAAAACAGGATCGCCAACATGATCGCCAACGTTCGATAACGGATATGGCACAAGAAGAAGAAATCAATCAATCAGTTTATTAATATGAACGTATGCTCCGAGTATTAATGAGAAAACTTGCTTTAAATCAGCTTTTTCGCCCCCCTCTCTGACTTTCACGGATGCATCCACACCGGAGTGCGGACACACAGATTCAAGAGTTATGGAACTGACAATCCTTGTAAGAAAGAACGCCACGCTTCTATCCAGTCAATTATGGTCTGGCTGTAAAATTCAGTTGGGACTTTCAAGATTACAAATCACGAGTCTAGACTTCAGGGGAAGACATGCTGTTTTTATTATATGCCACACTAATGACTGCATTGCATGTTAGTCAAAGTTACACAATCCTGCAGCTTTTTCTGGGAATTCTTAAGTTCGTATTTCAACCCCAATAAAAGTCGATTCTGCCTCAATACAGATTTAAAACCAACCAAGTCTACTGATAAAAGACATTAGGACCGTGCAATGTTTCAGAGCACAAATGCAGCGCCACAAAGCAACTATCTAAAAGCACCATGTCTTTTGAGGTCAGGTGAAGGGGACTCCTGCATGCTCCAAAGCATCCTTTGAAGAATTGAGCTACCCAACCAGATTTATGCAGACGTGCAACTATTTCTTTCTGAGGACCCAAAGTTTCCTCAATGAAAAGATCCTGAACAAGGGTGTTTGAATGAGGGTAAAATGATAACAAAAGCTCCACCCCTTGCATATGTGCATTGGGATGTTGCAGAAACATGAAAAGGGCAGATGACTCTACTTTTGTCGTTATGACAGAAGTGCCGGATCCTGCAGACACCTCTGGCTCTGAAAAATATTAAAGTTGGGAAATCTCCTTGGAAATTGTATTCTTCCAGCAGAATCACCCTTAAAACTTTACTTAACACTGTCCCTATAGCTATCCCTTTATGTACACTTGATAAGGCTCAGCTATTCATTGTGAAGTTTCTTAGATCACAGAACAAGATGAGGTTTTTCTATCAGGAACAGCTGGTGAAAACCAGCCCCATCTTTATATATAAAAAGGTTCTTTTCAAGCTTAAAGACATATACTAAATATTTTATCACGGTCCCAGTTCAGTTTATCATCAAAGTATCTGATGATATTTTAATGCATTTCTGAGCTTGCCTGACAATACAGTGAAATCACAATTCTGGTGGGACTTGAATGAAATAGGAACATACAAAACTTGCAGAAATACACATCCATTGTGTCCCTTTGTAGAAAGCCGTTACCCAAGTGACATCAATGTATGTTATTTTTATATTATCTGCAGCAATTTCTCTGACTTACTGGGAGTACTTGGGGGAGGGGGGAATGCCGGGGGGGGGGGAACCGTGATTCATTGCATGTCTGCATCTAACTTGTAGATCCACTATATTCTGTTGCTTGGGTGCCTTTGCTCATGCTACCTCTGAATTTCTAAAACATACTTGGTAAATTTCATTATATTTCTACTGTATTTGAATTGAACAGTCAGTCAATTTTCTTTATAGCACCTTCTAAATCCTGGCAACTTGAAGACCTGTGGACTTTAACTCCCAGAATTCCCCAGCCAGTCTTAAAAGTTGTCAAGGTTGGACATCCCCGATTTAAATCAACATTTGATTGTTTGGCAAACCTGCTCTTAAAATTGTTTATAAATTCTGGGAAAAGGCTATAAATGGAAGTTTGTGCTCTAATCAAGGAGAGAAGCAACCTAGAACTAAGAACAAATTTCCTGACAATTAGAACAATTAATCAGTGGAACAGCTTGCCTCCAGAAGTGGTGAATGCTCCAACACTGGAAATCCATTTGTTTGAAATGGTATAGGGTTTCCTACCTGAGCAGGGGTTTGGACTAGAAGACCTCCAAGGTCCCTTCCAACTCTTATTATTCTGCAGTTTTGATTGCCCTCTTTTTCCTTTTGCTTTTAAGAACTTTTATTTATATCGTTCAGGCAGCAAGATAGCTTTTTAATCTCTTTAATTTCATACTTTCCGCATGCATCAGTATGCATAGCACATGCCAAGGAGACACCAATCTGGAAGAACAGGTTTTCATTTTTTTCATTACTTTCTTTGCTGCAGAATTGCTGCATCTGCGTTTTTGTTTACTGGAGGATGGCTTTGGCATATCTTTTCTTGCCGTTTCCTTCTTTTAATAATCCTAATTGTCTTTCGTATTCCATCCTCCCATTCAACTGTTTTAATTTCTCTACCATCATCTGACAGAATACAGAATAACAGAGTTGGAAGGGACCTTGTAGGTCACCTAGTCCAACCCCTTGCTCAAGCAGGAGACCCTATACCATTTCTGACAAGTGGCTTTCCAGTCTCTTCTTGAAAGCCTCCAGTGATGAAGCACCCACAACGTCTGAAGGCAATCTGTTCCATTGGTTGATTGTTCTCACCGTCAGGAGAACCGTGGGGAAATTTCTCCTTATTTCTAGGTTGAATCTCTCCTTGATCAGTTTCCGTCCATTGTTCCCTTGTCTGGCCTTCAGGTGCTTTGGAAATTAGGTTGATCCCCTCCTCTCTGTGACAGCCCTGTGACTGCTATCATGTCTACCCTGGTCCTTCTCTTCACTAGACTAGCCATGCCCAGTTCCTGTAACTGTTCTTCATATGTTTTAGCCTCCAGTCCCCTAATCATCTTTGTTGCTCTTCTCTGGATTCTTTCTAGAGTCTCAACATCTTTTTTTATAGTATAGTGGATGCAGTATTCTAGGTGAGGCCTTACTAAGGCTTTATAGAGCGGTACTAGTACCTCACGTGATGTTGATTCAATCCCTCTCTTAATGCAGTTTAGGATTGCATTGGCTTTTTTGGCTGCTGCTGCACACTGCTGGCTCATATTTAATTGATTGTCCACTAGGGCTCCAAGATCCCTCTTAGTTACTGCTATTAAACCAAGTTACACCTACTCTGTATGTGTACTTTTGGTTTTTCTTGCCCAAGTATAAGACTTTGTTTTTCTCTACGTTGAATTTCATTTTATCTGGGGTCAAATCTTCTTGATCAATTCTTAATTAACTAGCAGAAACAAATATTATCACTGAAGGCATCTACTGGAACAGTTTCCTAACAGATCCTTATTCTCTATTTTTAATGAGGTTTATACCATGAAGCTTCCCTGACTAGGAAAGAACCCTATTAGATATTTCAGCTGTAGACTCCAGGATTAATGTCCATATATAGTTGCACTTTTGGCCTTTAAACATGACCATCCAAGTTCTGATAACATTAGGTTTTTAATTTAGTAATCACTTTTAACTCCAGAGAGATAATTACTATGTTTTTGGATGTCCAGAAAAGTGTTCATATGGTTTATAGGGAGTCTGAAAGAATTTTCCAAAGAATTGTATGTATTCTCTAGAAATGATTGACTTTAGTCCAATCACTTGGTGACAATAATATACACATGGTTCCAAATGTTTATTTTTTTTCATTTAATGTCAAGGTACTCTTAAAAAATGACAACTTTTTTTCTTAATGGCCTTGAAACCTCTTCTTTGCACTGAGAAAAACTGAAAATATTAACACTAATGTAGTACTGAGGTAGACATTAGATATTCCATACTGTCTTATGTTTGATAAATAAATTGTTCTACAATGTATCTCTTTAAAAGTTGGTATACTATCTGGTTGTTGTTTTTGGGGGGGGGGGAAATCAGATTTAATTGAGGGAAATCAGATTTAAAGCTAGGAATAAGAGTGATATATTTGGGGCTTGGCTTGTGTCCCTATTTTCTGTACCTAGCATAATGAATCTGGGAAAACCTTCTCTACTGGAAATTTAAATTTAGCTCCAAATTTGGTGTGAATGAGGAATGACCTTGACAAACAGCCCAGAATTTCTCTCAGAGTTTGTGGCAAGAAAAAAAGCAGCGTATGATTTTAATAAGCAGCCTATTTATTTTTCTACCTTAAGTAAATATTTATTTTTATTTCTTTATTTTTTAAAATTTATTTGCCGCATACCTGGCAAAGTTATTCTTCAAGAGTCTCACTCGATACAATTACCTGCTGAGAAAATTGTTTTTAATTCTTCACATCTTGTTATCATTTGGGTTTCAGAATTCAGACATTGGGGGCGCTTAAATTATTTGCCTTCAAGTCTCAGGTTTGGCAGATTTAGTGATTCTTGGATAATGCGGCAATATATAAATGAAATATATTATTAGGTTGAAGGGATATTTTTTATCCTTTCACCCATGAAAATCTTCTACTTTGCAAAAATTCTGAGTTCTGAATAGCTGGTAAACTGCTTTTAGCTGGTAAACCTCCCATAATACAGGACTGAATTTCCTTAAAGTGGTTCTTGACATTTTATTCTGTCCCAACTTAACAAATGTCTTATTTGAACATTGTTGTGATGCCAAAGCTCCCTTCAAAGCCTATGTTTCCTCACAGAAAAAATAACTGGGGCTACCCCCAATCCAACAGCTCATGAAGAAACTGCAAAAAGTAAACTGAATTTCTCTCTTCAATCTATGCAATAACAAAACACAATAAACACAATGAAAGCAGCTGTGGATGTGTGGAACACCTCAGAAAGTATTTAATGTTATCACCGATTTGCTGCTGTGAGGGGTAATTCAGATCTTTTTGGGCTCATTCTGCTGTGACAAAATATTTTGGGTTAAAATTCATAGCATTTTAAAAATTTCACCGCAGCACTAATAAAGCGACATTTTGGACTCTAGTGTCTGAAATCAATTATTATAAAAGGTTGGAAAGATAATTCTACATCTGACTTGCAGGTTGCCAACGTGTGCCGTTTGGTACTATTCTAAGCCATCTCATCAGCTTTTCTTTTACTGTACGCCCACTTTCTTTTTTATATGACACAAGCTGTTCATGTTGTCCTTTTTTTTTATTTACCTACTTATCTCAAATCTCCAAAGTACCATTTCTTACCTCGTTTATTTCTGCACCTTTCATCTGCTCCCTTCTTGTCATCTACGCACACCTAAACTCTCTTTTCCTTCTGCAACTTACACATTGCCCTAGTTTTGCACAAGCCCAGCTATTTTTTTCTCTCCCTTCGCACCATCTTCTCTTCTCTTTACAATATTCTGCGAGTTCCATCTTTTCCAGCGGCCTCTCCTGCTTTTTTTTTTTCCCTATGTGTCTCCTTGCTTAGTTTGGCATCTTAGCTGGAGTCAACCATACCAGATGCTCTTGACTGCAAAAGGCTGGAAAAACAGCTGACGTCTCCACCACTTACCTCTGAATCTAAAAGCAGTGTGTGTGTGTGTGGTGTTATTGGATATAATGACGCACTATTTTCCCAAACTCCTTACCGCTTTTGAAAAAGGCACGAGTAGATCTAAATGTTCCCATAAACGTGTGAGGAAAAAGGATATGGGGATCCCTTCTGGGAACGACGCCATTTTCTCGTAAACCTAACACCATGCAGGTGGTCCCTTCAGATGTGATTAATATAATGAAATATTAATTAAAATATCATTTTTCATTTTTAAGCGATTCAAATTCCCTGCTTTTTTTTTTTATGGACAAGCCCCAAATGATCTTAAATGCAAGTTTGGTGAAATTGAAGCATGGGTGCCCGACAATATATTCTCGTCTTTTATGATTTCTATTTTATGTAATTTTTTTTCTTGTGCAACAGACTTCTTAGCGTACTCAAGAGACTTTCCATTGGACATCCTGTTTTAACTCCATTTAGGTTCTACCCAGGTGGATTCCAAGCACAATATATCAGACGCACTTCTGACATCAAAGGGCTTCAGAAGATGCCGTTTTTCTTTAAGAGCCGCCAATAAACTTGATTAAATTATAAATGATATGCTAAATTCTTCTCTGTGCAGGGGAAGAACTGAGGAATCTTCTTGTCTAGGCAAATCCCAAGGCAAACAGCCAGAAGATTACCTTATCTTTGGCCCTGAGTGAAGACAATCCAATCTTGAAAAGAGCCAAGTAATATATACCAAGCCAAGAAGGGTCTCCAAACTCGGCAACTTTTAAGACCCCCGAATTCCCCAGCCAGCCATGCTGAGTCTTAAAGTTGCCGAGTTTGGAGACCCCTGCACCAACCGACCGTTCCATTCAAGCATCCCACTGGCCCAAAATATCTGTTCCAATGATTTATTTTGGGCAAGATTCACACAAATGCCCTAAAAAACGTTGACCTTTCCTTAACAGGATGGGTTCATCCCAGACCCCGTGGCTCGCGATGCTTCAGTGCGACTTGTACATCCAGTCTTGAGGTTTGTGTTTTAAAATAATTGTGACTTATTCAAGGGTGACTCAAGCCGGTGCTACTGCCCCCCCCAATTTCTTGTTGTTAGTTGCGAAGTCGTGTCCGACCCATCACGACCCCATGGACAACGTTCCTCCAGGCCTTCCTGTCCTCTACCATCTTCTGGAGTCCATTTAAGCTCACGCCTACTGCTTCAGGTGACTCCATCCAGCCACCTCATTCTCTGTCGTCCCCTTCTTCTATTGCCCTCAATCTTTCCCAGCATTAGGCTCTTCTCCAGTGAGTCCTTCCTTCTCATTAGGTGGCCAAAGTACTTGCGTTTCAACTTCAGGATCTGGCCTTCTAAAAAGCAGTCAGGGTTGATCTCCTGTAGGACTGACCGGTTTGATCGCCTTGCAGTCCAGAGGACTCGCAGGAGTCTTCTCCAGCACCATAGTTCAAAGGCCTCAATTCTTTGGCGCTCAGCCTTTCTTGAAAAGAAAGACTTGGAGAGACTTGAGCGGCAGAGAGAACCAGAAATTGGCCTTTCCAAAGAGAAAGAGAACATCAATTCAGTTGTTAACAACAGCTTCCCTTCCCACTCTATCGGTCAACAAGCTCTCTTGGTGACCCATCAGGATGTCTTAATGTCCTCCTTACTCTCGATGGGGGTGCCTGAAGATCCTTAATTTAGCAGGGGAACAGTTTTCTCGAATGAAATGAAATAAAACAAATTGTGCATTTAGACCTAGAGGTCAGGGGACCCTTAGAAGGAAAGTTAATAGGGAAAAAGGCTTGTTTGTAGCTCTTCAATCTATCCACGCTATCTGAATTTGTGACTGAAGAGCTGCCTTCTTGCCTTCTGGATGCCGTTAAAAGCTAAACTGTCTACAAACTAGCTGCTAACTGCGATAGCAAACCAAAGATATCGTAAAAGTTAAAGTGAGAGGATGGGTGTGCCAATGAAACCATCTGTTTACCTGTTTCTACTTGCACTAGGGCGGCAGATACTAGGAAAATGCTGGGATAGAAACACAGAACGCGACTGGTCTGTGCCAATACACACAGTCCTTGACTCTCGGCCAAAATTTCTGTTGCTAAGTGAGACATTTTTTTAAGTGAGTTTTGCCCCATTTTACAACCTTCCTTGCCACAGTGGTTAAGTGAAATCGCTGCAATTGTTAAGTTAGTAACACAGCTGTCAAATGAATCTGGCTTCCCCATTGACTTTGCTTCTCAGGAGGTGAGCAAAAGGTGATCGCGTGACCCCCGCGATGCTGCCACCGTCATAAATGCGAATCAGCTGCCAAACTTTTGAATCCTGATCACGCGGCCATCGGGACTTCCTGCAAACCTTTGGTTCGTCGAGGCCACTTGCTGGTGCAAAGCGAGGGAAAAAGTGATACACAACCCCCCCCCCCAAGTGTGGCAGAAACAACTGGACCAACGCCTATCGTAAAGCAGTTTTTTTCTAATTTAAGGAGAAAAGAAAAAAGACGCCCACCCCCCAAGTTGAATTCTTACTGGCTTCATTGACCTCGCTAAGTAGTTCACTAAATAATATAACAGGCGAGGGATTTGCTACCAATTCTTTATGGGATCTTTTTTTTTAATATAGTAAATTCTGATGGCCTTTTATCCATATTCTAAGCCAGGGGTAGGCAACCTGGGCTCTTTTATGACTCGTGGACTTCAACTCCCAGAATTCCTGAGCCAGCATGGCTCAGCTTGGAAACCTCTCCCTTTCCCCTCAGCGTGGCTGGCTCAGGAATTCTGGGAGTTGAAGTCCACAAGTCATAAAAGAACCAAGGTTGCCTATCCCTGTTCTAAGCAGCATTAATGGACTCCTGGGTCCGGGATTTTGGGGTGCATTCTGTAAGTTAGTGCTGGGGTCCCCAACCCTCGGTTTGTGGACCGGCACTGGTCCGTGACATGCCAGCCACTGATCCGAGCAAGCCCCATCCACAGTATGCAAGCAGCATACAAAACCACGTCCTTTCCAGTCCACAGAAAAACCTTTCTCCGTGGAACCGGTCCCTGGTGCCCAAAAGGTTGGGGGGCCGCTGAGTTAGTCTACTTGAGATGTGGTGGTTCAAAAATTATAGCCATAATAAGCACAGTTTTGCTCAGTTAAAAGATTACGGAATGAGAGCTTTAGTGGCAGATGAAAGAGGTTTTATTAAAATTTGCCCAATTCCATATTACTCCTCTTATCAGCCATGAAAACCGTGATGTTTTTAAATAAATTTAAGAAAAAACTGATCATAAAATAAAAGACGGTTTAACTGGCCTACAAGAACGGGAGCGTTGTTTTTAAAAGCAGGCTATTTTCTACGCATGCACGCATATTGCTCCTTGCATTTTGAATTGTTATTTAGGGAAAAAAATGAAAACACAATCCTATCAATCTTTCAAATGATCGTATCGCTTACTCTCAATTACTGGAAGGCGTGATCACCTAAAGCTGTAGCTGTAGATTAACATTACAAATTTAGGGGCTAAACTCTATTGATCACAGTTGGATTAACTTTCTGGTATATATAGCAAGCAAACATAGCAATCTACTTTAATGAAGAAAGCAATACTTCTCATGTGGCATTATCCTTCATTTTAAGGATCAAAGTATGATTGCGAAATACTTCTAATAAGTGTGGAACTTCAAACACATTATTACAAATTCAG
Source organism: Azemiops feae (assembly GCA_023970755.1). Lineage (NCBI taxonomy): Eukaryota > Metazoa > Chordata > Lepidosauria > Squamata > Viperidae > Azemiops > Azemiops feae. The sequence continues at coordinate 481,538 of JALGBA010004139.1, read as the reverse complement.
TTCTACCTTACCGTCTGGCAGCAGTTTCTAAAATTTCACCAGGAAACCTATTCTACTTTTATAAACATGGTACAAATTACGCATTTTTCTTCCATTTCAATATTGTTTTCCCATTTACATTATCTTGATGATGGCCTTCACAAAAGTCCCCTTATAGTAATTATTGATAGGTTGTAAACACTTTTAAGGTGGTTTTTTTTAACAAAAATTATATTTTGGCCCCAGTCTTCTCCATTTCTGCTTCAAAATTCAAAGAGATTATAAATTAAAATATACTGGGAAGTATCCAGGGGGTACACAAACAGTGTTATCTTCACACAGCAGGACTCTCTTACCACTTCTCTATTCCCCAAATCTGCACCTGAAAGACTTCTAACCCTCCAGAGCAGCAGAGGAAAGAATAATAAAGGAATCTTCCCAATTGCTGGTGATAAAAATTCAAATATTTATAAGTACATACTAAGCCTATATGGTGATCTAATCTGAACTGAATGGCTTACAGATCTCCTGAACAGGAATAAGATGAAAGACTAAACATAATGTAATGAATACCACCCCGAAAGGTCATAATGCAACCATCTTCTAGGAGAAACTAAGATGATCTACAGGGTTCTCAAAGAAATAGCCAGATTGTAGCCTGTCTGCACTTAAGAGAGCGTCATTCCAGAGATGGGAGGTAATGACTGTACAGGCCCAACTTGGGATTCAGGCAGGTGATATTCCCTAAGGGACAGGACGCAGTCATCCGGATAGGAGAGTATTTTATTGTCAAGCCTACTAGCACCTTGTATTTGGATGGTACAAACGCAGGGTTGTTTCTCAGCAGGCTTTCCAATATTGCTATCCAATGAATAAGAAGTCAAAAAAAGAAGAAGGGGTTTTATAGTAACAGAGATGCGATTTAGAATATTTCTTTTTATGACATGGGAAATGTAAAAAAACATTGGGATGATTTAAATGTATGAAATGTTTTGGATATTTAAATGTAATCAATTTTGAGAAAATTACAACTGACCAGAAATGTTTTGAATACTGAGGGGAAACTAAGCTTAAATAAGAGTTCTGAAAACAGGACTTATAGCGATTTACGTAAGATGATTTTTTTTGCAAATGCAACTGTAAAATAAGCCGATTAGAAAAGATGTTACATATTGAGGTTATTGTTAAATACTAGAAAAATGTTTATATTCAACTTTGTATGTACTGAAAGTACTAAGAACTATATCTGTTCAATGTTTGTAAAAGGAGAATACTATTGGAAGAAGATAAGACCAAGAAAAAGTATTTCTAGTTAGTATGTTGATTATGAGAGCATAGAAATTAACTGATTGTTGTTAAATATATGAACCCAGACAACACGTTGTTTACTAAGCACTAAAGATTTGTTATTCTAAAAAATCAATAAAATATATTTTTTTAAAAAGAAGTCATCTACTGTACATCAGCTACTGAACTCAAAAACCTCACTTTCACTTATTCCCCGTTTCAGAAACTATCATACGGTTAACACAAGCACTGTAACTACTGACATATCATATCAAGTTCCAAATGGAAACAATACAGGCCTTGGACAAATAACATTCAGCATATTCCTAAAGATTAATACAAGAGCAAGTTGAAGACTTCAAACTTTCTTATTAAGAGGTAAATATCTTCCGATTTCCAGAGCATTGTAAGCAAGACCCATGACACAAGTCGACATAAACAGTTTAACCAGAAGTGTGCATTCCGGTCTCACTACAAATGCAATAAATATTTTTTTAAAAAAAAATTTGCACTGTGTCGATTGGAGACTTGCTAGAGAATGCAGAAGCTAATTTTAAGAAAGACGTTTAATTTCAAATGGATTCTTAAACTGCATATAACAAGAACGAAAACAGGACTTTTGGTTTCCATATAACTAACCACTTGCAATTCAAGTTGCCATGGATTTGCAGGAGAAGATACACCTGTTAAAAACATTCTCATAAATGTTACTGGCAAACTTGGAAAAGTGTTTTTCTCCAGAAGTGCTTTTTCACGTGATAATCTTGTGTAAAAGAAAAGCTAAACGCCGTGGAAGACCATGAGAACTATTGACCAACCCCCTCTGGAAAATTAGTCACACATCCTATTTGCTTTTTCCCAAATGGGGTATACACAACACACAGAGGAAACAAAAGTACAAAGAAACATTAGACTAAGTTTAAGGATCCGTGTCTTCACAACTGACGTTTCTAGAGTTTGGGCTACATTAAAATTATCCTTGCCCAATCTGGTGCTCTTTGGGAAAGTTGGACTACAAAACTTATTATCACTAGCAGCGTGTACTATGACCCAAACATTTGGAAGGGGAGAAGTTTATAGCCGGTGATCAAACGCAACAGTTTTTTCCCCACTGAATACAACCCACAGCAAGAACAAAATACGCATTTTCCAATCCCAAACTTTTATCACTTAACTTTCTTTTTTGTAGCCTTTTATGGAAATGACCCTCTCTACCACCTCTGTCACCAAATGGCTTCACTGGATTTATTTTCTTTCCTTGCACAATAAATGAATGAGGAACAATATACCTAACCAGGATTTCTAGCAAAAGAAAACAACTGAGCCATCAACAACAATCGAATGAAGAGGGTTTTATGTTAGCCCTTTCCAAATGACTAGTGGCAATCCATCCCCAAATATTGATCTCTTTTTTCGGGGGGGGGGGAGAGGAAACCCACCAATTTCTCCGTATGTCCCATGCTCTCCAAACCAAGTGCAACCGGATTACCCACGACTTTAATTTGGGGTGTCCTGCAGATGAGCAGCGATGACTCCGTCTTGATTAAGGCTGCTAATTAGGTGCTCCTTTGATGCTTTTTGTTTACTTCGAGGGGTGCAGTCGAAGGGACAAGCAACCACCCCCTTAATTAAAAAGGAACCAGGGAAGGAAGGGAGAGAGGGGGAGGAAGGAAGGGAGAAGGAGAGAGAGAGAGAAGGAAGAAGGGGGAAGGAAGGAATGGGAGAAGGAAGGGACAAGGGGGAAGGAGAGAAGGGGAAGGAAGGAAGGAAGGAAGGGAGGGAGGGAGGGAGGGAGGGAAGAGAGAAGGGAAGGGGGAAGGAAGGAAAGAGAGAAGGGAAGGAAGGGGGAAGGAAGGAAAGAGAAGGGGAAGGAATGGGAGAAGGAGGCAAGGGAGGAGGAGGAAGGGAAGGAAGGAGAGAAGGGGAAGGAATGGGAGAAGGAGGAAGGGAAGAAAGGAAGGAGAGAAAAAGGTAGGAAATAAGAGGGAGGGAGGAAAGAGGACCAGCCCTTCCCGCCCCTCCCCTCAGCCCAGGGGAGACCCCGGCCCAGGGGAGACCCCGGCCCTTTCAGCCTCCACCGAGTCCCAGGCCTCCCTCTCGCCTCGGGGGCAGCCCCCCAACCCAGCCCCTTCCCCACCCTCCAAAGGGGCCCGTCCAGGCCAGCCCTCTCCACCGCCGGCCCAGCACAAGGCCTCTCCGCCTCCACCCCCCCGCCCTGCAAGCAGCTCCCAGCCCGTCCCGCTGCGCCAAGAGCCCCGCCGGGAGGGCCTCCCTCGCTCGCTCGCTCACCCGCGGGGCATCGTCCTCGGGGGCGTCCCCCGGGATCGGCTGGGTCCGAAGCGCTTCCCCCGGCCGAGGGAGCGGAGGCCTGGCCGGTGCGCGGAGAGGCGGCGGCGACGGCGGCGGCGGCGACGACGGCAACGTCTGCCCACTTTGACGCCCGGGGCCGAGTGGAGCTGCCGTCGGTCCTCTTACGGCGCCTTGGGATGGCCCACGCGCATGCGCATGAAAAGGAGGTGCGGGGGGAGAGAAGGACAGAGGCTCGGACGCGCGCGCGCGCGCCCTCTTGGAGGGAGAGGGGGCGCGCCTTGGAGTGGCACGGTTCCAATCACGGCTCGGGAAAGGAGGCGGCGGCCGCCCAGGGGCGTCGAGGCGTCCAATCAGAGGCGGCGGAAGGAGCAGCTGGTTACCGCACCCCGCGCGAGGAGAAATAAAAAGAGTCCGGCCGTCGAGGAGCGCTTCTTCGCCTTCCCCGGGCGGAGACTGCCGAGTGGGTTCGGGAAGCCCTCTTTTTTTTTTTTTTTTTTTTTTAAACTCTCCGCCCGAACGCACCTTTCTAGGGGATGGGGCGTGTCAGTCCCAACCCGAGCCCACGACGGAAATTGCCGAAGGTAGCGCCAGGCGACCGAGCTCAATGTTTCTTCGCCACCGCCTGCCTGGCACATTGCGGGGAGGGGGGGAAAGGAACGTTCCTCTCACCTCCTGCGCGCATGCTCCGTAGCCTTTCGAGCCACAGGGGCCGAGAAGAGAGGAAAAGACGTGGGGATGGAGGAGGAAAAACCCAGCGCTTTTCTAAAAAAAGAGTTTAGCGGGGCTCTATCATCCCTTTCAAAACTAAATTTACTACATAATATAAATATATATTACATACTAGTGTTTCATTAAACCACGATTTGGTAATATTTCCTTGTCTTTTGTTACATTTTTATTCATTTGGTTTCCTGACTGGGATAAGGGCAGATGAAATGCTTTCTGATAAACAATGTCCCTATATAATAATAACAACTCTGGCACTTTTGAAGGAACCGTAGACATTCTAGTGATATTCTTCGAGCTTGGAAATAATAATAATAATATTACAGACAGATCGCCATTTGGAACACAATACGCCGGATATCGCAGTTGTAGAGAACCGAAGCGTACAGCTGATTGATATCGCTGTACCAGGAGATGCCAGAGTCGAAGAAAAAGAACTGGAAAAAATGAGGAAATATCACCACCTGGCCATCGAAACTACGCGATTATGGATGAAACGTGTAACAGTGGTACCCATTGTCATCGGGGCACTGGGAACTATGTCCAAAAACTTGGCAAAATACATCAAGAAACTGCAGCTTCCTGCAATAACACCAGCAATGTTACAAAAAACTGCGCTACTCGGAACATGTTATATTTTAAGGAGGGACCTGGTTGACACCTAGGATGCTGGTAGCAACCCGTGTCAACCATCAGCGCCAGCCAATTTGAATGTTCAGTTGACTGAGGTTCATGTTTAATGAATAAAAGATAATAATAACAATAAAAGTTGGAAGGGACCTTGGAGGTCATCTAGTCCAACCCCCTGATCAGGCAGGAAACCCTATACCATTTCGGACAAATGGCTGTCCAATCTCTTCTTAAAAACTTCCAGTGTTGGAGCATTCACCGCTTCTGGAGGCAGGTTGTTCCACTGGTTAATTGTTCTAACTGTCAGGAAGTTTCTCCTTAGTTCTAGGTATCTGACCTGAGATTTGTAGAATGGGTGGCCTATAAATATTTTAAGGAAGTCAAACAGAAAAAAAACGAGCCATATAGTCTCGAGTGGATTTTCATTTTTTATTTATTTTTTGTTTTTGGTTGAGAAAATTGTAAAAAAAAAAAAGGGGGAGAGAGATAAATGCTGCCAATGGAAGAAAATTCCCGGGCTTTGTCTTGAATTGGGTTGCCCAATGCCCAGTTTGCTTGGACCTGATCAGCCCTTCTATTCCTGATGCTCCTTTCATTGGACGTTCTTTCAGTACAGGAACTCCTTGGAATATGCAGAAGAAGCAATTGTGATTTTATTCTTTTGCACATGCTGCTTTTAAATAAGGCAAACTGCCCTCGCGCGTGTGCGTGTGTGTGTGTGTGTGTGTGTGTGTGTGTGTGAGAGAGAGAGAGAGAGAGAGAGAGAGAGAGAGAGAACGAAAACAGGCTTGTGCCTACAATCTCTGCTTCTTTTGTGCACAAATCGCAATGTCACAATGTAAGTAATAACTTCTGCTGAATTAATTGAAATTTTGCAATCTACGGGTGTCCATACATGGATAATCCCAACAATCTTTCACTGTAGGGTCGGGCAACTATGGCTTCTTTGTGCCCTTGAAGTCCACAGGTCATATAGGGAATCATCTCTTCCACAGATTCAAACTGCTTATTCCATGCCCCGATCTGTTTTTCTACATCTCCTTTAGAACATCCTAACCTGTGTTTATCAATTTGTGTGTGTGTGTGAAATTCATAGTGTGACCTAAGCTTTTTTTATTATTATTATTGAACATCTTGGTAGATTTAACTCCTGGCCCAAACGAACTTCATCCCCCCCGACTCTTCTCTTCTCATCTGGTTTGTCCTAAACCCCAGAGGATCTTCATGAAAGAAAATTGCAATTTGCAAAATCTTGCATTGCAAATACCTCCCATGGCTGGGCTGCGGCTGAACAGGAATCCTCCCAGAACTCTGGGTTACCTGGAAATTTAAGTATCCATCCCAAATATCCTTCTCCGGAGTTTTATTTTCTAGACTGGGAGATTCCACCTTTAAAGGAAAGTTTTATTGCATCGTCAGTGTTCTGTTTGAAAACTTCAGAGTATTTAAAACTGGTCACCCTGTGTTATCCCTGGGCAAAGTTGCTCAGTCAGTGGAATCTGTGATTGGCAGAAGGAAGAGCTCAAACAAATTTAGTTATAAATGAGGCTTTCTCACTGTATGTGAATGTGTGCCTTTTTTTCCAGTGGCTGCCACAGACGCCTACGCTGGTTTAATTCCAAATATCCTATTTTAGGTGAATACCTGCTTTGTTTAACAAGGGCTGTCAAAGGTGGGCTGCAACGATTCAGGGGACCACCAGAGGGCAGCAAAACGACATTTAAAAAAAGACTGATTTATTCTGCCCTCTAATGGTGGTCCAGATTTTTGCAGCTTAGAACAGGTAACTCTAGTTTAACATAAAAATGTGGCCAGTTTGACAAAGCATTATAAAACCTGACAGTGTCACAATTGTTTGTTACACAATTTAAAACAATTTAACAACTGTTACCAAGAGTGATGAAGATGCCCAGCACATTATTATATAAAAACCTCAAGTTTTCTTTTTACTGAAAAAGGACATTTTAGCTAATCAAATGAATAAATGGTGGACTATGAATGGATATGTAAGTGTGCATTTAATGACATTCTCTATAATAGGATAATTCAAATCATTGATGGAAGGCATACTCTGTTATGAAGATCAGGCGTGCAGATTTTTTGCGGGAATTGCAAAGCCTTTGACACCCAGCAAAGGAGACAAAAGTTATTCATGTGAAGTATTAGTACCGCTTTATAAAACCTTAATAAGAGCACACCTGGAATACTGCATCCAGTTTTGGTCACCACATTACAAAAATGATGTTGAGATTTTTGAAAAAGTGCAGAGAAGAGCAATGAGGATGATTAAAGGCCTGGAGACTAAAACATATGAAGAACTGGTGCAGGAACTGGGTATGGCTAGTCTAGAGAAAAGAAGGACTAGGGGTGACATGACAGCAGTATTCCAATATTTGAGGGGCTGCCACAAAAAGAGCCAGTCAATTTATTTTCCAAAGCACCAGAAGGCAGGACAAGAAACAATGGATGGAAACTAATCAAGGAGAGAAGCAATCTGGAATTAAGGAGAAGCTTCTTAGTGAGGACAATTAACCAGTGGAACAGCTTGCCTTCCAGAATCGTGGTGTGCTTCCAACACTGGAAGTTTTTAAGAAGAGACTGGGAAACCATTTGTCTGGAATGATATAACGTCTCTTGCCTGAGCAGGGGGATGGACTATAACAGGGCTTTTCAACCTGTGGTACCCGTACCACTTGTGGTACATTAATGAGTGGCAGGTGGTACGCAGCCCTGCCTAGCCAAGTGTAGTGGGGAAGGGAAAGAGCCAGGCAAAGACTTACAGTGAGAGAGTCCTCTGGAGCTGCAGATTTTACTTATGAATGGAGCCATTTGGGGAGGCTGCCTTAGCCGGCAGCCAGTACTTACATTTTTTTTCTTCCTTAAGTGCCAGATGGGCTCCTTACTTTCCTTTCTAGCCAGTAGCTAATTCTTAAAGGGGAAGTGCCTTTTTAAGCTAGTTCACTCAGCAGCTTGTCTTTTCTGTCTCTGGAGGCCTTTCCTTGTTTGATCAATATATGGAAGAGGGAAAATATGGGGGGGTTCAAATTCTTCCTACAGAAGGAGATGGGAATGAGAAAAAAGGAGGCAGGGAAGGGAGGGAGGGAAGGAAGGAAATCCCGCCTTAGCACTTGGCCACCAGCAGCTCTGCCATTGACTTTGCTTGTCAAAAGGTTGCAGAAGGGGATCACATGACCCTGGGACACTGTGACCATCATAAATATGAATCAGTTGCCAAGCATCCAAATATAAATCACACGACCCTGTTGCTGCAATGGTCATAAGTGTGAAAAATGGTCACAAGTCATTTCAGTGCAATTGCAACTTTGAACAGGTTTTTTTTTTTGTCACCAAGTTTTTGACACCTTGCTAGGTGGTACTCGAATATTGCCATATCCTAAAAGTGGTACAATCGGTAAAAAGGTTGAAAAGCCCTGGACTATAAGACCTCCAAGGTCCCTTCCAGCTCTATTCTGATTGATTGATTGTTATTGGACAAAATTCCCTTTGAAGGAACGTGAAAACAGGTGGGATTAATTGGAATGGGCACCCCCAGATGTCTTATTTTCTAAATTTGTGTTTGAAATCCAGCAGTAAGTAAAAACAGCAGTTTTAAGAAACACCACGATTTTTCTTTATGAGTACTGAGTGAAGGTAACCTTGGTGTACGTATAAATGTTAACTGTCAGGGCAGTAAAATGTCACTGTGAAAGGTCTCTGTTCAGAAAAATAAACAGTTGTCTGTTCCCTCTTCAGGAGCCTGAAGGATTTCAAACCCTGGGAGTTCGGTTTCCCACCCAAATGTTTTTTTTTAATTTCGAAATTAGGTTTATATTTCTGCAAATCTTAGGTTTCTCCAAAGGTTCCTGTGGGTCTCCTGGTGGCATTAGAAACTAACTTGTTGCAGTATTCAGATGCTCTGGATATTAGCATCCACATATCAACTCAGCTCACATCTTATTCGGCACTTTTTGAATTGCCCAGGTTGTCCTCGACTTACGACTGCAAAGGAGCCCCAAATTTCTGTTGCTAAGTGAGTCAGTTGTTAAGTGAGCTTTGCCCCATTTTGCGACCTTTCTCCCCACAGTTGTTAAATTGAATCACTGCAGTTGTGAAGCTAGTCACACAGTTGTTAAATGAATCTGGCTTCCTCGTTGACTTTGCTTGTCGGAACGTCGCCAAAGGGGATCACGTGACCCCGGAACGCTTGTGACCGTCATAAATACGAGTCAGTTGTTAAGCGTCTGAATTTTGATCACGTGACCATGGGGCTGCTGCGAAACAGTCATAAGTCACTTTTTTCCCAGTGCCATTGTAACTTTGAACGGTCACCAAAGGAATTGTTGTAAATTAAGGACCACCCTTATAAGGTACACCTTCGGTAAAGCAATGGTAATTGCATGGAGAAAATGATCAGAAATCCTTGGGACGTTTTATATGTATTATATGTATTTAGTGCAAAACACAGTGGGTTCTGCTACGCTAACTAAAGATTTCCCCTGGTTTCAGACTGTTAAATGACAAATTCGGCATCTTTCTCTACCTTGCTTGAGTGCCTGAGCTGAGAAATAAAGGTGATAAAACTCCGAGAAACCAACCTTTGCAACGTCCATAAAAAAAAAAAATCAGCGCAGTGGAGTTTCGGAAATCGCAAAGCAATTCAAAAGTTTAAACAATGGTTCCCGTTGCAGGCAAAGCCACAGGAAACCAGGCTGAGCTTCTCTCGCCATTAATTGCTTCCGCTGTATATAAAATTGAAAGTATTGGATATTTTGGGGCGGAAAAAGGATATCCTCAAATGTTATTCCCGCTTCCTGGCCAAACTCTATTGCAGAAACTTTCACCCTGAATACATTTATAATAAATTATCCGGGGATGGCAAAGAAAGGCAGCTGAAACAAAACCCAAGGCTTACTGGAGGTTGTGTTATTCTTTCTTATGGTGTGCGGGTTGTTTACATATTTTGACATTGCTACTAGGAGATTCAAGATTTAATTCTCTGCAGGCTTCTGTACTGCCCTTGCAAACATGAATGTCTTGTAATATATAAAGCTACTGAAGATGTGGACTGCTGGGGCTAACAATCTCAAGAAATCACTTTATAAAAAGTGGACAAATTGTAATTTGCCCCTATTATAATCTGGATTTGCTTTCCTCAGTGCAAGCGCAGGTAGATCTCAATTTACAACCAGTTGCTTAGCTTTCAAAGTTGGGGGTTCCTTGACTAGGCTGTTGTTTACTGTTTGATGGTTTGTCTGAGTTGGTTGTTCCTCGATTTGAGGTGTTGTTTACAGCTTGGTTCTAGGTCTAGTGCAGGGGTAGGTAACCTTGGCTCTTTTATGACTTGTGAACTTCAACTCCCAGAATTCCTGAGCCAGCCATGCTGAGGGGAAAGGGAGAGGCTCCAAGTTGAGCCATGCTGGCTCAGGAATTCTGGGAGTTGAAGTCCACGAGTCATAAAAGAGCCAAGGTTGCCTTACCCCTGGTCTAGTGGTATTTCTGATGTTAATCTCTTCTTAGGAACCACCAAGAACCTTCCCACCAACACTGGCAGGGCACGTTCTTGTATATAAACACAGAGCAAACCCCACTACCTTCTAGCACTGATGATGTTATCTAGTTGGGTCATGAAATGTCTGCAAGAAAATCACCAAGATTAGAGAGCACCAAGGACCCCACAGTTCTCCTTCTCCTTCTCCTTCTCCTTCTCCTTCTCCTTCTCCTTCTCCTTCTCCTTCTCCTCCTCCTCCTCCTCCTCCTCCAACCCCACTCCTCCTCCTCCTCCTCCTCCAACCCCACTCCTTTCTGCATTGCATTCTAAGAACACCAACAGCATTAGATTTCAAATATAGCTTTCTTTTCTTGTAAGAAACTCCACACATTTGTTCACCCTGCTCCCTTTTAGCACTGAACAAGATCAGGGAGAAGACCTAGTTGAACTGAAAAACAAGAAAGTGTTCTTTTAGAAAGTGTACAAATTCTACTTTTGACGCTTCGGATTCCAAAGAAGATGTTTATTTGACAAAAGTATTTCTGGCTGTTGAACATTCTTTCTCCTCTCACATAAATTCAGGAAAGAAGGGTCATACTTTTAAAAAATAGTTTATTAGTGTCGGCACCGATAATCCATGCAAGATATATCAACTCACACTTCATGAATAAAAACACTTTGTGCTGAGCAGCTGGGGAAAAAAAAAACCCTGGGTGATCTGCTTCAAACCTTATTTAAAAGTAAGGTCACTTGTGGTATCGTATCAATATTTCCGTACAGGTTAAAAAAAAGAATCAAAGCAAAAGCTTAACAGGACTGCACTAGAAAGCAAATCACTCAATCACAGAAGTTAATAACTTTGTTTAAAAAAATAACATCTATTATAGGGACGTCCTTTCTCAGCTGAGTCCCAAAATCATTTTTACTTTGTGTTTTAGCACTGAATACAAAGAAAGCTTTAAATAGAGTATATCACTCAAGCTACTGACCCATGAAGGACCAAAGGAATTTCATGGATGGATAGAAGGATGATAGGTAGAAGATAGATAGATAGATAGATAGATAGATAGATAGATAATTTTTTAGATTGCAGTGATTAATTGGTTGTGGTAGACTTCCTTTCAGAATTAGGATTTAAGCAAAATGCATTGTCCTAAGGCCAAATGGAAGATGAAAGGCCAGCCACAAATTAATCAGAGTTTTTTGTCACAAAATTCAGTAGAATCTGGGTTAAGCCCCAAAGGTTTTCTGCCCATTTTCAGCTAGAGTGAAAATATTAGCTACAATAAGTAGGATCACGTTTCAATGGGTCTGTTAGAATAAAACTCTCTTGATTTCAATGGATTTGCTTTCTTCTTAAGGTGATTAAAAATCTAATCATCATTAGAGTTGGATGTCACTGATATAACCTATCAAATCCTCTGAATAGGTTAACAGGCAAATGTTATTATTTGGTCATTCACAGGTACAGTATTAGGAAGAAAAAGGCGAAAGGTTGAAAAAAAGTGGAACCAAAGGATAACAAGTTTAGTTTAGCATAAACGATGATAATTGCTATAGCTGTCATAAAGATAAACTTTGGTATGTAGCCCTCCCCCCCCCAGTGTTTCTCCTGTTGTAGAACAATGGATTTTACTATTTGTCTACTGCTCTATATAATTAAAAAAAGTTTGTAAGGATAGATGTATGAGATTCTACTCAAATAAAATTTGATCATAAGGAAATATACTAAGCAGCCCAATGTCAAATATCAACAGCCTTCCTGAATGGAGTAGAGACCTAATCTGGAGCAATTAGTTTTCTCTAACAACTTCTCTCATTTGGAGAATAAGAATGCAATTTTTTTTTTTCATATTCTGACAGGGAAACTATATCACATAAGATCTTTAAAGCATGGGTTCCTTTCTTTAGAACGGTGCTTAGAAACTGTTCAAGTTAAGAGAATACTGTTTTGGGGTGTTTGCCCCTTAAAGAGGGTTGAGTGGTTACACAGTTCCCAATCTGCTTTCTCTTCTTATAGGTTGAATGATCTATATATTAGCAGTAGGCCTATCCCAGAGGAGATAATAGCCATACCGTATCTACAGCATCAGAATAGTCCCTAAAATGTGTTGATGGATGGATCCAATGCTGTGCTATGCCATTGTTCTTTAACTATGGTTTGGTGAATACGTCAGAATGGAATAACCACAATGAGTAGGTTCCCATCACGAGATGTATTAAACTAAAGCTGATCCCTTTTATGGCTTAATGCCGTGCACGGATGTTTTCAATAAATAATGTTGTGCTATCTTTGTGCAACATCCACAGCTGAGCCTGACTATCTTTCTGCTGGACGCCGTAAATGGAATTGCCTCTTGGAGTTACTGGTGGACTTAACCAGCTGAAGATAATTTGAATTAGAATCTATCTCTGTACTTTGTTGTCTCCTCAGATTATAGGAAGCTATGCTATCACTGGCATTTTTGCACTAGGTTACTAGCTTGGAAATGTAAAAAAAATAAAAATAAAATAAAAAGTTTGACCGAAATGCTGCAGATTCTTTTAAGAATAATTCTGAATGACATGTTTGTGCCTTCCTTGTTACATTGACAAGATAAGCAAGGATTAAAGTGCTACAGATATGTATAAACAAGAGGTCAGATTTGCTTAACTATCCAAGGCAGGGACTGAAAAAAAAACACGTTATATGCAGAAAAATAAATATTGTTCGGTGTGTTCCATTCTTTGCCAAAAGACAAGCAGTGCGGGACTGGACTCAGTTCTGGTTAAGCATTTTAAAATCCAGTTAATGCCAGTGCATCGACAAAGCATATTTTGTTCTTCCACAGAATCCGAAAGGGATCTTAGAACAAAGCATAGAATTTTGAGAAGAAGCCTTGGTTATAATACAGCTTTTATTTTAGCTTTTAGCCCGAGTGAGGCAAACAGCAAACATTATGAAAATCAAACTGCGTTCTTCTTCCCTCTTGTTTTTTTTCCAAATGAATAATAAATATTGTACATTATTTTAAATAAGAAATAATAAGCTTCCACGCTGGAACATATTCTACTGGTGTAAACGGCTTTTTCTTTAGGACAGTGTTGTCCGTTCAAATGAGCGCTTAACACTGTTGACAGAAAGCCAGTTCTTCTGTGCCTAAATTTAGGATGCTTATCTGAGCAGATACAAGCCAGTGGCTTCACCATATAAACAATTACCTGATGCTAAAGGATTAAATACCCCAATGCTAGCCAGAATAAATACAGGCTGCCCATCACAAGAGGACGAAAACTTCAAAAAGTAAATAACTTGCACAAATCCTAAATAGCATTTGTTCAAAAACTTTTTTTTAAAAAAAGAAAAGAAAAGAAAAGAAAGGAAAACTACTCAAGGTTTTGCAGGCTTCCTTTCCCTGTAGCAGCAAACACAACCACACTTTAGAGACGCCGTCTTTAAAGAATTGCAAGTCTCTCATTCAAGGCCTGTCCGGTGAATGGCACCAGCTTTAACCAAACGAAATGTCACATTCTTGAAAGCAAGGAAATTAAAAAATAAATAAATCTGGCTATTCCCCCCCCCCTCCCAAATTGGTCTATTTATCTTTTTGTAGCTACAATTATAAGGTAGCTTTTCCTAACCATCGACAAAAAGAAATTACCGCCTTCCCTATTACTGATATTACGAGTAAGAGCTTTCAAGAACTCAAAAGAAGTGTTGGTGACGGATTATCCAGCTAAATCGTCGTCCATCAGTTGGCAAAGAGCCAGAAATGGAAAGCAGAGAGTTGACTTCCAGATATCCAAAGACTACAGCTTCTACTACCAGTTGCAAGTCATCTCAACCAAATTGGAAGGCCTCATCCTTGGGGAAATTTCTTACATGAGTGTTTCCCCCTTGGTCAGTTGGCTCAATAATGGGGTGACCATGACACGGTGAACAGACAACCCAACACTTTCTCCTTCCTTCCACAATGGCAGATGGAGGACAACTGATACTCTGAGTTAACTCTTCACTCTTCCATGCAATTCATTTTGCCCAACTTCCCTACCAACGATCAGAATCTCAAGGTTCACACACATCCAGAGTCCTTTGAAAATCACTTTCTAACAGTTCTACTCTCAGGGGGATGTAGCCAATCTATGAATGAGACTTAGGAAGAGCCATTCACAATTGCCACAACTGTGTCCTTGATGAGAAGATTCAGGATGGGGCTGATATTATCCCCAAAGTTTACCAGCTTGGAAAAAGCACATTTTTTTTAAATCCAGGAAAACCACACCTATATACAAGAAAACCTGGTAATTAGGGAGAATTACCAGAGGGTTTTTTTTTTTAGTTGTGTTTGGATTCAAGCTTTGATTGGGTCAGTCCATGGCATGTTTTTAGCTAATTCTATCTAGCCTACAATTTTTTTTTTAACCTAAAAGTTATGCCACATCTAAGTAATGTGAAGAAGAGTCACGACATATAACAATGGAATATATTTCTGTTGGCTTGGTGAGGAATACTTAATTGACTCATCACAATGGACTCTAAGTTACTTTGCATAATTTGACACTTTTGAGCTGTGTTCTAATACTAAGAAAGGATTCTATTTCTTTTTTTTTTTAACACGAATGTGTTCTCCTAGGCTAAGACTATCCTAGTCAATACGCTTTACATAGAAACTGCCCCCTTATTTTGTTCATTTTGCTCAAGCATTTGCAGTCCAGGTTGGCTGTTAAGCTACGAATATTTTGCTCACTCTTTTGTGTGCCAGAAACAGATCTGCACACAAAAAAGCATAATTCAAGGTGTCCATAATTTCGTGACCTCCCCTTTCCCTTCCTTATCCTCAAAAATCCATAGTGATCTATATTTAATTTGCTGAATCAACCTCCACACTTTTTTACTTCGTTATTCCCTTCCGGATCGTTCTTTAGACGTTGATGGCGTGGGCGTGCTTCTTGCACAGGGGTTTATCCTTCTTCGAATAAAACGGCTGACCTTCCAAATTGACATGGCAGACCTGCAAACGAAAGATACAGGAAGGTGGAATTGCGTCGAAGCGGGTCCCTACCTTTCAGTCTGTTCTTTGCAGAATCAGCAAAGTTGGAGCTATCTAACGTAAGATGTGCTGAGCCCCCCCCCCGTTACTGATTCAAGCAATGAGAGAAAGAGAGAGATTTGTGATATGATTCCTTCATTCAGTTTCTTTAGGAAACGACTGACTTGCCTCAAGGAACATCCTTTAAGGCAGAGGTGGCGAACCTATGGCACACCTGCCAGAGGCGGCACTTAGAGTGCTCTCTGTGGGCACGCATGCTGGCGCCCCAGCCCTGCCTCCTCCTGTGGCCCCCTCCTCACCAGCAGCCCCCCCAGAGAAGAGTCAACTCTGGGTGCGGCCCACACGGAGCAGCACAGCCAAGGACATGGCTGCTGGGCAGTGGGGACAAGACTCCGCCCTCACGCCCCGTCGTGCGCAGTTGATGCTGCGGGGTGCAGGTGGAGACTGTGGCCACCATGGCACTGCTGGGCCGCCTGGGCGATCTGCGGAGGGCCATGGAGGCAGGGAGGGTGGGGGGTGGGGTGGGGCAGGGCGGGGCAGAGGCAGGGGCAGGCCGGTTTTTGGGCACTCGGTCTCTAAAAGGTTTGCCATCACTGCTTTAAGGTGTTGACATTCAACACACGAAACAATTTGGGTTTCGATGCAGCCAGTTGTTTCTTTCCAAAATGGTCTACCAAACTGAGATCTGAAGATGATTCAGATCTACCTCCTGTGAGCTTCCAAGAAGAACCAGAAACCAGAATGGTTTCTTCTTCATGGTTTGAAGAACATCTAATACGATCTCTCGTCCCTAACAGGTTGGCCATACCTACACAAGGTGTTTGTTTTAGTATAGCACATTTAGAGGGCCCCTGGACCCTCTCTCGTGTATCTATGTTCATGTGTTACGTGTTGTGACCCACCCACCAGCCTTGGGAAGATACCTACAGCACAAATGAAGCATGTATCGTGCCAGGTGTGACCAAGGGCTTCGATGAACTTGTCTCCAGCTTCAACGGGGAAGTCGCACCCGTGACATTTGGTACTGAACAAGGCAACATAGTCTAGAAGAACGCACAACAAAGAGAAAAAAAAAAAGAGGTTTACAACATAAAGAGTACTAGGATAAATATATTAACTCCTCTCTTGATTTCCGGTGATGTCATAGACACACACACACATTTAGTTTTGGGAACAAAAAGACAACAGTGGATTTTTTTAATGCCTTCTTTGATCAGATGCAAAATTGCGGGTTTATTTTTGCTTGCCTTCCTCCTCAGCTTTGTGAAAAGGGTGTTTGAAATGGGTTGACTTGCCTGGTGTGGCACAATATTAGGACCATTGGACTAGGAGCAGGAAGAACTAGTTTCGAATCCTGCTGTCTTACAGATGACAAGGGGGACCAGCCTTAGAGCATTTCACAACTATGAAAACAAATAAGGTTGCATGGGGAATTCGTGGGAAGGAGGGCAAGACCAAACATGATCAGTGAGGCATTCTGACATGAAGCAATGCCAGAGCCCAGGCTGCGAATGCAACCATTTATAGAATGAATATTATGTATTATAAGCTTCTTCCTCTGCACCAAATATTAGCGATGCTAGAGCAATAATTACCTTTTGAAAAAAAAAAATCTCCAGATTTGGGACGCTTTGATTTTTAACTGAAGGATCTTTTTTTTTTCCTTACCCAAATATCCTTATTTTTTTTTCTTTTTATCTCTTTATCTCCTTAGGAATGCCCAAGCAGATGGAAGCCAATCGGCTGTTTGCAAAAACAAAAACAAACAAATAAAAAACCCCCAAACAAGATTGAGTCTTGGAGGAAATGTCGGGACTGATTCTAAAGAAGTTGAAAAAAAATTGCAGGAATAAGAGAGTGGCATATTACTGTCAAGCAAATTGCATGACCATGTCAAAATAGTTTCTGGGAATCAAATTTTCCCCTACTTCACATTGTGCTCCTTGAAAGTATGTTAAGAGGACCTCAAAAAAAAAAAAAAGCCCAAAGTCCTGTTGAAAGAAAAATCTTCATCGTGGTTCAGTCCAAGCTGGGAATAAACATGGTGACTGCTTTAGAAAGAAGGTTGCAGTTTATTGAAGAGGAGAGCCAGACAGAAAGATGGCTCTGGCAGGAAAGAGAGTGAGCACATGTAGGGAGTGGGTTTTTATACCCTCTGGAGCCTTTTGTTTGGAGTTGTTCCTGTGGCATGAACTTTGACCTGAGTCTGAGTGTGCCCTTTGGTATCTCTGTGTTAATCCTATTATGTCCTGTCTTAGAGTTTGGGTGGGGTATGTAGATTTTAGGTGTCTTTGTCTTCCTAAGTTTCTAGCTTCAATCTTCCTGATTGGTTTACATCTGCATTTCTACAGAGCTGGTTTCTGCTTGTGGGAGGGAGACTTGGGGCTATTAAGAAAAAAACTGGGCACGCTTTTCTGCCTCTTTAAGATCCTTTGAGGAAATATATTTTCCTGCCCTTTTAATATTTCTTTCTCTGGGGGGCTGACTTCCCACAGTCCTGCAAAAATTTGGGAAAGGGGAAGAGCAAAAGAAGCAAAAGAGGAGATTAAAGCATGATGCAGATTTGCGTTTTTTGAAGTCATCCCTAGCAGAACATGGCTGAACAGGAAGACCATCTGGCAAAGGCTTGCAAGAAGCAAGCATGAACGAAAGCGGTAGACAAAGGAGGGGGCTTCCAAGCGGAGGGTGCTTTCTCTGGAAAGATCCAAGGCTATCAACTGATCAAGGAACCTTCCAGCACCTTTCTCACAGTAGGGCTCTCCATCCTCCATGTGGAAGAGGCTGTTTCCGAACGGTTTCCGACAGGCAGCGCAGACGAAGCAAGTGGTGTGCCAAGTTTGCCTCAACGCATGCATCACTTCCTGGAAGAGAAAGGGATGTGGGTGATTTTTGCCAAAAAAAAAAAAAATGTCCTCCTTTGGGGGGGAAAGGAACACGGGGAAGGCTAGCTCTTATCCCAACTAACTCATTCAGTGATCAGTTATTACTTCCTCTTGTCGAGAAAAAATAATATCTCAGCAACTCAGGTGGAATTCCTGTCGGTCGTTGTAGTAGGGCACCACAAGATGCTCTTCAGATGTGGTGGACATCAACTTTTATCATGCCCAGTGAAGCAACTGAACTGTCTACAGTTCATTGAGGTTTCAGGTGGTCCTTGTCTTACAACCACAACTGAGCCCAAAATTTTGCTTGCGAAGCGAGATAATTGCTAAGTGGGTTTTGTCCATTTTGTGACCTTTCTTGCCACAGTTGTTAAGTGAATCACTGCATTTGTTAACAAGGCAGGACCAGAAGCAACGGATGGAAACTAACCAAGGAGAGAAACAACCTGGAACTAAGGAGAAACTTCCTAACAGTGAGGACAATTAACCAGTGGAACAGAAGTTGCCTTCAGAAGGTGCTCCATCACTGGAGGTTTTTAAGAAGAGACTAGACCAGGGGTAGGGAACCTTGGCTCTTTTATGACTTGTGGACTTCAACTCCCAGAATTCTTGAGTCATCAGCATGGCTGGCTCAGGAATTCTGGGTACTGAAGTCCACAAGTCATAAAAGATCCAAGGCTTCCTACCCCTGGACTGGACAGTCACTTGTCTGAAATGGTATAGGTTCTCCTGCTTGAGCAGGGGGCTGGACTAGAAGACCTCCAAGGTCCCTTCCAGCTCTATTCTGATTGATCGATTGAATTTGACTTCTCCGTTGACTTTGCTTGTCAGAAGGTCACAAAAGGCGATCACCTTACCCCGGGATGCTGCAACCGTCATAAATATGAGCCAGTTGCCAAGCATTCAAATTTTGATCACATGATCATGGGAATACTGCAATGGTCGTAAGTGTGGAAAAACAGTCATAAGTCACCTTTTTTCAGTGCCATTGTAACTTTAAATGGCACTAAACAAATGGTGGTAAGTGAAGGACTGCCTGTGTAGTCAAGCACCTCAGGAAAGGTGTTGTGACTTTATTTCAACCTTTAAAGAGTGTGCTTCAGCTGGATGTTTTAATCTAAAGGATATCGGGGACCGATATCCCCATGGGAGAAAATTTGAACTGGAAACCCAGTACTGTGTTATGCATTTCCAATCATCCCATAAATGTCTGCTTAAAACACAGAAATGTCAAATTGTGGAGGTGTAAGTCCTTTAAACGCACCACATTGAAGTACGCTGATTCAAACGACCAGGGAAAAATCAGGACTGGGATAATTGGTGTGCAGGACTTTGCCGACCACCTCTAATTACCTATTGAGCAATTTGTTTACGAGGTCTCTTCTCTCTACATTTTTTAAATTCCTAGTTTCCAAAATGTTACCTAATTTAATCTGACATTCCCTTTTTCCTCACATACTCTTGACAAAACCCTGTGATCGTTCCACATTAACGAGATGTCTCGCTGGTGAGTCACTGTTAATAAGTCTAATTAACTTGAATGAGTGTTTGCATAGCAACCTAGACAATCAGTTTAGGTTAAATCTCCCGGTCATCCTGCTTAGTTTATGGGAAAGTCGATAAAGGAAAAGGGACAGTCTGTGCTCAGAATCTCACAGCAGATGGAAGCCAAGATCTGCCTTGAATCTCAATTGATGAGCAGCAGAGTTTTTTCATTTCTAAGCCACAGTCTATTTGTTGTGATTCCTCGCCAGCCAGTGGACCCGGCAGCTGAGTCTGGGGAATCAGAGGAGGAGGAGGAGGAGGGGCCTGGAGTGACATCAGAGTCAGAGGAAGGCTCTGATGAGCTCCAAGACTTACAGTCTGACGAGGAGCCTGGCCCCTCCACTCACGCTCAGGCTGAGACACAGCTGTGCTGGGAGGCTGAGTCAGACTGTGAGGACTCACAGCTGGAAGACATCATAGATGCTCGCAAACGCCGACAGGCAATGAGAGTTGGACAGAGGAAGGCAATGGGGCGGCTCCAAAGGCAAAGGAGAAGGCATTAGGAAGCCACGCCTTTGGGGCTGCATAATAAAAGGGAAGGTGTGGGAGGTGCTGGTTGCTGAAGGCAACCATTTGTGAAGAAATCAAGTTTCATCGAATCGTGTTTTGTTTGGCTTTTGCCTTCGGACATTTTGCAGGTCTGTAAATAATAATAAAAGGTGTTGTTTTTTTTTCCTGCGGTTCCAGCCTACTTGTTGGAAGAGGGGTTTCTCCTTGTGAGTTTAACAAGGACTCACGTAGGCTGGGACAGAACACTATTCTTCTGCCTTTCCTAACAGGTCTGGCCCATGTTTATGGACTGTTGGAGGTGATGAGACTTCAGGGACCCTCTGGTGCCCATTGTAACTGAAATTTTACAACCGGAGAGTCACCAGATCTGGGCTTCCAAAGGGTAGATGACCATTACACACTAGCAGAGCGCTAGAGTTTTCTTTATCTCTTCACTACTCCCTGAAGGCCATTCCAATTCTTGCAGCCCATATCTGGTAGCTTGGCTCTGATTTGGCCAGGATCCCTCCAGGTTTGCTTGTGGACTTACCCCCATGATCTTGGTGTGGCATCTGGCACAGGTCGGAGCAAAGAACTGTTCGTAGCAGTGCTCACAGTAGACGCTGTTCTGTTCCTCCACAAAGCCCACATCAGCCAGGGAGGTCTTGCAATAAGCACAGTTGAATTCCTCAGGATGCCAAGAGCGACCCATGGCTACCAAGAAGGGCCCTCTGTAAGGATGAACCAGACACATTCAAAGACATATTGCTCTTCTTTCCCGGGCTTTTCTATCCCTTGCTCACCTGGGTCTGTTCCAACGACTCCTAGGAATTAGTTTAATAAAACCCACAAAAAACCTCCATAAAGACTAACCAATCCAAAGCTTTTTCAGCTAGATTCCGTGATCAAAAGTATAAAATGCCATTTCATTTATACTAATGTGTGTAGGAGAAGAGCAGGTAGAGCTGGGGAGACAGAGTTGAGTGCGTCATCAGCGTAGAGTCATTACATTCCCACAAACATCCACATCCAAACCCTCTTGAATTCCACTGACTCTCATGACGATGTGAAAAAGATGTTGAGACTCTAGAAAGAGTACAGAGAAGAGCAACAAAGATGATTAGGGGACTGGAGGCTAAAACATATAAGGAACGGTTGCAGGAATTGGATATATCTAGTTTAATGAAGAGAAGGACGAGGGGGGACATGATAGCCGTCTTCCAATATCTCAGGGGTTGCCCCAAAGAAGAGGGAGTCAAGCTGTTCTCCAAAGCACCTGAAGGCAGGACAAGAAGCAACAGATGGAAACTAATGAAGGAGAGAAGCAACCTAGAACTAAGGAGAAACTTTCTGACACTTAGAACAATTAATCAGTTGAACAACCTGCCTCCAGAAGTTGTGAATGCTCCAACACTGTGAATAGAATAAAATAAGAATAGAATAGAGCTGGAAGGGACCTTGGAGGTCTTCTAGTCCAGCCCCCTGCTCAAGCAGGAGAGCCTATACCATCTCAGACAAGTGACTGTCCAGTCTCTTCTTAAAAACCTCCAGTGATGGAGCGCCCATGATTTCTGAAGGCAACTTCTGTTCCACTGGTTAATTGTCCTCACTGTCAGGAACTTTCTCCTTAATACCAGGTTGCTTCTCTCTGATCAGTTTCC
The DNA here is from genome assembly GCA_023970755.1 of Azemiops feae. Lineage (NCBI taxonomy): Eukaryota > Metazoa > Chordata > Lepidosauria > Squamata > Viperidae > Azemiops > Azemiops feae. The sequence continues at coordinate 459,511 of JALGBA010004139.1, read as the reverse complement.
AACCATTGTTTCTTGTCCTTCCCTCTAGTGCTCTGGTGAACAAAGTGACCCCCTCTTCCTTGTAGCAGCCCCTCAGATCCTGGAACACTGCTATCATGTCTCCCCTATTTCTTCTTTTCTTCAGACTAGCCAAGCCCAATTCCTGCAGCCGTTCTTCGTATGTTTTAGTCTCCAGGCCTTTGATCCTCTTAGTTGCTCTTCTCTGAATTTTTTCCAAACTCTCAACATCTTTTTTGTGATATGGTGACCAAAATTGGCTGCAGTATTCCAGGTGTGGTCTATTTAGTGTTGAACTTTAGTTGACTAGATTCTTATGTATAGGCTTGAATAAATCTTCCGTGCTGCAACCTAATGGATGATCCTGATTCTTTCCATCTGACACAGGGGAGAAGCAATTCAGTCTGCATTTGGGGTGAAAATTAGGGGGAGGGGAGTAGAGAGACGGTCAACCAAATTGAACCTGAGACAATGAGATTTATCAATCATTTATCAATCTGAATGGCCTCTGCAGGATTTCAGAAGGAGGGTTCTAGCACAACCAATCACAACCACTCCTTAACAGATTTTATTTTTTTCAGGAAAAAAACACACCCTGATAATATAGTGGGGAAAAATAGTGGAGTAAAAAAAGAAGATAATATCAAAGAATTCCATTATAAAATTAATAAGGCGGAGGCACTGCATAAGAAAAGCCATCTCTGGAAGTACCCACTGGGTTTATTTTACTGTGGGAAGTCAGCCCCCCAGAGAAGGAAATATTAAAAGGGCAGAAAAATATATTTCCTCAAAGGATCTTAAAGAGGCAGAAAAGCATGCCCAGATTTTCATAATAGCCCCAAGTCTCCCTCCCCCAAGCAGAAACCAGCTCTGTAGAAATGCAGATGTAAACCATTCAGGAAGGTTGAAGCTAGAAGATTAAGAAGACAAAGACACCTAAAAACTACATACCCCACCCAAACTCTAAGACAGGACATAATAGGATTAACCCACAGATACCAAAGGGCACACTCAGACTCAGGTCAAAGTTCATGCCACAGGAACAACTCCAAACAAAAGGCTCCAGAGGGTATAAAAACCCACTCCCTACATGTGCTCTCTCTCTTTTCTTCCAGAGCCATCTTTCTGTCTGGCTCTCCTCTTCAATAAACTGCAACCTTCTTTCTAAAGCAGTCGCTATGTTGTTTATTCCCGGCTTGGACTGAACCATGATGAAGACTTTACCTTCAACATTACATAGATAGATACTCTGTCTCTATTTTAGTATAGCTGTCCCCATTTACAATTGTCCCCTGAATAGCCATCTACAGATCTCACGTCTTCGTAACAGGTGTCTAATCCATACAAGCTTCTGCTGTGATGAATTTGCTCCTCTAAAATGTCACAACAATCTTGGTTCGGAGAAAAACATTATCCCGAACTACGGTTTCTTGCAGAGATGCCTTTTAAATTAGTGATTGAGCGGTATCTTACACACTCTTGTGCTGACCTTGAGTTCCTGCACATGAAAGTTAGATCCAAGTTCCATTCAAGAGGCTGACAATCTATCAGGCTAACCAAACTCAGGAGAAATTACACCACGAAGAGGCAAAGGTCCTTCCCCACATATATTTTAACGAGTCATTGATTTCATTAGGACTTAAGCAGACAGATATCCTTGAATATTTATCAGCCTCAAAGAGGGGGGGGGGAAAGCAGACACTCCTATAAGGACTCTTATTCTTTGCCTGGAGCCAAACACGTCTGTTCTTTGGATTGTGTTGCAACTGTGCTGCAAAATGTGTGATTCCAGGAAACTGCCTTAAGGAGTATCCCAGAGGTATCGTCTGATCTGTTCTGAAACATCCTTCTGTTTCGGGTGCAAATTGTGGCATGCTTCTCCTGGGTGACCAATAGGCAGCCACGGTGGTTGTAAAAGAGGTTGCCTGTGGGAGTTGGTTCCCAGACTGATACAGATCCAGGAGATGGTTCTGCAGACAGCCAGGAGGTGATGAAAACGTCCACCTCCTCACCATCTCTGGATGCTGTTGGGAAGAGATTCAGAAAATCTTCTCCTTGATGCACACGGGAGTACATTGGTTGTAAGCAGGAAATAGTTTTCAGTTGCTGAAATTCTTGGAATTCCATCCATTTCTTCTCAACAAATCTTGTTAAAAAGAACTCTGTGAGAAGGGAGCTTGGGAAAAAACATCTTGGTTTTAAGTCTCTGTCAAAGAATAAGAGAAGAGATGAGACGGGAGACGGGAGGAGAGAAGAGGAGAGGAGGGGAGGGGAGGGGAGGGGAGAGGAGGAGAGCACAGGAGAGAGGGAGAAAGGAGAGGAGAGGAGGGGAGGGGAGAGGAGGGGAGAGAAGAGGAGGAGAGCACAGGAGAGAGGGAGAAAGGAGAGGAGAGAGGGAGAAAGGAGAGGAGAGGAGGGGAGAGGAGAGGAGGAGAGCACAGGAGAGAGGGAGAAAGGAGAGGAGAGGAGAGGAGGGGAGAGGAGGGGAGGGGAGGGGAGGGGAAGCAAGAAGGGAAGGGAAGGGAAGGGAAGGGAAGAGAAGAGAAGAGAAGAGAAGAGAAGAGAAGAGAAGAGAAGAGAAGAGAAGAGACCAGATGCTAACAATTACGATGAAGTTTAGTTGATCATCAGAATTGAGAAGATGGAGCCATATGTGTTTATATGGTCTAGATGTAATAAGTTTTAACAACTGAATTAACTTTATTTTGATGTCGTATAGATCCTCTTTTCATTTGTCCTTACTTTTTTTCCTTTATGTTTTATTTCTTTCAATCACCATGTAGTTTCTTTATTGTACTAACATTGATGTAGTCTTTTTTGTTTCGCTAATAAAACTTCTTCTTTTTAAAAAAAAAAAAAAAAACCAACAATCAAGTACAGGAGTCTTTGCTGATTTAAAACATAAAATCTGATAATGTTCTATTTACAGCAGGAACAGAACATTGTTTTTGGAGATTATATACCGCCCAGCCTCAAGATGTAAATCGTTCTCATAACTCCCATTCTTCTAGGAACCCCTGAACTCATTCATTTCCTCCTACCTGAAAGGGGATGTATGACAGAGAACTGTATGACCACTAGTAACATTTTTGTTTCTCCAAACTGGATCCCAACAGCTGTGTTGGACGTCATTAGCCCTACTGGTTGGAGATGATGGATCTTAGCAGGGATCAGATTGGGGGAAAAAACTATGTTAGCCATCTTCGGTGTCCACCATGAATCTAGGATGTGACTTGAACAGAGTTTCTGCTTTCCAAGGGCTGGATGGGACAGGTAGACACTGTACACAAAAGTTAAGCTTTTCTCTAGGGAAGCTAATGTCAGGTGAAAAAATAAATAAATCAGGATCATAGGTTAAGCTGCAGCACAGAACGATTTATTGCTCAAGCCTATACACAAGATTCTAGATAACTAATGGTCACCACTAAATTGTGCTAGATAAGGGACAATGGAATTCAAGGTGGCTGGGCCTGGATTTCTCACGGCGACGTGAGGACTCTAAACTGATGGTACGTTTAACTCCGCCCCCACCAGCTCTGCCTGCTTTTCTCCTGCAGATGGCCCACCATCTTTCGTCTCCGGCATAAATGTAACTGCACTCCCCTAAGATTCCTTTCCACGGAAGAATGCAAGGGACATACCTGACGACGCTGTTACAATGTCCACAGAGCGGAGTTCGGCTACTGGCGGGGCAGCGCTCTGCTCTTTGGATTGTTCCCCGGGCGATCGCAGGAGCCTGGACGGACGCAGGAATGGAGGGAGGCGGGGCAGAAGACGGAGGCACTGGAGCACCTTTCGGCAGAACGTGCTTGGTGAGGGTGGTGGTGCTTTTCCCAGGAGCAAACTTTTGGGAAAAGGAGTCGTCTGTCACCCAGGGGGGACGGCTTGCAGGCTCAGCTTGGCTTGGGATATAGGTATGTGTGGACACCGACGGTGGGGCGGGGGCCGGAGCTGCTGTAAATGAGAAATTTGCGTTTAATAATCCTCATTTTTGGTTTCTGCAAACTGCCATATGTATCAGGACCTTCTCCTTCATACCTGAGCAGCCTCAGATAATCTTAATGTGGCTTAGCCTGCTTTCAAAATCTGATGCTGGAGTAGACCTAAGATATTGGATACTTCTCTGTCTTTAGAGTCAAATAAATTGCAATAATCATTATTTTTAGTTTGTTTTGGCTATCCTCAAGCAGTTTTGCCGCTAACGTTCGCTAATTTCAGTGGTTAAACGTTGCACTTTTGTCCACCCCGAGAGAATGATGTGGTACAGGTAGTCCTCAACTTACAGCAGCTTGTTTAGTGACTGTTCAAAGTTACGACGGCACTGAAAAAAGTGACCTACGACTGTTTTTCACACTTACGACCCTTGCATGGTCATGTGATCAATATTGAGACGCTGGGCACCTGATTCATATTTATGATGGTTGCAGTGTCCTGGGGTCACGTGATCCCCCTTTGCGACCTTCTGACAAGCAAAGTCAATGGGGATGCCCGATACACTTAACAACCGAGTTACTGACTTAACAACGGCGGGGATTCAGAAAGCACCTCTGACTTGATCTGCCCTAGTTCTCTTGAAGATCAAAGTAATATCAGCATTAATATCTCTGGTTTCCTAATTTGATCTACCTTGAAAGGACTAACGCTCTTCCATTACATGCTGGAAGTTGGATATAACATAGCCCCCGAACATGGACGCTCCCTTTGGCTGCTGGTTCAGTGGACCCACGTTTTATGAAAATGACTGATTTTCCCCCTGGTGAAATGAAGTAGAGATTGTGTGGCAAATTCAGTCGTAAGCAGAAAGCTGGACTCAAAAATCAGCCCCAGCTTTCAAGACTTCATCAGCTCCAAAAGACAGAGAATTTGCAAACTAATCCTGGACTGCATGTTAATAGCTTTTAATAATAAATTTTGGAACGCTGTCTTTCTCTAGTCTTCCTTCTGTTTTACGTTTAAAGGAAAACTTTCTTTTAATTTCCGGTTTAGCTTCGTTTCATTCCTTCGTACCAGCTCCAGTGCCTCATTCCACTCCCACCTTAGCCCAAGGCCTCATTCCTTCATACAAATATATTTAAAAAAAAACAACCTTAAAAATCTATAAACGGAGGCCTTTCCTTGCTCCCAAGCTCCTGATGTCTTATATTAAGTCACTCAAAGTTTTGGAGGCAAATATCTTGTTGTTTAATCAGAACGCTAGCTTAAATGTTCCAGTCGCTTTGATACCTTTATCTTGGTGAAAACTATATAGAAATAAATAATCTTGAGCATCTGAAGAAGAAAGACTGCAGATATACCCATACTTTCCTAGGCGAGTTGCTGAATTTCAGACAGTAAAAAAACAACGAACAACTAAAAGAATACAGCATTCAAAAAACGTAATACCCTAATTGTTAAGTGAAGCTCATCCCACCATATCTGGATTCTGCTGTTTTATTCCGGTGAGGACGTCTGTAAAACATGAAACGGCTTAAGTCTTCTTCTGGGACACTACCATAATGAAAGGAATGTACCACACAGATGCCTGTACACATCTGGACTGGCCCTTCTGCTTGCTAGGAACAGAAGGAGCTTATTCTCAAGACACAGAGGCGATCATGGGGGTGAAACCTAGAATGTCATGCCATCTGCTGACAATTTTGGGGAACTGGCATCCTGCAAATCAGGACTATACTTCTGATTTCTGAAGACGGGGTTTATCTCCAGAAAAAGGAGGGCATGAAGTTGTTTTCAGCAAGTGCTAAGCAGTGTCCTGACTTCAGTGGCGGAATGCAGAATTTCCCCAGCTGTGTTTATACATGAAAGCAGCTTGTTAGGCTAATGAGAAATGAACGGATGCCTGTGGCTGTTGTTTTATAAAGCCCTGTTCTCTTCAGAGGTGCAGGGTCCTTCTCCTGGTGCCAGGAAATGCTGGCAGACAGAGCTGTCCATTTGTCACATTTTCCCTCATTCCAGGGCAAGATTGCACCAGATTCCAGAATCTTTTTCTTCTTTTTGGACCCCCAGGATCTCACAGCTGAATTTCAGTTATAAACCAGGTTGAGGCTGATCTTGGCTGACTGAAGAAAAAGATAGCAAGCTACCACCAGAAAAATCTGAGATACGTGTGCCAGACTGGGACGCAAAAAGACTTTCTAGCTGAAGGCACTAGCAAAAGTTCCTGCATTGTTCCCATGGAAACCACACGCATATTCATGAAGTTATCAGAAATGGATCTTAACTTCAAGGAAACTTCGACTTTATAATAGATAAAAGTATATCTAAAAAAAGCTTTCTGCAGTTTATTCAAAAAACAATGAACCATCCATCCAATCGAAGGGGTAGACCTTGATTTGCAACTACAATAAGGACTGGAAAATTCATTGTTAAGAGGCCTGGTTGTTAAGAGAGTCACCACATGACCGCACCCAATTTTATGACGCATTTCTCATGGTTGTTAAGTGAGTTTCCTGTTGTTATTCAGTGAGACATCACACACGACTGCAACTTGCTGATGGCTTCCCAATTGACTTTGTTCGTCAGAAGCTGGCTGGGAAGGTGATAAATGGCAAATCATATGACACAGGATGCTATGTGCATCGTAAAGGAGCAATGGTTGCCCATGATTGTAGGACATGGGGATGTCTATGGAGAGTCTCCGTCATCCAGGTCATGGTTGTCCCAAAGGTGCTTTTTCAGGAGGCAACTGGACTTCCTTGTTTTTCTTTGAAGACATTTTGCTTCTCATCCAAGAAGCTTCTTCAGCTCTGACTGGATGGTGGGGAATGGAAGGATTTATACTCCTTGCAGACAGCTGGTCATTTGCATTCTTTTAGAGAGTCGTTGATACCACCTGGAGGCTTATCTTATACCCTGATGACACATATAAGCCTCCAGGTGGCACCAATAACTTGCTAAAAGAATGCAAATGACCAGCTGTCTGCAAGGAGTATAAATCTTTCCATTTCCCCACCCTCCAGTCAGAGCTGAAGAAGCTTCTTGGATAAGAAGCAAAACGTCTTCAAAGAGTAAAAAGAAAGTAATATAAGATAAGATAAGATAACCTTTATTGTCATTTTATTTTACTGTGGGCATAACGGCACACGTCAGAAATGAAAGTTAGTTGCCCGCTCTCAAAGTGAAACACATACATGACACACACCTAAAACATACTATATACAACATATGTATAGACCCACACCCCTACATATACATAACAAATAAATATTAAATACTGTCCATCTTGAATATATAACGGAAGGAGGAAGCTTGAGAGTTCGCAAGGTTAATGCTGTATGGAATGAAACTATGGCTGAATCTGGATGTTCTGCTACGGATACCACGAAGCCCCCTCCTCCCAGAAGGTAATAAGGAAAACAGGTCGTGGAGAGGATGTGTAGTGTCCCAGATAATCTTACAGACCAGTTGCCTCGTGAAAAAGCACCTTTGGGACGTGACACGAGGATGCTGCAATGGTGGTAAATTCGAGAATTGTTCAGAAGTCCCTTTTTTAAAAATGGCACCGTAACTTTGAATGGTTGCCAAATGAGTAGTTGTTAATTTAAGCAAGGAGTAGCTGTGCTTTCTTCTTCTGAACGCTTTTGTTGTTGTTGTTGTTGTTAATGAGCATTACTGAACGCAGTGAAGGATACCTTCAAAATCCCCTTACCTGGCGGACTTCCGGTTCTGGTCGCAGCGCCCGCGGACGTGCAGAGAACTCGTTCTCTTGGCCGTCCGGTTTCCCCCCGCCGGTAGACCCTGGATAGGGTCGAAAGTCGCCCTGTAGGGGCGACCACCATAGAGGAGGGCACTCGTTGATCGCGGAAGGAGCGGCAGCTCCCTCTGCGGTCTGAGAAAACCACCTTTGGGCCGACGGGGAAAAGATTGGCCAGTAACATGGCCGATCACTCAGCTGCTCCAGCCGAAAGTCACAGCAACATCTAAGCGAAAAGAACCACCGTGGAAGATCCGGGTGAGACCTTTCCTTCCCTCTTGTTAATTTACCTTTTTCCCTGCTAACAGCTTTAAGAACTATTTCCCTATTTTGAGAAAGCAGCATTTGATTACTGGGGAAAACGGGCTTTGGAAAAACAATTATTGTTTTTTTTTTACTATTTTATTTTGTCTACATAAGCAGTTGGAACTCGAGCATCCGGGTTATTGTGACTTTCTCTTTTGGCTTGTTTATCTTCAGTTTAGGTGAAAATCCTTAGGGAGGGGGTGGAATGTTCTTTTTTTCTCCCCCCTCTCCTGAACAGTACTGCCTAAAAAACTTTTTGCTCTCAGGGCGGACTTATGTAGATTCTTTTGGATACAATGCATCCTGGGACTTGGCATGAAGCCCAGAAACTATGACTGATACAATGTAACTTTTTCCATTTGAACTCCCACTTCCTGATTTTGGCGTGATGCCCAGACTGGATTACAACATAACAACTGACTGCCAGTTTTTATCTCTGTGCTGGACTTGACTATTGGTTTTTTTTTTCTCTATCTTTCTTTGGAAATATATCTCTGTCTGCATTTTATATTTTATAACGCTGCAATCTATTCTTTAAGCTGAACTTCTTAAAAAAAAAAGAAGAAGATGGAATCCTACTCACAGATTAATTATGGACTTATATTAGAAAAAATCTTGGAAGCGAGACTGGAACTTAAAGAACATATTAGATCGCTTACTTTCAAGGAGGACTCAGAATTAAAAATTGAAGCTCAACCTTTGATTAACTATGATACACAATCAGATCTACAACTTAATGAGATGGATGGAATACATTTACAATCTATTGAATCTACTGAATTTATTGAAGAGGAAGAGGACACATCCTACATGATGGATTTCTTTGATGATCAAAGGCAGAACTCAACTAAAACATTTACAACTTTAAAAGCAACAGGATTGGACTTCCAAATACGAGGCACAAAAAACGTTGACAACATGACAGTACAGACAACACTGGATAAAAGAGAAAAAGAATATGATTGGAGTCAATGGTGGGAAAAGGCCTTTAGCCAGTTACTAAGATGGGAGGATTTAGAGGCCCTGTTGTGGAAACCTACCTGGCACAAAAAGAAAGTTAGAATTAGATTTAAAAATAAGAGTTAAAATTTTATTTGATGGGTAAAAAGGGCTTCTGGACGTTGATTGAACTAATATTTTTGAGATCTTTAAGGTTACTTTGGTATGAGTCAACACTAGATTTAAATTATGGATTTGATTATGATTTGGAATGGCAATAAGAAAAATTGGAAAATTTATAATTAAAGGAGTTAGATTGAGATTGAGACTGGTGAAATATTATTGATATTTTTATTTATAAGAATTGAATGGTAATTAGTGAGGTATTAAATGGATTAAACTGAAACAATTGAGGAATCTTTTAGGGACGTGGACTGATCTATGAAAATATTGGATAGAATATATGAAATAGAATATAGTTGAGAAATATTAAGATATAATAGTTATATTACTTGTTTATGATAGAAATAATTATTGTCCTATTATTATTATTATAATGTTATTATATTACTATGTCTAATGCAATAGTTTTAAAATATATAAATTCATGTTTATTTACATAATATGTATGTGAAATAGAATAAGAGATATAATTTGATTGAGAAGCATAAATTGAAATTGGAATAATAGATAGAGGTGAGAAACAATTTATATTTTAGGAATGCTCGAATTGTATACCATAAGAGGGAACTTTTAAAGTAGTAGTTTAAATTGTATATGTATGACTGTATTTTTTGTTGTGTTCTATGGAGTGCCCTATCTCCACGATGTGTTATAAGCACTTGGCTGTAAAACAAACAAAAACTAATAAAACTTGTTATGGAAAAAAAAAAATCCCCTTACCTGGCTGATAGACCGAGGGCTTTATGCTGGCAGTGGTTATAACCCTCGGCTTTGAAGCAGGTGCTGGGGCTTCACTGTAGCCTGTGTAAGGCGTTGGGCCATGGGGAGCTGCAGCTGAGCTGTAGGCTTGGCCTCTGAAACCAAAGCAGAGCATGCATTCGTCAGAAGACAGAGCAAACAGCTGGAGAATGATGGTCCCCCACACAAGGTGACAACTCTTCTGTGGAAGCTCCAGAGGAAAGCAGGGAGATGCTACCACCTAGAAGCCTAACGCAGTTAATACGCACTTTCCATTTTTTTTATCGGAAAGAACAGGGAAACCTTTAAAAAAGGAGAAATCAAATGCTTAGGGCATTGTTAGCCTATTTGTAGAGTGCACATTCGCAAAACCAGCTCCAAGGTTATTTGGTTAAGATGGTGAGGTTTCAGATATCAGACAGGACAACCCTGGTGGTCTTATCCTGGCCTTGATTCCAACGGAAAGAAATCTGGTGTGCATGGGGGAGAGCAATATAGCGGATACACCGAGATGAATCTTCTAAAAATGTCCTTCGACAGAATGACCAGTGGAGGGAAAACGTTCTAGATCTAGCAGCATTTCTGTCTTAATGGGACATCCCAACTGTTCCAGCTTCTTGTTGAAGGGCTGATGTCCCCGCTTTTACCAAGACTGAGGACACTATTGTTTCACATCCAGGAAAAAAAGAGGACCTGGTGTCAGAGTCATCATCTTTGGAAGTTGTTTTTCTTCCATTGTAGAGGAAGCCGATTGGCTGAAGGCCAGGAGACCCATCCAAAGCATCAAGGGATGGTTTGGGCCTAGCCTGGGAGACCCTGGGTTTAGACCTTTCTAGAATTCTTTCTAGAAACTCAGGCCCAGGATTTAGTCATAAATACCAGGGTGCTTTAGTAACAAACAAACATATATATATATATATATACAGACACACACACAGTATATATACACAGTATATATACCCAGACACTGAACTTTGAGGAACAGACGTAAAACAGGCAGGGCAGATTAGAATTTCTCAAGGTGAAAATGCAGGGGCTCCTGAAAGAGAGAAAACAGCACAGGCCTTCTTCATTAATAAAAGATCTGAGCTGGGCTGTAAAAAAAGAGATCCATCTAAATTTCAATGGGAGAAAATTAGAGATTTGGAAGGAGCTGACGGTGCTTTGCCAGGCCAGCTCGGAAAGACTCAAAGCAGGGCGATGATGTGACTGCGGCGGGGCAAGCAAGAATTAAGTTTGGAAACTATTAGTTGCCAGAGAAACGAAGCCGCTGCAGATAAGGAGTGCAGGAATGCTGTGCTAATGATCAGCTGTCAAATGAAAAGCGAGAAGGTTGGAGTGGGATACCTCTTCTGGGACTGGTAGGCGACGGAAGTCGAAGCTTGATGGTGGAAGCTAAAAAAAAAAAAAAAAGACAGTGTTTTTTTTTTTAAATGCAGGAAAATAAAATCAGCCTTGATGGAGGCATAGCATTTCCAATGAAAAACAAGATTTGTGAAGAAAGGGAAGACACACGGAAGGGCTGAAATTCATTATTTTGGTTACACAATGGGACAGGTAACATGGGCTCCATAAAAACAAACCTAATGGAGTTAGTAACAGTAACAGTAACTGAGTTAGAAAGGATCTTGGAGGTCATCTAGTCCAACCCCCTGCTCAAGTAGGAGACCATTTCAGACAAATGGCTGTCCAGTCTCTTCTTAAAAAGCCACAAGGGCACCCGAAACTTCTGAAGGCAAGCCCTTCCATGGATTAATGGCTCTCACTGCTAAGAGAATCTTCTCCTTAGTTCCAGGTTGCTTCTCTCTTTGATTAGTTTCCATCCTTTGCTTCTTCCATCCTGCCTTCTGGTGCTTTGGAAAATAAGTTGGCCCCCTCTTCCTTGTGGCAGCCCCTCAAATACTGGAATACTGCTATCATGTCACCCCTAGTCCTTCTTTTAGCTAGACTAGGAGATATACACAGCTCTTGCAATGGTTAGGCCCCTAATCAACTTCGCTGCTCTTCTCTGAACTCTTTCAAAAATTTTAACCATCTCTGTTGTATTGGGGTGACCAAAATTGGATGCAGTATTCTAAGTAGGGTCTTACCAGGGCTTTATAAAGCAGTACTAGTACTTCACGTGATCTGGATTCTGTCCATCTGTTAATGCAACCTGGGATCACATTAGCTTTTTTGGCTGCCGCCGCATGCTGCTGCTCATGTTGAGATGGCTGCCACTAGGACTCCAAGATCCCTCTTGTCTGGTCCTCAACATATAACCACAATGGGGTTATAAGCAAGGCGGTTGTTAAGTGGCTCACGTCCGATTTTACAACCTTTTTTTTTTAGCCACGGCAATTTTTAAGTGAACCACATGGTCGTTAAGCAAATCTGGCTTCTCTGCTTTGCTTGTTGGGAACCACTGGTAAGGTCACAACAGGCGATCAAGTGATCCCAGGATGCGGCAACTGTCGCAAAATACACGTCACTTGCCAAGCATCCAAATTGTGATCAAGTGACCGTAGGGATGCTGAAACTGTCGTTAATGTGAGGAATCTCAGGTCACATTTTTCAGTGCCGTTCTCCTTTCCAACAGTCGCTAAAGGAATAGCTGTAAATCGGCGACCACTTGTACCTTCTTAAGAGATGCTCCGGAGCACTGGGCTGTAGTAGCAGAGGGCTGTTACCACCAAATAGCCATCCGGATCTTCCTTGATTTTTCTTGACTGTTTCTATCTGTCAGAGAGGCAGAGGTTGAGCTGGTGCCTGCTCTTCTGATTAACCAGGGGGGGACTGGATTGAATCTGTTCGATTTCTTATAATTTCTAACCCACTTTGTCCTCTTTTGCCTGGTCTGCAAGAAGCTTTAACTCTTTTCCTTACGTGTCGGTTAGACCTGGTTTAAGATATCCGCCGAACTTTAATAAAAGGCAGCTTTAAACTCTGTTGAATTGGTCTGAAGAAACTTTGCCTTAAAAATTTCTCCTAACAAATCTTAACTCTGGTTTGTCAAAAACTCTGAGAGTGACTTGGGGAGGGTACTGAAATTTGATAAACAAACAAACAAGCAAACAAACAAACAAAGAACGCAGCTTTGTAACCCACGAACTGACTGATGGCAGACATACTACCGTTAAGACAATGATCCTTTGTTGCATCCCAGCAATCAAATCCATCCATCCATCCATCCATCCATCCATCCATCCATCCATCCATCCATCCATCCATCCATCCATCCATCCATTCATTCATTCATTCATCCATCCATCCATCCATCCATCCATCCATCCATCCATCCATCCATCCATCCATCCATCCATTCATTCATTCATTCATTCATTCATTCATTCATTCATTCATTCATTCATTCATTCACTGCAGATAAAATACAGGAAAAGAATTCTTCCAAATTCTTGTGGCTGTGTTGGAGGAGGAGAAGGGATAGAAAAGCTCCCTTTAGGCGATAATTTAGAAAAATATAACAACATCTTCATGATTGCAACAGATGACAAGGAATAAAGTGCTGCAACGTACGCATTAGATGTACGGTAGGATGGATGGGAGACCACCAAGAAGTCTCCAGACCAAATCTGTGTTTCCTTGAGATGCTGTTAAGTGGTTTTACAAAACGTCTTACAACTCAAAATATGAGATCAGCTCTGTTTTGTAGGTTAGAAGGAGAATTCATGTTTAGAAAAGTTAAAGACACCACATTAAACATAGGAAACAACATAAGAACAACAAAAAAAAATTAAAACTATTCAAACAAGAAAACAAAACATAATTTGCGAGAATAACTTTCATAAATGAAATTATGATTTTAAGGAGAGATGTAAAATGTTAAACATCCTTTTTCAGCTGGCATACATTTGGATAGATATACCAAAGCAATATATTGGCAAATTTTTCTGTCAGCAAATTTTTCATGTCAGTAAAGCAATTTGTATTTAAACAACACGGCCGGGAAAGATCCATGGAAGATTGTTTTTAATAAATGATTACTGCAGTGAGGCTATTATGTGTGCAAAAAAGGGGAAAGATTCTGAAGTATCCATAATGGAAGATTGGCTGGTGAAGAAGACAGAGCTAGCAGAAATGGCAAATTAACCTGTTTGATTAGAGAAAGATTAACAATTACATTTATTGGAGAGAAGAAACACCTTACAGACCTTTTGCTGAAAAAGAAAAAAAAAACAAGAAAAATGAGCTTGTGAATTAAAGGTTTGGAGATTAGAAAGGATCATTTATGGAACATTGTGACTTTAGAGAACAAAATATAAATGAATTGTTGTCAATCAGATTAGAAGCTGTTTCTTTATAATTTTTCTTTTCTTTTCTTTTTTTTCTTTTCTTTCTATTTTCTTTTCCCCTTATTTTCTACACTTGTTTGTTAATTTTATTTTCTCTTATGGCTGTTATTTTGTTAAGAATTTCCTTAATAATAATTGTGTGTGTGAGCATGTGTATAAAACAATACTCTAAGGTACGTTGGTACTGCGTACAATTTTTTGAGCTGATGAGGTTTCCCATTCTTTGACAAATACACTGATTTTTAAAAGATGCACTCTCGTTTTTTGACGCTCTGCCGTAATAAATCAGGCAGCTAACAAGGGAATCAATTTCTCCTGGTGTGTCGTTTTATATCTCCTTGGGAACAATCAAGCCACATTAGTGTTATTTATGAAGGACTATTGTGCAATCTTTCTAATTTCCCGAAAAGGTTCAATCAAAGGGAATGCTTAAATGGCATTGCTCCAGAGATGGAAATATATATCACTACAAGTACAAACATGGTCTAGAGACAGGAGGGTTGATGTTGCTATGTCTGGAAAGCAACAAGCCTGTCATCAGAATAGGTGGTCACCATACCCAAGATCAAGAGATGAACAGTAGGATGATTGTCACCATGTCTAGACAGGGGAATCTAAATTTAACTTCTGAGGAGTCTCTTAACAACAGAGGGTTGAATTGTGTGAATCTGCACTAGCTAACCTTCTTCCTGGACTAGAAAACCTCTGAGGTCCCCTTCCAGGCCTACGATTCTATGTTCTTCATCACTAGGTCTTCTTGGATCTGCCATAAAACAGCTGACCTCTCCAAGCCATGTCCTTTTCTCTTCGCTGCTAGCTCCCAAGCATGAAGGGATTTGCAGAGAAAGATTTATTGCTGAATGCTGGGAGAAGCTCACAGAAGAAAGAGTTGGATGAATATAATGCCGTTTTAAGGAGCTATAGCTAGAAGTCGAAAGACAACAAAATTCTCTTCAGTGTCGGTATCTCAGTTTTAAGGGGATGCTGCCTATTATTATCTATGAATTATTTCAGTCCACAGTTCTTGAGAGAGAGAAATCTTTTTTAAAAGATTGGGATATTCTGACCTTGGCAAGTCCCACTCCATTACCTCAGCATTTGACCCAGCTCTAGTCTTGGACCTGAACATAATAATAATAATAATAATAATAATAATAATAATAATAATAATAATAATAATAATAATAATAATAATAATAATAATAATAATAATAATAATAATAATAATAAAAGTTGGAATGGACCTTGGAGGTCATCTAGTCCAACCCCTGCTCAGGCAGGAAACCCTATACCATTTCAGACAATGGCTGTCCAGTCTCTTCTTAAAAACTTTCAGTGTTGGAGCATTCACCACTTCTGGAGGCAGGTTGTTCCACTGGTTAATTGTTCTCACTGTCAGGAAGTTTCTCCTTAGTTCTAGGTTGCTTCTCTCCTTGACTAGTTTCCATCCGTTGCTTCTTGTCCTGCCTTCAGGCGCTTTGGAGAACAGCTTGACTCCCTCTTCTTTGTGGCAGCCCCTGAGATACTGGAAGACTGCTATCCTGTCCCCCCTCGTCCTTCTCTTCATTAAACTAGACATACCCAATTCCAGCAACCGTTCCTCATATGCTTCAGCCTCCAGTCCCCTAATCATCTTTGTTGCTCTTCTCTGCACACTTTGGACAAAGAGACATTTTTCTAGTGCTGAAACTGGTCTTTCAAACTCTGTACCAATGTCACAATGGCCTCTTTCAGGAGAAATCACTTAGGATACACGTATCCTACTTGAGTGTCAGTATGCCATTCCACTGTTGCAATGTGCCAGGAGGGGGAAAAAAGTGTTTTGCACATTTCTAATTCCTGATGATTTGTTGAAACTGATTTTAAAAGCAAACTTGTACCACCAAAGGTTCTAAGCTGGCTTGTCAAACTCCAACCCCAAGTCCTTTCCCTGTCCTTCTTAAGATTATGAACACATCCTGTGGTGTATGAAGGTTTATGTAGCACCACAGAGACATTTTTGATTTTAAATGATGTGCATAAATAGTATTCTAATATGCCTAATTGCACTTTCTGTCTCTGATAAGAATAGCGGATACTGGGAGTCACTGCTTAAATGCTGAATCGAAGAATTAGGAGAACATCACAGACAGACGCTCAAGGATCTTTGAGGGTCCTGGAAAGATGAATATGCCACTAACTTTCCTGATTCTCCAAGATCTGGAAACAGCTGAAACAGGCTAAGATTTGATATCTCTTAATGTAGACAGATGGGGACTGCAGCCAAGAAATTAAAAGACACTTGCTCCTGGGGAGGAAAGCTAAGGGAAATATAGACAGCATACTAAAAAGCAGAGACATAACCCTGCCAACAAAAGTACGTATAGTCAAGGCCATGGTTTTCCCAGTTGCAATGTATGGCTGTGAAAGTTGGACCATAAGAAAGGCTGAGCGCAAAAGAATTGAGGCCTTTGAACTATGGTGCTGGAGAAGACTCCTGCGAGTCCCCTGGACTGCAAGGTGATCAAACCGGTCAGTCCTAGAGGAGATCAACCCCGACTGCTCTTTAGAAGGCCAGATCCTGAAGTTGAAACTCAAGTACTTTGGCCACCTAATGAGAAGGAAGGACTCACCTGGAGAAGAGCCTAATGCTGGGAAAGATGGAGGGCAATAGAAGAAGGGGACAACAGAGAATGAGGTGGCTCGATGGAGTCACTGAAGCAGTAGGCGTGAGCTTAAATGGACTCCAGAAGATGGTAGAGGACAGGAAGGCCTGGAGGAACGTTGTCCATGGGGTCGCAATGGGTCGGACACGACTTTGCAACTAACAACAACAACAAAGTAGACTCCATAAAAATCTGACTTCAATTGCAGTATTTGGGGGGTTAAAAGTCTACGTGACCGAGCTCCTGTTTTTAATTGTTTCTGAATTCCTGTGACCAATTCGGCTTCAGACTTTGGGACTGATTCCAAACTTCTTTTGTGCTGATTGTCTGGATTTAAGACTTTTCAAGTTCTTCGGTCTGACTAACAGCTCCTGTTAATCAAGCTACCACCACCTCTTCTTCATTTCAAGCAGCGTGATCTCTGGCCCAAGGCCAGATTTTTGCAATTAATTTCTGAACATCTCTGAGCGAAAGTCTTGCCATCTCATTTGAAACCAGGTTGGAACTTGTGACTCATTTTCTGCAGAATATATTCAGCCGAAAAACATTTTTCCATCGATTAATAAATCTCTAACTGAATAAAGTGCTCTCTCTTCCCACTCCCTGAAAACTTCTTATTCATTTGGGTGCTTCCAACATGGCTGATAATGAAACTGAAGATGATGTAAAGAGACAAGACCAGAATTTATTTTCACTTTGCGCACACATCTATGGTAATTTTTTTAAAATATGAATTGATAATAGCTAAATCCGTTTCTGAGTTACTATATTCACTTGCCTGTTCAAAAGGTCAACAAATCTGTTAGAAAAAGGCTTTCCTGTCCAGTTAGATACACCTACCCCTCTCCATCCTTAGTAGGTTGCAACTGAGTCCTGATTAATATTGCAAGAAAGAAATATTGGTGGGTACGCAAAGTAAAAAGATTGGCACGTATCAGCAAACTTTGTGATAAAATGGTGTGCTATGAATACCCCTTGCATAGACTGCAACTGTTTATTTCTGCCAGTTCCTTGGGACGATCAAGGTTCCTTCTCAAGTTGTATAAAATGCAAAGTGCTGCAAATGCACAGTGCACCTTTTGATAATGTGGGAAGTCAGGCCCCCCCAGAAAAAGAAATATTTTTGGAAATATTTAAAAGGAAAAATATATTTCCTCAAAGGATCTTAAAGAGGCAGAAAAGCATGCCCAGTTTTCTTAGTAGCCCCAAGTCTCCCTACCCCAAGCAGAAACCAGCTCTGTAGAAATGCAGATGTAAATAATCCAGGAAGGTTGGAGGCCCCCAGCTAGAAGATTAAGAAGACAAAGACACCTAAAATCTACATACCCCACCCAAACTCTAAGACAGGACATAATAGGATTAACCCACAGGTGCCAAAGGCACACAGGTCAAAATACATGACACAGGAAATACAAAGCCTCAAACAGGAACAGGAAACAACCTCAAGAGCCCCAGAGGGTATAAAAATCCACTCCCTACATGTGCTCTCTCTCTTTTCTTCCAGAGCCATCTTTCTGTCTGGCTCTCCTCTTCAATAAACTGCAACCTTCTTTCTAAAGCAGTCGCCATGTTGTTTATTCCCGGCTTGGACTGAATCATGATGAAGACTTTTCCTTCAACAATAAGAAGGAATGGAAAAGGCCTAACCACGTTCATCATTCCCACAAGACCTCAAAAGAAGCTTTTGGACTTTTATTCCATGGTTTAACTCAAGTGAGATTTTAAAATATAGGTTGATGATTAGATACTTCAAGGATGGCCTTCGAATTTTATGACCAGCAAATGCCTATTTGAAAACAAGGTTCTGTCTCCCTTCCTCTCTCTCTCTCTCCTCTCCTCTCTTTTCATCTCTTTCTTACAGATCAGCCTGTCTTCTTCCAGATCTCAAATGAATCAAACACGGGGATCACAAGCATCACAAAAGTTGGCCATAGCTATCTAATGGCCAAAGAATGAAGCTTTGCTTTGCTGGGAAAAACACCATAGATATGAGTCAACATTGAATCACTCCGTTTTCAAAGTTCTGCCAACTATTTTTTGGCACCCTATCTCAAGCCAACAATAATAAAAAAAACACTTGACTTTTAAGTAATGATTTACACACACAGTTTCTAGAGTTTAAACCGCAGCTTGCAAGGCTATCCTCTTCTGCAGGTGAAAACAGGGGAAAGAGTGGTTTGCCTGGAAGCTACCTGGAAAATTTTTGGACCGAGATGAGATTGAGATCACAGATACTCAGCACATGGCTAATATTTCATGTGGTGGCAAAGTACTACCAACGTTCTGGAATGTTCCAAGTATCTCGGTTTTCTATCAATTCATTACATACAATTGAAAGTCTTTTTCTGGGGAAAGACCCAGCTATCATAACAGGGGATTTAGTGTACCTTGGAAGAATGAAAGAACATAGGTGCATTTTTCTGGCTTTCTGTGAATCTAGAAATGAAGCTTTGATTTGCACTGGCAACCGATCACACTGGCACCATCCCCAAGGAAATATAATGCGCTGGAATTCCTAGTCCTAGTTTAGATTATTCCAGTGAAGCTTTACAAATTATGAGGGGGAAAAAATTCTGGACTAACCAGGTACAGTATGTACAAAGATGAGGCCTGATATGAGATGGTCAGAGTGATAATATTAACCATGCAGTGATGCAATTTTGCAGCTGATTTATGAGATGTGAGTTTGCAGACTGGTCTTCTCCAGACTGAAATCAAGTTGAAATCAAACTGAAATCAAATCAAATCAAGTTTGATTTCAGTTTCCTCCAAAAAATGAAATCAATTCTTTTGGAATAGCAATAGCACTAGACTTATATACTACTTCACAGCGCTTTATGGTACAGCCTTCTCTAAGCAGTTTACAGAGTCAGCATATTGTCCCCAACAATCTGGGTTCTCATTTTACCGACCTCGGAAGGATGGAAGGCTGAGTCAACCTTGAGTCAGTGAGATTTGAACTGCCAAACTGCCGGCTGCTGGCAGTCTGCAGAAGTAGCCTGCAATACTGCATTCTAACCACTGCACCACCACAGTTTTAGCCACTAAACTGAGACAGCTACTCAGAAGAAGACATTACAATAGCAGACATGTTAAAACAGCCCTAACAAAAATTGATTTATGACCCTCATATTCCTTTCCTACAGGAGTTTGCACTCTTAGTTACAGTACTAAGGCTTCCAACATACGTGGAGGCTTCCCCCCCCCTTCCCACATCCCCTTGAATTCAATTAATTCTTTGTCCTAGCAGAGGGCACACATCAAAGCAACTGGATGGAGTAAACAAACACAACATTTTACCTTTGGCAGGAGGATGAGATGGAGTCATAAGCCCCAGATGAAGCAGAAGCTGGCAGCAGCGTCATCCGATGGACACCACTATGAGAAGCAGCAGCCGCAGAAGACGGACTGGCCGAAGCAGCAGGCATAGCAGAAGAGGTGCAGCTGATAGACACAGGCTCATGCTCAACAGAGGTACTAATTAAAGTTAAATTGGATAAAACAAAATGTATCTTTAAATGCTGGGCCTTGACAGGTCCACCAAGGTGGTGGATCAACAAAGATACATACAAAGAAGCAGGTGAACTTGCTTCAGGGTTTGGGAAGCATAGCTCAAAAGGACAATGGACATCAGGGTTTGAGGACATAGGTTAGGGCTTGGACACACTTGGGGGTAAGAGACTAAGAGAGTCCCCTCACCAACTCTCTGCATCCCAACTGTGGGAAGATGCATCAGTTGGTCAATCCAGGCAGGAGATGTGATATGATCTAGATCAGGGGTAGGCCACCTTGGCTCTTTTATGACTCGGGGACTTCAACTCCCAGAATTCCTGAGTCGATATGGCTCAGCTTGGAAACCTCTCCCTTTCCCCTCAGCATGGCTGGCTCAGGAATTCTGGGAGTTGAAGTCCACGAGTCATAAAAGAGCCAAGGTTGCCTACCCCTGATCTAGATCATATGTGTGGGGAAAGGATCAGCAAATTTTCAGCATCCTCTGAGCTATTGATTCGAAAAATGGGGTGCGTGTGATAACAAACAAGATGACAAAAGGGAAGATGGAAGGAAAGAATGGTAAATGTTTAGAGGACTCTTGATACTGACAATGGGTTAAAGCTTAAGCATATTTCATAGCATTTTCTTCTTTTACCCAACTTGGCACATCTCTCTCTCTCTTGCATGTGCTAAGTAGAAGGGCGTTCCTCTCCATTTTTGACCTGGCCTTCAGTTCTCAGATAGTTTGCTGGTTTAATTGATGCCTCACCTCATTCACTTCTTCTTTCTCTACTGACCTGTATAATTCCTTCAGGGAAAGTATTTCTGGGATACAAGCTGGGTCAAATGAATCCGAAGTCCTCATCTCAACTGTGCCTCGTACAGCTTTATCATCTGAACATGTCCTCTTTTAGGGGCTAAATTTCCTCAAGACCAAATGTTTGAACATCTTACAGGGAACACTTCATTTCTTTGGGGATCCTCCTCAAGGGAACAAAGCCTTCCTACTAGCTTTCTACATGCAGGTGAGATTTAGCTATCTGGGAGAGCATTCAAATGTGATCCACTTGTTAGCTGTGCTACTCAGAAGGGTTGGGCTAGGCCAGGGGTAGGCAATCTCGGCTCTTTTATGACTCCTGGACTTCAACTCCCAGAATTCCTGAGTCAGCATAGCTCAGGAATTCTGGGAATTGAAGTCCATGAGTCATAAAAGAGCCGAGGTTGCCTACCCCTGGCTAGGCAATTTTCATGATCATCTGCATTAATTCTTGGGGTCCACTCTATGATGCTACATCTACTGCATGAAAGCCTAACTAGAACACCTGGGCCTTGTCAAGCACATGATACCCATCACAACATCTGGTTGAGCAAATCTGGTTATGAGACTCTTCAAGAGCAAACCAACCACTTCCCTGGCCTTCAAGAGAAAACAAAAGGAATGGGAAGACTCAAGAAATGGCAGTCCGTGTTTTACAGCAGGGATCGCCAACCTTGGTAACTTTAAGACTTGTAGACCTCAACTCCCAGAATTCCCCAGCTAGCCATGCTGTGGAATTTTGGGAGTTGGTCCACAAGTCTTAAGAGTTGCCAAAGTAGGAGACCCGTCCTACAGCTTTGCACTGAAGTTATTCTCCAGCACCTTCAAGACATCACTAATGACAGGAGCAAAATACAGATAGCCACATCAACTAGACCTTATGGTTTCTTCAGGAGTATTTTAAGTGTACAGCATGACTTAGCTGCCAAGAATTGTAAGTATTCCAAGCTTCATTTCCATCATTTATATGAGCACCAGACATACAACAGAATTCCTTGATCTAATTTAATACCTCAGTAGCGTTTGTTTGATTAACTATTACCTCAGTGACCGTACTGTTGGAAGAAAAAGGATCTTATTTCTACAGTACCATCTGGCTTTCCAGTTATCAGTTAAAGGGAAGAGAGAATGGCAAGCAGAATTGGACAGTGACATGAATTGGATAGCGACGGGAACTGGATCACTGCCAGCTTCTTTCACTGGTCCATTAGTAAAAGCCTTACCAAGATTCGACATCCTGCAGAGTTATTTTCTAACTGTTATTTATGAGTTACCTACCCTAATAGGTACAGTTCTAGAGCCCAGCTTCTTCAGGAATGCTTTTTCCATAGATTTTTTTCCATAGACAATGCTTTTTCCCCACAGATCAACCATAACATATCCTGCTGAGGTGGCAGAGAATATTTAGGGTGTGTTTGGGTTCAACTCTGTGGTGTTTGGGCTGATAAGTTGGACTTCATTGCACAGGAAGACCTCAGAGCTAGATCTGGTCCAGACATAATTTTGTAGAGTTTGTGCTTTACACTGGAACGCAAGATCAGTGATCCTGGAAATTCTCTTCTCTGAATATTTTAGCTCTTGAAAATTATGTTATTACATTTCCTGTAAAAAAAAATCTCTTGATCTGAATCCTCAGAAGATGTTTAGGTTTCTTTACAAATATTTTAAATCTGTAATTAGTAATAAAAGAACAACATGTTGAAGTTCAATGTATCTTATTTTGAGATGCTCCAATATCCCGCCAGAAAATATAAAAGACAATGTGTTTTTCATTCTTTTACACAGAAAAGACACTATGTTCTACAGGTGGGTCTTGAGCAATTCAAGAAACATCACAATTCTGTTTTTTTTAAAGATCAGGCAAGATGGAAGTGCTATCAAAACCTGTGCTTTATCTGGGCAAGCTTGTTCCAGGTATGGCAGGAGTAAATTTTGACCATGCTCCAGCTTAAGAGGCCATGCTGTCAAAGCTCACTCCAGAGTTGCTACTAGAGATCCTACTCTACCTACGAGAAGTCGGCTTTGTTCAAGTCCACTGTAGACAACTGTGATCCTGCAAAGTTTGAGAACCTCTAATGTTGTATAATTACGTACAAAGCATTTATCTTTAAGTACACCCCAGTCATCCATTATGTATAATCTCCTTTTTTCCCTTTCTCTGTTTTATATTCTGTTTCTGAAGCTTTCTGTAGGAGTCCCAAGCAACCTCAAGCTTCTGGAAATTAAAAGAAGGCCAACAGTGATGTATAACAATAAGTCACAAATAGCTGAATGATAATAACAATGTGATAGCAACTGAGATGAGTATGAAACAGTTAATAAAAAAGGAAGAAAATCGGAAGAAAAGAAATGAAACGGAGAAAAAAAAAGAAAAAATGAATGGGAAAAGAACAAAAATCCCAAAAGTATCAAGGTAATAGCCTAAGTAATTACAGGTGGTTACACCTTGACTTACAACAGTTCATTTAGTGATGGTCCAAAGTTACAAGGGCACTGAAAAAAACTGACTTATGACCGTTTTTCACACTTACGACCGTTCCAGCATCCTCATGGTCACATGATCAAAATTAAGACTCTTGGCAACTGACTCATATTTACGACGGTGGCAGGGTCCCCGGGGGTCGTATGATCCCCTTTTGTGACCTTCTGACAAGCAAAGTCAACAGGGAAGCCAGATTCACTTAAAAACCATGTTACTAACTTAACATCTGCAGTGATTCGCTTAACAACGGTGGCAAAAAGGTTGTAAAATGGGATAAAATTCACTTAACAACTGTTCTTGCTTAGCAACAGAAATCTTGGGCTCAATTGTGGTGGTAAGTCGAGGGCGACCTATACAACCCTTCAAGCAATCATCAAGTGACTCAACTTTCCATAGCTGCGGGCTTCAGTTCTCTATTTATCTGAATAACAATTTGGTTCATATATGAAATAGATATTTTCTGTACACACACACACACACAGACACACACACATACAGTACACACACAAATACATGGATGCTATTTGTTAATTCTCCTCACCTTGTTTAGGAGAAAAAAAATAGCAAAAAAAATAAATAATAAGAAGAAACAAGCAAAAACAAGTAATAAGCAAGCAAAAAAATAATCAGTATACAGGTACTCCTCGACTTACAATTCATTAAGCGACCGTTCAAAGTTACAACGGCACTGAAAAAAAGTGACTTATGACTGTTTTTCACACTTATGACCATCTCAGCATCCCCACGGTCACGCGATCCAAATTCAGATGCTTGGCAACTGATTCATATTTATGATGGTTTCAGTGTCCCGGGATCAGGTGATCTCCTTTTGTGATCTTCTGATAAGCAAAGTCAATGGGGAAGCCAGATTCACTTAACAACCGGGTGTCAACGCTGCTAACATTGGATATTTTTGCTTTGACAACAGTTGGAGATGCAACCATTTTCTTTTTATGTTTTACTCTTAGAGTTAGAGCTAGAGTTAGATGGTGCTGGGGGGGAGGAATGTGCATGAGAGTTCAGCTAGACATAACAATACTGGACCTAGTGTGAGAACCAAGGTTATTGAAATAAGAGATGATAAGAATTGGTGGGTTGGAGAACTGGAGGGAAAGCCTGCATTTCAAACTAATTGGAGAATTTATGACTGTTAATTGGAGGAGGGAATTGTGCTTTGATACTATGTGCTCAGGGGAGGGGAATCGAGTTTTTGGCTTCCATTATGTTAGTGCTGATTCTATGCTCCTCTAATAAACATTCTTTAAGGTAAACAATGCCTCGAAGTTCTTTTGAAGAGTTTCATCTGTCGGAACCATGACACCGGGTTACTAGCTTAACAATTGCAATGATTCACTTCACCACTTTGGCAAAATTCACTTAACAACTGACTCGCTTAGCAACAGCAATGGTGGTAAGTCGAGGATTACCTGTATTCCTAACTTGCAAGGAACCCTCCACAGGTATCAAAAGTTAGACCAGGCTGAAATTATATATTGAATGCCTTATTGCAAAGACCCAGCTCTAAAGTCCATGATGCTCGGCAATGTGGAAGGAGAGAATGACTAGCAGCAAGATGGACGGACTCACTTATACCACTGATGAGTGAACTGTGGAAGACCTGAAGGACCAGGTTGTGCAGAAATCATCATGATGAAGGTCTATGGCAGGGATAGGCAATCTTGGCTCCTTTATGACTCGTGGACTTCAACTCCCAGAATTCCTGAGCCAGCATGGCTCAGCTTGGAACCTCTCCCTTTCCCCTCAGCATGGCTGGCTCAGGAATTCTGGGAGTTGAAGTCCACGGGTCATAAAAGAGCCAAGGTCTAGTGGGATCTTTAATAGTCAACACCAACTTGATGGCACAGAATTAAGTCAATTGATCAATCAACAAGAGTTACCCTGTTTACAGTCGGGTGGCATAGCTGTCTTCCGGAGCGCTAAATAAAGTAGCCCTAGAAATGTTCTTTAAAGGAGGGATTCAAACTCTGTAATTTGCAGCATATCAGTGCCGGCTTTATTCAGCTTTAAGATGTAGGACACAACTGCCACAGCCGGATATAAACAAGATAAGCTTCTCTTAATGAAAGGTGGGTGCATTAAGAATTCATAGAAGGCATTATAGACACCATACGACTCTCTATGGTGGTGTTTCTCAACTCTGCTGGCTGAAGAATTCTGGGAATTGAAGTCCACACATTTTCAAATGGCTAAGTTTGAGAAACACTGCTCTGTGGAATAATTTTATATGAGATCTAGACATTTGTAACTCTCCTTCAACAGGATTGTAGGAATTGGCTTTTGGTTGGCCATATATAGTAAACAGACACCGATCCAATAGTTCGGATAAAGGTCTTGTGTCCTCATCGATGGATTGAATTTTATATCGATTAGGGAAATGACAACTTTTTAAAACATGTAAAGCAGGGGAGATACACACATATACTCAATATTGGCAGCGTTGACCCTTTAACATGGTTTTAAAATTGCAGTAAAGCTCCACAACCACACAACAATGAGTAAGAGAACACATGGCCCGGGTGAAAGAAAACAAATTCTTTACAATGGCAAGACTACAGGACATGGACAAGGCTACTATGGGCACTGGCTCTTTAAAAAAAAAAGTGAGATATGTTGATTGGGAGCTAATGTATGAAAATGTCTTTGATCTTTACCGCTCAGTTTTATTACATTTTGCTTGGAACTTTCCTTTTTTTTCAGTTTCTTTGAGATTGGAGAAGTAGAATTAATGAGCAAAATGATTGCCTTACATCTTGTAGAGAGATTCAAGACATTCAAAGAACCCGTTGAACGCTTCCCTAAATAGCCTGTATTTAAATTCATTTTGGGGAGGTTTCTGCCCCTTTACACTCTTCCCTTAATGAAGAAAAGGGGGTCCAAACATTTCACCCTTTCAACAGGTCTGTGATGTTGCAAGGTTCACCCCTTTGCCCCCCCCCCCAGGCAAGGAAGAATCAGGAAGCCCAATCCACAGTGCAAAAGAGCCCCTCTGGGATATCATCAATGGCTAAAACTTCTATTATTATTATTATTATTTAAAAAAAACCATATACTTAAAATTGGAAAGATGTACTATAATCAGGGGGTCTACAAACGTAGCCACTTTAAGACCTGTGGACTTCAACTCCCAGAATTCCTCAGCCATCCCGGCTGGTTGAGGAATTCTGGGAGTTGAAGTCCACAGGTCTTAAAGTGGCTACGTTTGTAGACCCCCTGTGCTATATCGTCAAGCAGAACTCAAGCTGGTTTATATTCACAATTTAATACCCACCTTGACCGAAATGGAACTCAGTCTCCCAGGAAGGTTTCACGTCGGTGTTCACGCACACACACACACACACACAAATGTGAATTGAACAAATTTCGTGGATGAAATGCATAGTCTACCCAAGAACCTCATCAGCCCAATAGTCACAAATCCAGGACTGGGTTAGGAGGGTTTAAAAGCCTACTATTAGTGAGGTGCATGTAAAAGTTCATTGACTATGACTGTTATGTGCTAGATCCGAGACTGGGAAGAAACACAGAAGCAAACAAAAACACACATTACCTGTTTTCAGTCGCCGCAGCAACATGTTTCTTGCCACTGTGGAAGGAGGGGAATAGTATGAATAAATTTAGCGGACAAGTCCCCAGTGAGGGAGGAGGGTGTTAAGTAGGCAGAAGGTGTTTCCGGCTTGCTTGGTTACAGGCAACCAGTAGGAAAGTCACTTGCATATCAAGGGAAGCAAGTTGATCACAACATTCGACACAAAAGGCAGAGCTTCGGTTCTCGCTGGGATATGCTGTACCTCTTTTTGTGCAATTGAGTCATGGCCCTATATCTCTCCTTTCAACCCGTCCATCCATCCATCCATCCATCCATCCATCCATCCATCCATCCATCCATCCATCCATCCATCCATCCATCCATCCATCCATCCATCCATCCATCCATCCATCCATCCATCCATCCCGTCCAGCCAGCCAGCCAGCCAGCCAGCCAGCCAGCAGGCCAGCCGGCCAGCCAGCCAGCCATCCTGGAAATCAGCTTGCCCAGCTTCCTTGACTTCTAAATTTTTAGCTGGAGAATTAAGTCCCGTTTTCACTAAGAAAAGGTAAGAGCATCAATCGACTCATACATTTAGAAAATTAACTTGCCTAGTTGTCCTCCTTGACATCTAAGGTTCTGACAGGGAGAGTTTTAAGTCCTGTACTTAGTACAAAAAGCCGATTAGACCCGACCGTCCCTATCCTCAGCCTTGAGTGGGGATACTGGGGAACAATTGTTTATTATTTCAGTGCACCCACGTCCCGGACGATGGAAAGAGCGGATGGGTGGATATTCTCTAGCTAGCCAGAACTCAAGATGTCTCGAAATAGAGTTGCAGATGCAATCCTACCTATGTCTTTTGGCTGAGTCAGAAAGAAAGGCCCTTGTGTTTAACATAGCTTCCTCCCCAGAAGATAGACATGAGACTGGAATCCCAATAAATGATTATGTTGGAAATTACATAATATTGGAAATTGCACCTAATGAGCCCTTAGACCAGTTGAGCAAAGGGCAAGAATAGATAAAGGGGAAGGCCCTTCAAACATTGCCCCTATATATTTCTTTCCCCTGGCCAATATCTTCCCTCCCTCCCTCCCTCCCTCCCTCCCTCCCTCCCTCCCTCTCCTTCCTTCCTTCCTTCCTTCCTTCCTTCCTTCCTTCCTTCCTTCCTTCCTTCCTTCCTTCCTTCCTTCCTTCCTTCCTTCCTTTATTCCTGGTTAAATTATGAGACCACCCATCTCACTCACTCTGGGCAGTGTACAATTAAAAGCATAAAAATCATATAAATAGCTCATTTGAGCTGGAGGCAGTTAAAAAAAGGAACAGAACAATTAAAGTTAAATTTTTTACTTTAACAACTTGGTTGTTTATGAGACAAGAGTACTTCATTTTCCTCTTTCTTGTTATTCTCCCTTGAAGATATAAATTAGGCAGAAATGATAGCTTCCAAAAAAAAATAACTCAATTACAGTAATTACAGTATTTTCCTTTAACTTGGCTTATTTGGGACGAGTATAAAATCATTGTAATACAAATGACAAATACCTTTGCAGGGAGAACTTAAAAAAAACCAAACAACCCTGAACTTTGTGAGATACATATGTATCATCCAAACACAGACCAGCTTTTCCCCTTCAGTTCAATCATTCCATTTATATGCAAATATATTTTAATTGAGGAATATGAATTTTAACTGATGAATGACTGCAATTTCTATGATCTGGAGACAGCTGCAGTAAGAATATCTCGGTGATCCACACAGAGCTATATTTCCCCTCAGCAGATGTGTGAGGACTGAGCGAACCATCAAGCATCGATGCTAATCTGTCAATTAATAAAATGTTGGAACACAAAGAACACAAGGGCACTTTCATCACTTGTTGAATCATCTGCTTCTGTTCTTGTAAAAGAGAAGTGTCTGTTATTAGGTCCTTCTTTTAGCATATGGTTTATTCTCTGCTCTGTCTCTCAATTAGATCCTTAGCTTCAGCACGAGTGTTTTTTTTAATCAATAGAATCAAAGAATCCATTTCTTTTTTTTAAGTTTCACAAACTCTAGGCTGGTGTTTCTTAACTTGGGCAGCTTGAAGATGTGTAGACTTCAACTTCTGGAATAACAGAATAACAGAGTTGGAAGGGACCTTGGAGGTCTTCTAGTCCAACCTCTGCTCAGGCAGGAAACCCTATACCAGTGATGGCGAACCTTTTAGAGACCGAGTGCCCAAACTGCAACCCAAAACCCACTTATGCATCGTCGAGTGCCGGGTGGGTGTGGCCAATTGGGTGGGCGTGGCCCATTGGGTGGGCGTGGCTGTGGTGGTAACGGCAGACAGGGTGGGACTAAAAAGTTCAATCAATCAATTCGAACTTTGCAAGATCTTTTTTTTTTCCACGAGAAGTTGAAATTGACTGATTGAACATATTTTTTTTTTTTTTGCACATGGCGGCGGAGGCCTAAACCGAAAAGGTTTTATAAAACCCAGCTGAAGGCCTAGGACTGGGGTGACGGCACGCGTGTCCACAGAGAGGGTTCTGAGTGCCGCCTCTGGCACCCGTGCCATAGGTTCGCCACCACTGTCCTATACTATTTCAGACAAATCTCTTCTTAACAACCTTCAGGGATGAAGCACCCACAGCCTCTGGAGGCAAGTCATTCCGTGGATTAAGTGTTCTAACTGTCAGGAAATTTCTCCTTGGTTCTAGGTTGTTTTTCTCCTTGATTAGTTTTCATCCATTGCTTGTCTTGCCTTTGGGTGCTTTGGAAAATAGGTTGAACCCCATTCTTTGTGGCAGCCCCTCAAATATTGGAACACTGCTATCACATCACCCCTAGTTCTTCTTTTCATTAAATTAGACATACCCAATTCCTGCAACTATTCCTCATATGTTTTAGCCTCTAGTCCCCTAATCATCCTTGGTGCTGTTCCCCAGAATCCCCCAGCCTGCAAAGAAGGCATACAGATATTCCCAAAGGTGCTTTTTTTTTCAAAAGGCAACTGGACTGTCTTTTATTTTTCCTTGAAGATATTTTGCTTCTCTTGACTGAAGAAGCTTCTTGGAGGAGAAGCCAAATATCTTCAAGGAAAAACAAAGAAAGTCCAGTTGCCTTTTGGAAAAAAAAAACACCTTTGGGAAAACCATAAACTGGATACTGAGGACACACCGGAATTGTTTCTAAATGGGAAATAGTTCAATTACCAGGTTTCTTGTAACGCCTTGTCTTTGATTTCAAAAAATCTTGCTTAAAGAAGATTCTGTTTAAAGCATGCAGGGTGGAGGTCCAACTGCTTGACAAGCATGCTTGACTCAATTCTCTTCAGCAAAGTGAAATAATTAAGCAGATCAGCAAATCAAGCAGATTACCAGTTGCAATTTACTATTTTGCTGTACTCTTCTATCAGTTTGCAAAAGGCAAAAAGGGTCGCATGACTCTTACCTATTTTATATTTTATTTAAATGCTTATATCAAAAGAGCTACTCCGTAGTGGTGGCAGGGGCGTTGTGAAAGAAAGAAATGAAATAGACTGATATGAAAGAATGAAATAATATAGTTTCCTTGTAGCAGGAAGGGAGCCAATTCAAAAGAAATAGGAAGTACAAATCTCAACAAGCACGGCTTCATTTTAAATTAGTTAATACTTTTGATGCCAGCTATTCGAATAATTCTTCTTACTGTCCAAAAAAAGCTATATTGTGTGATATAATTTGAATAAGCAGATGGAGAAGAATCACGCTACTGATTATGCTTTGTTTTTGCACCAAAATCGAATGCAATTCTGGAGCACACACCTCAGGCCAATTCCCACATGCCTGTTTATCATCTGATGATTTAAATATCAAGTAACAACTTGTGTGAGCAAGCTAACCGTGACCGCACAAGGCCAAACCTCTGCAGAAGCAACACCATACAAGAGAACTGGCTCTGACATGAAACACAGAGAGACTTTTGATCATGTGCAATAAAAAAAAATGTATTTGCCAGGGTGAACTCCCATGACTTTTGGGGTGCAGTATCTAACTATTGATAATGCTGATAATCTCTTCTCTGTTTTACTCCACATTGACTGTCCCAGAGATGCTTTTTTAAAAGGCAACTGGACTTTGTTTTTCCTAGGAAAAACAAAGTTCAGTTGCCTTTTGAAAAGGCATCTTTGGGACAACCATGACCTGGATGATTGAGAATCTCCGTAGACCTCCACGTTGACTGGTTGACCAACCCAACTTCCAAAGCCAAGACAAAGTGGCTGGAGAAACTCACTTTCAGTGTCCTGCAGCACCTGTCATTTTGGTCAGCCAACCTCCCTCACATGAGCATGTCCTAGACTGGGTGGCCTGCGGGTCTCTGGAGGGATGGTGAGAGGATAAGCACCATGCCAGAGTGGAGGACCTAAAGCCAACCTCTGGCTTCTTCAGCTGGCAGGGAGATGATGAGAAACAACTGTCTACGGGGACAGGTCTTCTGGAATCAATTAAGGAGATGTTCTCACTGTGCAGATTTACCTGCAGGAGAAATGGTGCTGGGAGAGGAATACTTTTTTAGTGCAAAAACTAGTGTGAGAGATGCAATGCAGCGTTTCACATATTTAATTTCAGTGTAACCTTGTTTTAGGTTGTGCCAAGCAGCTATTTGCAGAGGAAAAGAAAGGGAGATAGTGTATAAAACTATTTTACCAATCTGATTACACCCCCCCCCCCGATTTCAGCAGTACACACCCATTTGTGTGTGCATTCCCACAAACAATGATTGCCCAGAAAGCAATGGGGGCCACAATCTGAAGAAACAGATTTTAGAGTGCATAAAGCCACAAGGCTTTAGTTGCAGCTGAGAATAAATCTCTCCGCTTAACCGAGTATTAACCCAAGTATTTTCTGCCTATCCTGATTTCTCTTACATTCAGTTTTTCAGTTCGCAGTGTACAATTTAAAAAAAAAAAGCAACATATTTCCCATTCCAAATCCAAGAGAACAATAAATTAAGGGACTTAAGGTAAAAAGGCAAATACGGTCATCTGTTTTGAGATTCTTTATTTCAGACAAAACCATGCAGCTATATACAAAAAAAAAAGTGACTTTCGAAGCAACTGCGATACACGAAAGGCAAAAACGCTGTCTAAAAGTTACACCATGCTGTCAACAACTCAGTGCACAAATTATCTTATATATCTTTCTTTCAGGCCAACTTTACAAGGTGCCTTTTGCTTCTGAACTTCTGAACTATCTGCTTCCAACTCTGTTACTCATAGCCAGGGGAACGTCATAAATCCTGCCTCTTCAACACACCCAACATACAAGGGAAAAAAAAGTGAATTAACCCAGATTACAGATGGCTCTCCACTTACAACAGTTCGTTTAATGACTGTTCAAAGTTACAACGGCAGTGGAAAAAAGTGACTTATGACCTTTTTTCACACTTACGACTGTTGCATGGGCACGTGATCAAAATTCAGCCGCTTGGCAACTGGTTAATACTTAGGATGGTTGCAGTGTCCCAGGGTCATGTGATCTCCTTTTGTGACCTTCTGACAAGCAAAGTCAATGGGGAAGCCAGATTCACTTAACAGCCATGTTACTAGCTTACCAACTGTGGCAAGAAAGGTCATAAGTCATCATAAGTCAAGGACTATCTGTACGAACTGTTTTTATCAATTTGACCTAAATGAACTGCCAAATAAGAGATCTAGAGGATTGACCCAAATCCTAGATACAATACATTTCTCTTCCAACTTCTAAATTCCAAGATTCTTTAATCTATAACAATAGAGATTTATATATATATATATATACCCACTTCCTCATTCAATATACATCGGTTAAAAGCCAGAAATTGTAACAGCCAAGCCACATTGTCTCTTAAATGACTCGGGATCTATGCCAAATCAAGCCATTTTTACAATTGAGAGAACTTACAGGCTGGATGAAAGAAACCATAATAACAAAGGCAAGCACTTAGAGGGGGAAAAAAAAAACAATTTGTAAAACAAATAACAGTCATGTTTTTAGCTTCTCAAGGTTTTGGAGGCTGCTCCTATGCTAAACTCAGGAAAGGTGTTTATATTATATTCCTCTTCCAGCTGGGCTCCTTAGCCACAGGACAGTTAACCCTCGACATTAAGGATTTGCGCGGAGAGGCCGTGATGCCAGTTGCGCAGTTTGGCAAAACGTGGGCCGTTACGCTCCGTTTCAAACCTCTCCCTGTGGCATGGAAAGACAAAGGGGTGGGAGGAGGGAGAGAGAGAAAGAGAAAAAGAAAGAGAGAGAAGGGATTGGGTTTAAGTTGCCTCCAAATGCTGTGTTAAAAAAAAAAAAAATTAAAGAGGACAAAGCAAAATCTTTTTTTTGGGAGGGCAAAAATCAGAATTGCTCTAAAATTTGGAAGCACCAAATTCCCCTTTCTCGGCCAGATTCGGCTGGTTTTGACAGGGCTGCTTTTGCTAGAAATCCATCCTTTGGCCAGCAAATTTCCATTTGCTCCAACAAACAAAAGTTTAACAGCGCGCACAAGCAAATGCGAAGGCTTTCTGCGTCTAGGTTAGCTTCTCGTTGTACTACGTCAAGCATTGATTTGAGTAGTAGTAGAGGGGTTCTCTTTCTGTTATTCCCTAATAATGGATACTCCCTGGAAGTGATGTCATAGATTTGGGCATCAATAACGCCCATCCATTTGGGATTTTAAATGATAAAATGCAAGTGGCATCAGCGTTGTGGTAAGAAAGAGGGTACTCCCTTAAGTCAGGGCTTTTCAACCTTTTTACCGATTGTACCACTTTTAGGATATGGCAATATTCGAGTACCACCTAGCAAGGTGTCAAAAACTTGGTGACCAAAAAAAAAAAACCTGTTCAAAGTTGCAATTGCACTGAAATGGCTTATGACCATTTTTCACACTTATGACCATTGCAGCAACAGGGTCATGTGATTTATATTTGGATGCTTGGCAACTGATTCATATTTATGATGGTCACAGTGTCCCAGGGTCATGTGATCCCCTTCTGCAACCTTTTGACAAGCAAAGTCAATGGCAGAGCTGCTGGTGGCCAACTGCTAAGGCGGGACTTCCCTCCCTCCCTTCCCTGCCTTCCTTTTTCTCATTCTCATCTCCTTCTGAAGGAAGAATTTGAACCCTCCCCCTATATTTTCCCTCTTCCATATATTGATCAAACAAGGAAAGGCCTCCAGAGATAGAAAAGACAAGCTGCTGAGTGAACTAGCTTAAAAAGGCACTTCCCCTTTAAGAATTAGCTACTGGCTAGAAAGGAAAGTAAGGAGCCCAGCTGGCACTTAAAGAAGAAGAAAAAATGTAAGTACTGGCTGCTGGCTAAGGCAGCCTCCCCAAATGGCTCCATTCATAAGTAAAATCTACAGCTCCAGAGGACTCTCTCACTGTAAGTCTTTGCCTGTGCTGGCTCTTTCCCTCCCCCACTACACTTGGCTAGGCAGGGCTGTGTACCACCTGCCACTCATTAATATACCACAAGTGGTACGCGTACCACAGGTTGAAAAGCCCTGCCTTAAGTAACTATATGACACCTGCAATTCATTCAAATTCCTTGAATTTGGGTCAACACAGGCCTCTTCTTACAAAAAGCCTTTTGAGTGGGCAAAAAAATTAAAGATTTGTTGAAAAGATTGATACAGTTTGGTGGGTTTGTTAGGCTAGTAACAAACACACACCCTTTTTTTTTTTTTTTTGAAGCACACGACTTCAGAAATTTAAAATTTGTTTAGATGCAGTACCGGAGAACGAATCAAATTTAGATGAAAGAAAGTATTAACATTCTCATCCACAGGTTTTTCTCCTACACAGTTCCCACCTCAAACTGTTTTTTGGGTGAAATTCATCTGGAGATGGGTTTGCTTTACCCCTGAAAATGTCTACGGGAAGTCTTGACTCAATCCACAGTAAACGGGCCTTGGTGCACGGAAGAAAGACGCTGGATGACTCCTGTTTTTCCTCAAAAAACCTCAGATCAAATCAGCCCTCTCGTTGGAATTTTCAACACAGTACAATACGCATGCTTGCAAAAACAAGAGGGTGACCTTTCTAAATTACTGTAGCAAACCCTGAGGAATTCAGGAAGATGCTCTGATGTCTACGCTGGGTGCTCTACTCTGTATTAGTTATGTGGATGAAATTAGAAGCAGAAGCATCTCGCAGCTTCGGGGATGGAGACAGAGAGTCGAATTCCCCTCCCCCACCCCCTAGAAAATCATTTTCGTCAGAAGCCCAGCAGGCGAAGGAATAGATTAGGAAGAATCTTCTTCCTGCTGTCTGCAGTTCCAGTTCTCCCTGGAATCCCTTTTAGGTGGCAAATTGCATTTTTTTTTAAAAGTGTGCCTTAATTTCAATCACATCACCATTAAGGTCTCATTAATTTGGGCCTCACCCTGTTCTTCCAGAAGTTTTGTTAGCATAATGACTTCAAGAACATCTCTACTGCTTCCCAAACTTGACGAGTTGAGAGAAAGGTAAATTAGATTACAGACAGAAGCTTTTCCAGGGCATGCTTCTTTTTTGCATGACAGGTATACTTGCCTTTGATTTAATATGGCTTCCTTCCTTCCTTCCTTCCTTCCTTCCTTCCTTCCTTCCTTCCTTCCTTCCTTCCTTCCTTCCTTCCTTCCTTCCATCCATCCATCCATCCATCCATCCTTCCTCAATCCAGCTTGCTATCATGTATCTAGTAACCAGGAGCTCTGTCAATGGCTAGAGATACTACTGCATTTGTTAGCAAGTGAGACCCAATTATCTTACGAATTACAGCTCGTTCACTCATTCTTTCATTTTCTCATTCATAGACACGAAAAGGCTCTTAGTTACCATGAAAAGGAGAGAAGCACATACAACCTACAGTTAAAGCGCATAAAGGACTCCTTTGGTGGTACAAAAGGCACAATGCCTGGTCTTAGAGCAGATGACTTCCAGGGCAGAATTCAACAGATCTAAGGAACAGGGCAATCTCTTCTTAGCTTTTTTGTTTCCTTTTCATAGGTTTGGTGAAATGCTTGCTAAGGGCTGACGCTATGCTATTTGTTCATCATCTGAACCAGTTCACAGGTGTGACTTTGGGTGTAGAACCCAAGATATGTGGTGCTGAATGCCCTAGTGAATAGGGAGGTCCATATAAGCCTCTCCCTTGATGCTGGTACTTTGAGATTCTGCTCTTTGATAATGCTAAGATATCTAGCTTCAACTCTGTGGCTGTGTTCACCATCAGTCATCACCCAATTGACTTAGGCACCTAGAACCCAAAATTCCTTATTTTGTGTGGTTTTTAGAGAAACCTCTCAGTCTGACCATGATTGTTAAACACTGAGAGTGCATTCTGAGGTGGGAACAAGACAAAAATAATCATATAATCCCTAGAACAAAACCATATCACAATACTACTTCTAAGCCATGATTGCTGTGTTCACACATCGTGGTAAGCCAAAACAAGCACATCCTGCTACAACTTAATGGAATAACAGAATAACAAAATAACAGAGTTGGAAGGGACCTTGGAGGTCTTCTAGTCCAACCCCAGGCAGGAAACCCTATGCCATTTCAGACAAATTGTTGTCCAATCCTTTCTTAAAAAACCTCCAGTGTGGAGCACCCACAATTTCTGGAGACAAGTTGCTCCATTGATTGATTGTCCTCATGGCCAGGAGATTTCTCCTTAGTTCTAAGTTGGTTCTCTCTTTGGTTAGTTTCCATCCCTCGCTTTTTGTCCTGCCTTCAGGTGCTTTGGGGACTGGGTATGATTGACTGGGTACACAAATAGATGTTTGATTTGGGTTTAGCCAAGGTGCTTTATAAAATGGGATTATGGCTTAATGGTGGTCGTGTGGTGGAGATGGCCTGGACTGTTCAATTTTCTAGTTGAACAACTCCAGCGAAAAGATAAGGAGCTCCAAGCAAATGCTCTTTTTAAAAATAAATAAAGAAAACCATAATCAAATCAAAATATATCATTGCTACACGACCAGGATTTTGAGAATCTCACAAGAAACTGACACTCATTAATACCTCAACAGTCCCATTCCGAAGGAACAATATGAAATGTAAATTTGAAGCACTATGTAGTCTATAATTTGGGGGGGGGGAAAGGCATATGGAAACTGTAGTCCCAAAAAGACAGCTCCTACGACTTAATAAAAGTAAGCTGTTTTTTTTTTTAAATCTAAACATTTTGAAATGTGAAAGAATAAAAGAAAATGGGGGCTCTGTGGGAGCTCCTTCAGCCATTTTGAACTTCCACGCTGAAACCAGAGAAGACAAGAACAATATTGCTGTGCTCGTTTGTGAGCAGAGTCTTCCCTAAATTGGGATGATGGCAACTTGTGTGGAAGTTTGCACCGTTCGCTGGGATGGTTGTCAAAGGCAATTTTGAAAGGCTGCCCCGAGGAAGCCTTGCCTTTGAAATGTTGTACGAAGGAGGCATAATGAACTACACATCCACATTGTGAAAAATGGCAGAAACAGTGAGTTTTCTAGACTTGCGGCATTGTACAGAAGGATGAATTTTGAAAAAAAGCTTTTTGCCAGATTAATTCTGAAGAGAAAGAGAGAGTTCTTTTATCTCAGCCGCAGCTTTACAAGCTGATCTCATGCACACTAAATTCTTTAAAAAAAAGAAAAGAAAAGAAATACCCTAGGAAGAAAAAGACAAGGGCAAACCACTTCTAAAACTGTTGCCCAGAAAACTGCAGGGGTCAGTCTAGGCCAGGGGTAGGCAACCTTGGCTCTTTTATGACTCGTGGACTTCAACTCCCAGAATTCCTGAGCCAGCATGGCTCAGCTTGGAAAACTCTCCCTTTCCCCTCAGCATGGCTGGCTCAGGAATTCTGGGAGTTGAAGTCCACGAGTCATAAAAGAGCCAAGGTTGCCTACCCCTGGTCTAGGCAGTTAGCAGGAGTCAACCCTAACGCAAAGTCACCACCCACACAAACACACACATACAAATGGAACAAATCAATCTTCTGTGGAGATCCCTAAAGACA
The DNA here is from genome assembly GCA_023970755.1 of Azemiops feae. Lineage (NCBI taxonomy): Eukaryota > Metazoa > Chordata > Lepidosauria > Squamata > Viperidae > Azemiops > Azemiops feae. The sequence continues at coordinate 421,397 of JALGBA010004139.1, read as the reverse complement.
GTCCCACCCTGGTTCCCCAAAAGCCTAAGACTACCTCTGTTCCTTGGGTAACATCCCATTTCTTTGGGTTTCACCAGTGAGGAATTTTTATATCCATCGTTTGCTGTCGGAGTAACCCAAGCTACTGTTGTTAGCCAACTCTACCATCAGCAGTAATAGTATTTCTAAGGCAGAGATATGAGAAGAAAATATCTATGGTTGGTTCTGCCAGCTGCTATCATTACCCAGATGTTTCTCATCACCCAGAAGCCTAATTTAAGTCACAAAGCAGAATTGGAGCAATAAACAGCTATTACCGGACTCTATCAAATCTCTAAGAGATGGGTACATTTTCCTGAGATGATTGGGTGCATGTACAGCAGGCGTACATGCAATTAAAACTTCACACAGGACAACTGAGATGCTGAGACCACATCACAATTCATACACAGAAATGTCTTCTATGTACAAATTTGCTAGCCTATGCAATTTAGATCTCTGTTCCATAAGAATTCTACTACCTGCAGTGAAGACCTTGGTCGGTAGATCTTCTAAGGCCAAAGAGAGAAGGAGAACTTCAACTAGAACAACAACTGTCATCCTTCAAGGAAAGCATGTGCAGCCATTTGTAGTTGCAAATATATTTCAACAATTACAGACAATGGGAGCTTGGGCACCGGAATCTCAGGGTTCAAAACTCAACAAAAGCCAACCTGTGTTAGCACTATGGAAACTTTGGTAAAACAAATAAGCCAGATCATAAACCAAAGGCCCTGTTTATAAGAAGACATCCAGGAAGGCGGAGATATGACAACAAGAGAAGAGATTTCTCTTCTCCAGACCACCACAACTAAACTAGAACAAAACAAAAGTGAAGCCAGTAGCCAATTCCAACAACGCAATTGCATCTGCCTTAAGACAGGTAAAAAACTGAGCTTCTAAATATTTGCAAACGGACAAACATTTCACTCTAGTAGCAAAAGCAGTCCTGTGTGCTCACACTGCAGTATGGTGAGAAGATCGATCCAACTAAATTTGTTGGGAATGGATTAAATTTCCCCCTTTGATTTAGTTTCTGCAATGACACCCTTTGGTTGTCTTACGCATAATATTGGAACGACAACGTTTGTGCACCTCCATTGAAACCAACGCCAATCATCCCAGCATCATCCCAGTAAATGCTTGTTAAAACTGCAACCCAAGAGTAGGGCAAAGCACATGCAGGCTGGTTTGTTGAGTCTTTCTGGCAAAGTTAGCCCATCACAACCCATGGGAGATCCTTCCACCAAAACCTCTCATCAAGTGCTCCTTGGAATTACAATAAGTTCTCATCTGGTCTGCTTTGGACATCTGGTTAAACCAAAAGCACGTTTGTATTTTAGTGATTTGAGTAGAAGTAGTAGGGGTTTTTTTTAAGGGTCAAAAATCTAATGGGCATAAAAAAAATCCAATTAATGCTAGTTCTTGTTATCGGTAAATAGAAGGCCAGAAGGTAGCTAATTGCCTACCTTGATCTTCTCAAGGCATCCTCATCTGGATCTTGCACTGCAGATGAAAAATTGGTAATGTTAGAAGGAGAAGCATCAGGCAAGACGTTCGAATGGAGAATGGAACCTTACTACAGTTTGCGGAGAAGAACTACATCTTACTCTCACGGGGACGGGCTCCCTCTATAGGGGAAATCTATCGGAATCTCTCAGCATCTTTCATTTTATCTAGAAAGTATCCATGCCTTCCAGTTTAGATTATGGTCATGTTTCCCAATGGAGCTTATTTGAGGAATGTGGGGGACAAAGTAGGTGTTATATTCGTTCGGTAGCTAAGGCCACTGTGTCACAGTTTTCAAAGAGAAGTTTTAATCTGAATCCTCTCTGCATTTCCTACCTTGCTTTGCCAATCTCAAAAGTCTCCCCCCCCAAATAAGATTTTAGGAAAGTGGATCTATACTGGTGTTATTGTCACAGGTGACCTGATATTTGATCTGACCAATCCCAAAGCAGGGAGTGCTTAATAATTGTGAAAAATAAGAATAAACTGAACGGCAGAAGGGCTGTTTTGCCTTTCACTCATGGGAGTTGGTGACAAATTCATTCTTTAGCAACAGATGGTTGATGGATAATGCTGTTCATCTGGAATGCTTAAACCATGTTTAATCCAGACAGCCCTACCAAAAAGTGGATTATTTGGAGGCTTGGCTGTGAGGTTTCAGACCAGAGTCCAGCATGGATATTGCATTGGTCTTAAAAACTTCTGCAACTTGTTGTAACCACCACTGATATCATGACTTAGTTTGAAATTTGGAATCTTGTTGTTGGAGTGGAACATGCTTTAGTCTGTATGAACGGCTATTGTTTTGATTGGGAAGACTTTCTTTCCTTGACTCTTTTCTGATCTAATTTCGGCATAGATTTTTTTTTCCTGCACAGTATAGACACAGAGGTCAAAATGATGCTGCCTAGGTCTTCTTAATTGGGCTGAGAAGCGACCTTCAGCCAGTTCTCCTGAACTCTTCAGAATGTTAGGTCATGATCTTCTGAAATGTTATATATTTGGCCCCGCAGGAACTATAAAACCTTCAGTCATTTTTTCAGTAGACTTCAGTATCAGAAGAAGGCAGAGGGACCAGTTATCTACACTTCTGAAAATGAGCGCCGTCAAATATGGGCAAAACCAAACTATATCCTGAAATTTTAAGAAACTCAAAAGAAGGAGATCTTCCTATCCTCTCTCGTCTTCACCCACTCCCAAGCCTCTTCAAAGTGTCAGGTGACTTGGTGAACAAGGAGAATCACACCAAATTTGGTAGATCACTTCTTGGTTTGAGGAAATTCCTTCATCTTATAGGACTTTCCTGTGTCTGCACCGGGAATCTACAATGGTTTAGGGCAGGGGTGTCAAACTCGCAACGTCACATGACGTGTCACGACGTATTGCGACTTTTTTTTGCCATTGCCGGCAACGGGGTGGGTGCGGTTTTGCTATGATGCATCCGGCCTATGGGCCGGCAGTTTGACACCCCTGGTTTAGGGGGACTATTTAAGTGGGAACCCAGAATGTTGTAGAGAGGAGGCAGAATGAGAAACACAAGTTTGTCAATTTCCTTCACGTTGCCTTAGCTTAGGAGGTAGGGCTAAATCTTTAGTTCAGATGCTCGCTGGATAGTAGTATATCAACCCTAATCACTGTTTTTGAGTTGAGCAGTTCAGAAGGTAGGACAAAAAATGACCTGGATGAGAATTGATTATGATCAGGTAGACAAGGAATCGATTCCTGAAAATCAACAGAATTGTTTTCCCATTCACCATGAGACCAGAGCCTCATTTTGAATCTTCTTTTGTTGTCTTTGTTTACAAGGAAATTGTCATGATCTATAGGGTAAACCAAGCCAAGTCAAATCATATGAAATGTTTAATACGGTCATAGACCAGCGCAGTTCTATAGATAGGTTTTCTGCCCAAATTATGGTGTGTGGTTGTGTACCATCTTGCAGAACACTAGATTTTGCTGTTCCAGTGATAAAATCTAGGCTCAATATTGTGATATTTTGAAGGACTGCACTTGAAATTTTGATTATCTGAATGCCGCAAAATAGAATACAAAAATGCTTTAAAACAAAGGTAGCAAAACCTTGGGTTTACAGTTGCCCGTTTAAATGCAAGCAACACATTTTTAATTAGGATTTCACCCTCAAATAAACAACATGAATTGTATCCAATGCAGTCTGGACAATTGATTTAATTTACATCATTTGCCTCAGTCGATGCAAATGAATGCGAATGATATAATTACATCAATTACGTCACTCCATTGTGACAATGTACCTCAATTATGTAATTATGCAAATGCTGTAATTTACTTCAAGTTGCCTGTGGAAAGGAGCCGATGTATCTCAGGAACATTCTATCTCAATCTCCTAAAAGCTGCCTATTTCTATCTACCTTCCATTGTCATCTCTTCGTGAATGTATGGAGTTTTCATTGCAAATAACTACATTCTTACAAAATACTTTCAGCATTCAACCGCTAACTCAATCAAAACTCCTTGGTGGTTTTGTTACGATCACAATAATTGTTTCCAAGTTGTCTTTGGATGTTAAAGATCTCTGCCTCCTTTCTCTGTGGGCCAAGGAGCCCTCAGCAGCTCTGACCGAAGTCACCTAGTGTCCGAAGTTGTGTTCTGTGCTCCAGCTGCAAATTCTCTAACAGAAAATCCTGCTTTCTCTCCAACAATTTTCCTTGGAGGAATAGATAGGCAAGATGGATTTTGATATTTCCACAACACAGTTTATGATGCAAAGTTGGTTGCAGTCTGGGCAAAACTGGGATGTTTGTGAGCTAATTCTAACTTTCTAGGAGGGTTAAGGGGTCGGATCAATGCTGTTTTTGATGTTTTCACAATATCCTAATGTTCTATTGACCCAATTAAGTATATTGTGTGAACAGGACTACTGTGTGCAATTTCATCAAGCCTCAGAAGTATTACAGAGAAAGTAAGATGGTGGTATGGGGTCCTTGGTGCTCTGTGACCTTAGTTGTTTCCTTGCAGATGTTTCATTACCAGACTAGGTGACATCATCAGTGCTAGAAGGGAGTTCACACTGTAGATGTTACCTACTCTGGTAAGGGAACGTCTGCAAGGAAAGAACTAAGCTCAGAGAGCACCAAGGACTCTACAGTTCAACCCTGAGCTACACACATATTGTCTTCTACAAGATGGTGGTAATCCAACAGTTCTTGCTTCCTCTCAACCTGGCACCACTGCTTCTTCTCTACCGTCTTTGCTTTCCTACCTGAGGCTGGCATTTGCTTCTCTGGGAGGACAAACAACGTGGTTGATAGTGCCAATGAAAAGCAACCTCAACAATGCCCTTTCAGATCTGGTAGTGATTCACAGTGAATTACAAGCAAAAGTGGCCGTTCCTTAAGAACCGTAATTCAGCTTTCCTTTGAAACTGGGGACTTGCCTTCTTCCTTCTTTTCTTTATGACAATGAACTCTCCCCACCCTCCCTTTTTTTTTTCCAGTGGGGCTACAATAGCACTGCTGACTTGACATCTTCAGGGACTTCTTGAAAAGTTGTATTGCCTTCATATTCTGTGATGGTGTTCCATTTCTGTTGCAATACTGCGATAGTGTTCTCATTTCTGTGGCACAGTAGTTCTGAACCGCTAAATAAATACCTGGTTATGAGGCAAGATATAAATATTGCAGAATACAGCCTGAAAAAGTATAATAAATTGGAGGGACAAAAAGGCTCTCCTAAGATTATTGCCCCTTAGAGTTAAGGATTCAGTAAAAGGATTTTTATTTTATAACAGAGACCTGGAGGCCTAACCTAGAGAAGACTATCTATCTATCTATCTGTCTGTCTGTCTGTCTGTCTGTCTGTCTGTCTGTCTGTCTGTCTGTCCGTCCATCTTTCTGTCTGTCTGTCTGTCTGTCTGTCTGTCTGTCTGTCTGTCTGTCTGTCTGTCTGTGTCTGTCTGTCTGTCTGTCTGTCTGTCTGTCTGTCTGTCTGTCTATCTATCTATCTATCTATCTATCTATCTATCTATCTATCTATCTATCTATCTATCTATCTATCTATCTATCTATCTATCTATCTATCTATCTATCTATCTATCTATCTATCTATCTATCTCTATCTGTCTGTCTGTCCATCTAACCATCTCTATCATTATATCTATATCTATATCATCTATCTATCTGTCTGTCTGTCTGTCCATCTGTCCATCTTTGTCTATCTGTCTGTCTGTCTGTCTGTCTGTCTCTGTCTCTGTCTCTCTCTCTCTGTCTCTCTCTGTCTCTCTCTCTCTGTCTCTCTCTCTGTCTCTCTGTCTCTCTCTCTCTCTCTCTCTCTCTGTATGTCTTTCTGTTTGTCTGTCCATCTGTTTATCTTTCTTGGTGTGTGTTGTGTGTGTATAAGCAAGCAAGCACCGATAGCTGATACCCAACGGAGTGAGGAGAAAGGAAGGTTTCCACGAAAGAGGTGAACTGGGCATCCCAGCTGGACTTACTGTACTCAGTTCCTGTCATCTGAGCAAGGACTCGGAAGGATTTTGACTGCAAGTTGGAAGATCGACGGCTCCAATCATCCAGCTCATCTTCAGACTTGTTTTGAGTTTTAAGCACAGCCTGATAGACTGGAGAGGCACTGTCTACATGAGGGTCTTTAACAGGAAGGTTACTGCAATGCAGAAAGTAACATGCACTGTAACATGGCTAATGAGATCGGGCCCGCCCTCCCCCAACATCCTGGCTGACGTTTAGCCTCAGATCCACAATTTCTTCTCCTTAGCCACAGAAATGAAGTACTTATTTGTGAAACAAGCAGATACAAGGAAGCCATGATGCAAAGTTGCCTTTCTCTTCACAGGAAGGATGGAGACTATCGTTATCTAGAACACGTATCACACAAAGAGAAGTAATCTGGACAGGACACCTCTTCACCACATTGGACAAGTAAAATTTACCCGTTCATTTATCTGCCTGGCTTGCAACTTTCCGAAATATTTCAACCATCATAGCAGTTCAGGGAATGGCATAGGATTGCTCAAAATTCCAGGAAGCTGCTGATCTTTTTCCACTACTTAGACAATGATTGAGTTAAAAATTGGAACTTTTCCAGGAAGTAGATGATTTTCCCAAAGCCTTTTCACCAAGAGAACGCTGCCAAGACTTTACAATCTCATCAGCTCCCTCCTCATTGGCACCGCTTGGAGGAGGAAGTGTGATTTTAATACTGCATCTGATTGGTGTTTGAGAGGCCTTGACAATGAGTTCTATAATGAAAAGGCTTTCTGTATTGGGTTAAGACTACTCTTCTCTTCTTCTGATTGGTTTGTGGTGTCCCTACAAAATGCTTACCCCATCATGGATCCAATTAAGTATGTTGTCTGGATAGGATTTCCATGTGACTGTTTATGAGGTTTCAGGATCTGCAGACCAGCAGAGACCACAGTGTGAAGCCACATCTATGTAGGATACCCTTATGTGAAACTATCACTAGCACATGATCCTAAGAGGTTGAATAGAGTTATATTGAGTGGACTTCCTAGGGCTACATCTTTATGGTTGCTTCATGGACTGGGGATGGAGATTGAGATTCAATGCCACATTTCATTTCATAATTCCCACTCTCCTTCATGATCTTTGTTCTCCATGGACAATAACAGGCTTCTTCTGCCACCTCCCCAATATATAGTAGTCTCCCGTTACAACTGAACAACTGATCAGATATACACCAAAAGGCAGTCAGCTACTTCTGAAACCCATAGCAAAAGCCATAGGGAGGTTGGTCAAGGTCCATGTTGCCTAGAAATTATAGCAGCTTAAATGTAACACTTAGAAATCACAGAGGTGGGAGAACAATTGAACAATTTGAAAAACTATTCTCAGTAGTAGTATTTGCACCAAGAAAGCATCATCAACCCACCCACTACAGTCTCAGGATGACACACTAAATGACTTGAAGGAAAAGATAATTTTCAATTTGCATCATCAAAACAGTGCAATGTTCACAAGAAAAGGATTAGGTGAATGAAAAATGGCATCAAGCAGACCTGGTAGAATAAGAATGTTGGCGAATCCTACAGATGTTGGTGAAGCCTCATAAACTGCAGTCAAGTCAGTCAATTGGTTGATGGGAATCATATCATAGTTCAACAACATCTGGAGAGTCAGAGGTCTTCTCATCACGTGCCTTGCTGGAGCTATCATACGTATCTCATCTAGCATTCTGTTTCTAACAGTGACCAAGCCAAATGTCTGTTGAAGCTCCCAAGCAGATAATGATTATGACAGAATTCGCCATATCATTTCTCAGCATCACAAAGTCTTGCGAAATATTGGCTCTGAACAATGATCATTCTTTGCTCCATGCATTTATCTAATCTGCCTTTAAACATGTCCTCACCTTGTGTTAACAAACATCGAAGTTCTCCTCAAGAGAACTTTGCTGTGTTTATTATTGGCTGTTATTTTCTTAAGAGAATAATAGCCAACAATAGATGTCAGATAGTTCCCCGTATTAATTATATCACTGACAGTTGATTACTTAAACTAGAGAGTTAATAATATCAGAGGTTACATAGGAGGGGGGAAAGTCCATATACTTGATGCAAATAGTAGAATATATTTTAGAATTCTGGTCTGAGTACTGATTTTATGTGTGCTAGCACCAGAATATAAATTAACACACTGCATTAAATGTTCCAAAAGTGCTTTTTCAAGAGGCAACTGGACTTTCTTGTTTTTCTTTGAAGACGTTCTGCTTCTCATCCAAGAAGCTTCTTCAGCTCTGCTCTGCTTGGATGAGAAGCAAAACGTCTTCAAAAAAAAAATAAGGAAGTCCAGTTGCCTCTTGAAAAAGCATCTTTGGGACAGCCATGACCTGGATGACTGAGAATCTCCACAGAGGAATATTTAATGCAGTGTGTTAAGCTATGTCCTGGTGCTAGCACACATAAAAACCTATTAAGATTGACAGAAAACAACAAAGCCTAAATGGAATTGGAATGAACTGAATCTGTGAACATAAATCTTTCATAGGAGACATGGACACTACATTGTCCAAGCGAGCCTGCATGGGAAGCTGTGAATTTAGAAGGGAAAAGGAAAAATGCATTTCTTGTGCAGCACAATAGGAAAGGAGAAGATGCTAATAAAAAAAACAACAACAGCCAGCTCAACAAATGAAAAAAAGAAAAGCAAACCATATCGATGGTTGAAACGGAGGACAAAATATATTTAGTAACATCCGTGACAATCCACACAAATGTTGCATTTGCCCAGAGAGACAGAGATCTCTGGTGAAATTCCTGGGAAACTCATGGGACAAAAAAGTAATTCTTGAATACAATCCAAAGTGCAAGAAAACACAATGAACATGTGGGTGTCTCTAAGAACTGATCGTGTATGGAAAAACCTCCTCGACCACAAATAAGATTTGGTCCAGAGATGACCTTAAAGAAGTCTGATCTGGGAATGACCTTGGAATGGTGAATTCTCACTTTCCCTTTCTCCATTAACTCCCTTTCGCTTCTTTTGATCAGGATTAAATGCAGACTCGGTCATATTTAAAACAGATCCACTGAAATTAGTGAGGGACAAGGTGATTCATCATTACCTTTAAGTTTTGTGGATTTTAGCGAATCTTTTCTGAAGCAGCTCTGGTTCTACTACATGGATTTTACTTCTGTTACTAATATGTCACTCTGCACGGATCTCCAAAACGTATTTATTGACTTACTCCAGTTTATATGTCATGCCTGTCCAAAGACTGGGAGTAGCTTTCAATCACATGCAAAATATGGAGAAATATGGTAAGAACCAAGAACAGAAATAATTTAAACCATCACTGTTATGTAACTGCAAGATTAATTTTCAGAATCTACAGTATATAACATATCAAGGGATCAAGTTGGCTAACGCTACCTAAGAGGACATTTTTTTTGTACTCCAGGACTCCAAATCTTTCTGGCAAGAGAGGGTCTTATTAAATGGCAGAACATTTTTGTCTACAGTCTATACTTCAGATCTAAAGTGAAATTTCTCAGAAAGCTGCTCTACATGATTACTAACACTTGTGCAAATCTGAGGTGGCTTCTGACAACCACATGCCTATAAATCCTTTCATAATACACGAAGCTTAAACCAGCGAACCAACTTTTCATGCCCATTGGTTGGAATTTCACTGAAGCTACTGGAGTTTTGTGGAATATGGGTTCCTTCTTGGGATTCATTGTCCCGGTGAGCCAGTATTTCAATCTAGTCTGATTAGTCCTTAAGAAATCTCTCTGAAGCATTGCCACCAAATACGAGCCCATTCAGATTGATGTAAATGACTGAAGTTGAGATCATAAAAGAAGACCTCAACTTAAGACTGGTCATTGGATTCTTGTTTGGAGTTACAACGGCCTCGGAAAAGATGCCTTATCCCTTGTAAAGTACCTGCAGGGCCAGTGGTGGGATTCAAATATGTGAACAACTGGTTCTCTGTGTGGATGCCGCTTCCGGAAGTCCATTCTGGGCCCGGGCAACAAAAAATTAGCTACCGGTTCTGCTGAACTGGTGCAAACCAGCTGAATCCCACCACTGCTGCAGGCATCCTAAAATCTCTCTCTCTCTCTCTCTCTCTCTCTCTCACACACACACACACACACACACAAACACACAAACACACACACAGAGAGAGACACAGACACAAAGAGAGAGAGATACACACAGAGAGATACACTTACAGAGACACATTCATATCGTTGCATTCTGGGCACTTGACAACCAGCTCACATTTACAACTGGTTGCAGCATCCTGTGGTCACGTGACCACGATTTGCATCTTTTTAAGCCAGTTTCCAATGTTTTGGGGTTTTTTTTGCCAATTTCTGGCAAAAAAAATAAATACATACCCATTCTGGAGAATGGATGTGGAGTTACAACCCTGTAATTTACTTAAATGACCACTGCAAAAATGGTTCTAAAATTGGGTCCAGACATGTGAGTACCTCGGCTTAGGACCGTCACGGTTAACCCTAACCCAAAGTGACAAAAACAGGATTTGTTACATTGCATTAGACTCTGATGAAATTATTTTGAAATAATTTCCTTCGTTTCGGGTTAGTGTCGAAGTTTGCGTGTTTAATTCCTCTAAAATAAACAAGCACGGAGAGAAGTGGATGACAAACAACAGTAGGAAAAAATAACCTTGCATTCTACAGAGGTGGAGAAATGCATGTAGTATTTATGCCAGTGGGGATTCAATGAGTCATGTCTTCCAAACTCAGAGAAAAGCCAGGAGTGATTGGGGGTCCATAATTACATGATGCTGGGAGAAGCAATACGAATTAGTATGAGAAATCAGTGAAAATGCAAAGGAATGTGTCAGAGAGGAGAAAAAGAAGAAGAAAAGGAATGGTTACCAGTGAAAAGGAGAGTAAGGGAGTAAATGAACACTTCACAACTGAAATAAGCTGGCTAGACATATTATTATAAGTGCAAGAGCCATGTTGACTCTGGAGTTTCCAAAGGTTTCTAATGTATACATAAAATAAAGGCAAGAGAGGTCGGGTATGCAAAAACAGCACTAATTAGGAGGTCCCAATGGTGCTTTGTCAAAAGGCAACTTTGGACTTTGTTTTTCCTTGAAGATGTTTTGCTTCTCACCCAAGATCTTTCTTCAGTTCTTCACTTCTTCATTTCAGCAGAACTGAAGAAGCTTCTTGTGTGAGAAGCGAAATTCTTCAAGGAAAAACCAAGTCCATTGGCCTTTTGAAAAAGCACCTTTGGATCAGCCACGACCTGGATGACTGGCACTCTCCACACACACATTCGTACTAATGAGAACTTTGCTTCCAGAACCAGAATTATACAGTTAAGAACAATAACCCAACCCGTTCAAACAACTGTTCTTTTTTTTTTTTTTTTTTGCAAAAACACCATTGATGCCACATATTAACCCAGGATTAATTGACATTAGCAATATTAATATTGATATTAACAATATCATGGGCGTGAAGCCATGAGTCAGAGAGGCACTGCCATCCCAGTTCGGTTTTTATGATTTGCCTTAGATTGCGCTCCAGTTCTGAGACGCAAATGGTCCCTGATTTGAATAATTTTGCTGTCAAGGACAACAGCAAATCTGCCGATAGCTGTTTGCATGCAAATGCTGTGCGCGAGGAATACATGGTGGGAATGCAACGCCGAGTTGATTCCCTCACTTAGAAAGATGTTCCTTTCCGTGCAAGTTAAGAGACAAATTGACTTGGTACTATGGAGGAGAAACCCTGGAGAATAAGCCTCCAAATTCATACACAGCCAATGTGCATTTACATCTATATAGACAGGCAGATATCTTTCTTTGGCTCAAGCATTGTGAAATCTTGAGCAAAACTAATTACAATGTTCTGCTTGGAATCAAGCTCTAAATATATACATATCCTTTGTCCCAAATTACAGAGATTGCTACAGGTTTTTTTTCTCTTCAAAAACCCTCACTTAGAGAAATATTCATGCTTCTGATTGTCCTTGAAATAAAAATGTTCACAGAAGCAACATTAGCATTTGGTACTAAAATCGTTTCCCAAGGGCTGCATAATATCAACATTTGTGCTAAAACAGGACAAAAGGAAATAGTGACTAGGAAGCTTCTCGTCCTCAAAGACACCAGAGGCATCTCTTCCTATTCCACATTGGTTGCAAGGGGCACACATTTTTTAAAATTGAAAGGAATAATAAAGTTATACCATTGCACAATCATTGTTTCTGGCTATCCTCCTTTCTCCGTGTCAAAAGTGAGAGGGAGGTCACATGAAAGGAAGCTATGAATGGGAAACCACTCAAAGATACACAAAGTAGCTGCAGAGAAGAATGGGTGGGTGGGTGGGTGGGTGGGTGGATGGATGAATGGAAGAATGGATGGGAAGATGGATGGATAGAAGAATGGATGGATGGAACAATGGATGGAAGAATGGATGGAACAATGGATGGATGGATGGAACAATGGATGAATATATGAAAGGATGTATGGATGGGAGGATGGGAGGATGGATGGAAGAATGGATGGAAGAATGGATGGACAGATGAAAGGAGAGTGAATGGAAGGATGGATGAATGGATAGATGTAAGGATAGATGTATGTATGTATGTATGTATGTATGTATGTATGGATGGATGGATGGATGGATGGGAGGACGGATGAATGGATGGATGGATGGAAGAATGAATGGATAGATGTAAGGATGTATGTATGTATGTATGTATGTATGGATGGATGGATGGATGGATGGGAGGATGGATGGATAGATGAGAGTGAATGGAAGGATGGATGGATGGATAGATGTAAGGATGGATGGATGGATGGATAGATGAAAGGATGGGTGAATGGAAGGATGGATGAATGGATAGATGTAAGGATGGTTGGATGGGTGAATGGATGAATGGAAGGATGGATGAATAGAAGAAAGGATGGATAAATGGAAGGATGAATGAATGAATGGAGATATATCTAGAAATGCAATGAAGAGAAATGGTGGAGATTTCCTTCCCATGAGTACTGGATAGCCATCCCAATTAGAGAATAAATTTCAAGATAAGCTATTAAGAAAGCACATGTGCACAACATGTCTAAAATGTAAAATAAGCAAATCTGTTCATTTCATTGGAATACCACAAAAACATTCTTTGCTTTCCCATAAAGCTTTAACTGTCAATAATGCTAGCTTTTATCTACCTTTAAATTTTAAATGCAACATAAGAGTTGGTTTAATGACTGAGTTTGTTAATAGACTGGTAAAATAAATAAACAGATATGATAGGGTGAGACTCCAATCTTGGCAGTTGTAGTCCACAGAAGGATTGTTTTTTTTGTTTTTTTTTAAAGCTTTTAGTATAACAATTGTATCAGAATGCCAGAGGAGATTTTATGGCTGGTTCTTGGCTGTTTCATTCTTACCTTACTTATGGGGACATTTTTATTGTTTTATATTTCAGGTTGTATAGCAGATGTTTATCGTTACATCACCTGGGGGAAATTTTAATTGTTCCCACAATGCCACCGTGTGTCTGCTCGGATTTGGCCGAGAACAAATCCAATAAATGAAAGAATATGTTATGAGAAAATGGGAGGCAGGAGAAATTTATAACAAGGGAAGACAAAGGAGGCAGAACATTGTTTTTATGCCATGGCTTACAGTCTCTGTCTTTTTAACTATTTCTCCAACTCTATTGAATATAGGACATAGAGCAGTGATGGCGAACCTTTTAGAGACCGAGTGCCCAAACTGCAACCCCAAACCCACTTATGCATCGTCGAGTGCCGGGTGGGTGTGGCCCATTGGCTGGGTGTGGCCCATTGGATGGCGCGTGGCCCATTGGGTGGGCGTGGCCCATTGGGTGGGCGTGGCCCATTGGGTGGGCATGGCTGTGGTGGTAACGGCAGACTGGGTGGGACTAAAAAGTTCAATCAATCAATTCCATCTTTGCAAGATTTTTTTTTTCCGTGAGAAGTTGAAATTCATTGATTGAACCTTTTTTTTTTTTTGCACACGGTGGCAAGTGAAAAGGTTTTATAAAACCCAGCTGGAGGCCTAGGACTGGGGCGATGGTGCGCGTGCCCACAGAGAGGGCTCTGAGTGCCACCTCTGGCACCCATGCCATAGGTTCGCCACCACTGACATAGAATAATAAGGGTTGGAAGAGTCCTTAGATGTCATCTAGTTTGACCACCTGCCCATGGCAGGAGACCGTATACCATTCCGGGGCAAATGGTTTCCCAATCTCTTCTTGAAAACCTCCATCGATGGAGCACCCACAACTTCTGAAGGCAAGCCCTTCCACTGGTTAATTGCTCTCGCTATCAGAAAAAACTCTCCTTAGTTCTAGGTTGCTTCTCTCTTTGATAAGATGGAAACGTATCCATTGGTTACTTCTTGTCCAGCCCTCACGTGCTTTGTAGGATAAGCCAATCCTTTCTTCTCTGTGACAGCCCTTCAAATATCGCAAGACTGTTCTCGTGTCACCCCTAGCCCTTCTCTTTTGCGTAGCTTTAGAAAGACTGAGTGGTGAGCCCACTGCCCTGTTGGTGTGGCTTTAGGAGAATATTGGTGTTGGTGTTAGAGGAAGGAATGGAACAAGTAGGGTATCTTGCAAAACATCTGGAGATGCTTTCAAAGGATTTCCTGACCCGCGATGGTAGTGGCCAACTTGCTCCATCAACTCATCCCTCCTCTGAGATCCAAAGAGTTGCATGGAATAACGGGAGGGAGGGAAGACTTGTAACACATACAGCATGCACATATAGAAAGAAAGGGATCTTACCCAGTAAATTCACCACCCTGGGCCTGAGCTTGGCCTGCAATGGCATCCATGATAGCATCTTGAGAATACATGCTGATGGGGGTGTTATATTGGGCATGAATGATGGTGGCTTTGCCCCCGGGGCCTTTCACCTCTATGGGTTTGTGCGTGGACAGAGCGGAGTCCTTCAGGACGTTGGGGTTGAAACGTTCCATATACTCTGTGCTGGGATGGAGGAAGTGAGGAATCGGGAAGTGCGGGAGAAAAAGAAGGAAGGGTGAAAAGATTGAGGAGGGGGAAAGAAAAGATTTAGGAGCAGAGGGGAATATTTTCACACCCACACCCACAAACACACACACGGTGCTTTGGGTTTGATCACAGGCAAGAAGAGTAGCATTCAACAAGCAGCAAAGAGTAAGCACACAACTTTTCTTGGACATTTGTCTGATGCTTTTCTAACTGAAAGATAAAAAAATAATAAGGGACTGATGCAGCCGGTAAGCACCTCTGTGAATGATCTGCTGTAATTTAATCCATGTTAGAAGGTGCATCTCTGCTGGCCCAGGAATCACAAAGTGATTCTCCTGCCCTCCAAGTGGACTTGGAAAAATCTGGATTTGATGGCCGAAGCTCAGCCCTGGATAGTGGTGTCAGCCCCTTGAGGCAGGCTAAATCAGGAAACAAACACCACAAACAATGCTAGAACCTACTTTATGGATCTAGAATTGAATAGAATAGAATAGAATAGAATAGAATAGAATAGAATAGAATAGAATAGAATAGAATAGAATAAGAATGAATAGAATAGAATAGAATAAGAATGAATAGAATAGAATAGAATAGAATAGAATAGAATAGAATAGAATAAGAATGAATAGAATAGAATAGAATAGAATAGAATAGAACAGAATAGAATAGAATAAGAATGAATAGAATAGAATAGAATAAGAATGAATAGAATAGAATAGAATAGAATAGAATAAGAATGAATAGAATAGAATAGAATAGAATAGAATAGAATAAGAATGAATAGAATAGAATAGAATAGAATAGAATAGAATAGAATAGAATAGAATAGAATAGAATAGAATAGAATAGAATAGAATAGAATAGAATAGAATAGAATAGACTTGGAAGTCTTCTAGTCCAGCCCCCTGCTCAAGCAGGAAAACTAATACCATCTCAGACAAGTGACTGTCCAGTCTCTTCTTAAAAACCTCCAGTGATGGAGCTCCCATGATTTCTGGAGGCAAGCTGTTCCACTGGTTAATTGTCCTCACTATTAAGAAGTTTCTCCTTAATTCCAGGTTGCTTCTCTCTTTGATCAGTTTCCAACCGTTGTTTCTTGTCCTGCCCTCTGGTGCTTTGGAGAATAGTTTGATGCCCTCTTCTTTGTGGCAGCCCCTCAAATACTGGAACACTGCTATCATGTCTCCCCTGTTTCTTCTTTTCTTTAGACTAGCCAAACCCAAGTCCTGCAGCCGTTCTTCGTATGTTTTAGTCTCCAGGCCTTGGATCATCTTAGTTGGTCTTCTCTGAACTTTTTCCAAGGTCTCAACATCTTTTTTGTAGTCTGGTGACCAAAATTGGTTGCAGCATTCCAGGTGTGGTCTCAGTATGGTTTTTATAAAGCGGTACTAATACTATTAATCTTGAGAACCAAGTGAGTCAATTTGGAATTTCTTCTACAGCTTTTCTTAGATATTTGTGTAGCACATGCTGCTTATTTTCTTCAAAGCTCTCTCAAGACTCTTGTACAAGTAGTAAACTTAGCATGCAGTCATGAAATGGCCCTCTGTATAATGATGGCAGCAGAGAGAAGCAGAAAACTCTTTATGGCCAACTAGTGACCATTGCGGGGTTTTGCATCTTAATTCTTATATTCCTACTGACGGACTATCGTGGATTGACTTTTCTTCGTGTGAAATTTCAAAAATTAGAAGTTTTGTCTTAATAGATTGGCATTTAGCAAGGCTCCCTGAGGCCCGCCATTCAGAAATGCTCAAATACAAATGGCAGCAATGTGTATAAATGAAGCCACTGGGTGTTTATGGACTTAGAGCCATAGGATAAGAGAAACAGCACCAATGTTTGTCTTCTTCAGAGCTTCCAAAGGTTGGGAAGTCTTTCAGGATACATCTTTGCTTAGCAGAAGGAGGCCTTCCTAAGGGGAGCATCATGACTCCAAAAACAATGCATGCACTCCAGGAGAACAACACCCAAAGCAAGAACCTCAACATGCATTGAGGTCTAAAGCACCACATTTACAGAAACACCTCGATTGGGGCCAAAGCAGGTCAGCCTCCTCACAACGCACCTCACAAATTGAAGCACCACACTCGGCCATGGACACTGATTTTTACAGCCATTACAAGCCCCCCTTTGATTAGTTTGCCCCCCTTTTTTCTGCCCAGACGCATGGGAGGAATTTGAAGCCATTGACTCCCATAGAAGTAGGATGGCAACCTATGACCATCCAGCTTTGATTTTTGTAGCCTTCTGCTAAAAATTGACCACAGAGCTTTCCTCCCTTTTGGGGAAAAAGAAAACCCATGACATTTATCTTGAAGTTCTAAAAAAACTCTGCATCATACAAAAAAAAAACAAAGAATTTTTCCCCCCATGCTCCTCTCCACACCAGCTTTACTCACTACTGTGGGTTCTGGTGTCCTTAGTGAGGCTCTTGGTCATGAAAGATTTGTAAGAGATGCACAGGACGTTTTCGTGTATAGATGATTGTTTCATAGATCATCAAACCTTGGAGCCAATGGAGATACCCTGATCCAGAATGTTCTTCTGGAAACATGCTTTGGATGAAAAAGGCCCTTCCAGACAAAGGAATACGTTTGCAATAAATTCTGCCCAAAATGTCTCCTAAATTTGGTTTATTCTTGGAACAGACTCTGGGGGAATGCCCTTCTGATATGACGCTGGGCACCCCAATAGACCGTTAAAGAACATTCCACTTGCAAGCAGATAGAACAGGAGCACAAGGAACCAGAACATGCTGTCCCAAGAAAATGGACATCACCAAGCATTTAACACTGACACACTCTTGAATACTAACTTGGTCACAGGATTGGTTATGACCTAGAGGAAAGGAAAAAAAAGAAGATCAGACCAGTAGATTCCCACATGTTTCTTTTAACCAGAAGAGATAAAAAAGTATTAAGCAGGCATCTCAGTCTAAGAAAGAAAGAAAGAAAGAAAGAAAGAAAGAAAGAAAGAAAGAAAGAAAGAAAGAAAGAAAGAAAGAAAGAAAGAAAGAAAGAAAGAAAGAAAGAAAGAAAGATAAAGGAAGGAAGAAAAACAGAGAGAGAGAGAGAAAGAAAGAAAGAAAGAAAGAAAGAAAGAAAGAAAGAAAGAAGGAAAGAAAGAGAAAGGAAACAAAAGAAACACAGAGAAAGAGGAAGGAAGGAAGATAAAGAAAGAAAGAAAGAAAGAAAGTAAGAAAGATAAAGGAAGGAAGAAAAACAGAGAGAGAGAAAGAAAGAAAGAAAGAAAGAGAAAGAAGGAAAGAAAGAGAAAGGAAACAAAAGAAACATAGAGAAAGAGGAAGGAAGGAAGAGAAAGAAAGAAAGAAAGAAAGAAAGAAAGAAAGAAAGAAAGAAAGAAAGAAAGAAAGAAAGAAAGAAAGAAAGAACAATGTGATGAAGAGGAGGAAATATGGGCACCAGGGCTTATCTGCTTCAATTTGTGGATGTTTGGCCCAAACCTGTGCATTGCTAGACAGACTGCTATCTTTGATATGAAATGGTCTCTGAAAACAGTGCATGATTCAAAGCAATGAAAGTACTAAATATTCTGGGACTCAATATGCTTTCTCAAGCCACTACACTTTCCTATAAATGGACTAAAACTAGCTGAAAACACAACTAGTTTGCGCAAGAGCAACTCTTTAGTCAAAGCTCCAGAGATTTGCCCCACAACATAGCGAATCATGGAGGAAGCTTAGGAGACACCCAAGTCTCCTGTTAACCTCCATGGTTGAAATGAATTGAATACAGATGGGGGCGGGGGAGTGAAATTTGTTCTTCCTTCCCGATACCAGATTTGTTTGGTCTAGAAGTCTCAGTTATACCCACAGATTTCTCCCTTATAAATAAAGGACAGACTCCAATCTTATGGGGGAAAGTATAGATATGTGCTGTCAAGTGCAAAGCATCAGGACCACCTGTTAGATTGCAGCACAGATTTATTCTATACACAACAATCTGGTCGATTAAAGTTCAATACTCAACTGGCACCAGATAAAGGTCAACGGAATTCAGGAGGGGTTGGACCTGGACCATTTGTGGCAACGTAACAACTCTAAGCTTATAACGTGCTTAACTCAGCCCCCTAGTTCTGCCTACTCTTCTTTTATGCGTGCCTTCTTATTCCATCTTTCAAAATGGAAACTAGGTGTGCCCTCTCTCCTTGTGAATGGGGGAGTTCGTCTCCTGAAAGAAGAATTTAAAGCTTTCCTTGGGTCAAGATCAACTTCTAGTGACTTCATGGAAACATCTAACCATGGCAACCGCATAAAAATTGGCTTGCTGTGGCTTTCTTCCAAATGTCTGTTTTTAACCTCCCAATACAATCCGAGATTTCCCAGCCAAGTGCTGATCGTGGCTGACCCTGCTTAGTTTCATCAAGCTCAACCAAGATTGATGGGGTGCTGCATTAGATGTGACAGATGCATATGCTAAATTGGTGTCTACAATCACGGCTGGAGGAACAGGAAAATAAAGAGGGACTCTTGCTGTTCTCCAAACATCTCTCGCTTACAACTCTACTGATAACATATTTTTTTTTACAAATATCAAAACTCGCCATTGCCAAAAGATTTCAAACCTCTGGTTTAATCTTCTGATACCTTTAACCCTTTAACCCTTAAATAACCATTATAATGTTTATATATAGCATTTTTAGAGGACTTTACAACAATGCTAAATCAATACAATCAGAAAATGAGTTGGTCTAAACCACGGGTCGGCAACCCGCAGCTCCGGAGCCGCATGTGGCTCTTTGAGCCTTCTCCTGTGGCTCCCAGCTGCCATTTGCAGAGAGAGAGAGAGAGACAGAGAGAGGCACTTACGCTTCCCTTCTCTCTCTCTCTCTCTCTCTCTCTCTCTCTCTCTCTCTCTGTGCGTGTAAAAAAGACAGTGGCCTCATGCTGTTCTCGGACAAGCTGACAAGCTTATTGGGCGGGGCTCCTGCCTTTGCTGCGTCTCAGCAGGAAGCAGCAGAAAGCAGCAGCGCGCTCTCTCTCTCTCTCTCACACACACACTGAGTTGGGGAAGAGGACTGGCAGACCAAGGGCAGGAGAGAGCCAGTCCAATAAGAATGTGTGTCAGCTTGTCGGAGAACAGCGTGAAGCCAGCTTGCCAGGTGGGCAGAAGATCGGAGAGAGGGAGAGAGAGGGAGGGAGACAAAGAGAGGGAGAGAGAGAGAGAGAGAGAGAGAGAGAGAGAGAGAGAGAGAGAGAGAGAGAGAGAGAGAGAGAGAGAGAGAGAGAGAACTCATGCACAGCAGCCTCTATTTCTTTTTAATTAAACTCTTCAATCAAGCTTCCCCCCTCCTGTGCGCGCGCGTGCACAAGTTTTGCGGCTCCCAGTGTTTTCTTTTCTCTGAGAAACGGCTCCAAGTGGCTCTTTGAGTGTTTAATGTTGCTGACCCCTGGTCTAAACAATCATCAGTATAAGAACAGCTTTAAAATAAAATGCATGATATTAAAAGTTGTTGAAATAAACTTCTACCCTTCTTCTGTCTAGCTTAAGGAAATCAAAGCAAGACTATCTCGGAGCTTTACAAGATAAGGCAGGTTCTTCAGACTGAACCTTGAAATGAATATGCGGTCAGTTCAGTGGAAACAAGATCAGAGCTGACCACCGTTTGCTAATCTAAAGTATGCCAGCCATACCTTCAGCTATGTGAGGGTTAGGAGTTATTTTTAATTGCCGGTCTACAAGAGAACATTGGGAGAAATTCTCTCTCATTTGTATTTGCTCTATCTTCTTTAAACATTAAGCTACAGGTTTAACCTAGGGACCTTAAGGACAGGGATGGCTTAAAAGAAATCTTAATATATGTTAAAGAATATTAACACACATTCAAAGGGACGCTTAGCTCTTTGGTTCTTCAAGTCAAATGTGCAGATCCACAATCCAGATCAAGATAAGTGGCAGTAGGACAAGAGGACTGAATATCTCCCCTCATTTCTTGCTGCCTAATTTATGCCAGTAGCTCTTTCTTTACATGCACAGAGGTTTCTATTCTATTTTATGTTTCGAAGTTAAAGATCCACCATGGAGGAACGACGTAAATTAACCTTAAGAGGTGACAAATGGGCAAATAAAAATACGGTACTTCTGGAAACTGTCAGATTCTACTTTGGGCACATTATGTGAAGACTTAGCTTTCTGAGAAAGGGTCTAATGCTGGGAAAGCAAAGACAGGAAGAGGACAATTCAAGTAGTGGTTAATAATAATAATAATAATAATAATAATAATAATAATAATAATAATAATAATAATAATAATAATAATAATAATAATAATAATAATAATAATAATAATAATAATAATAATAATAATAATAACAGTGGTACCCATTGTCATCGGGGCACTGGGAACTATGTCCCAAAACTTTGCAAAATACATCAAGAAATTGCAGCTTCCTGCAATAACTCCAGCAATGTTACAAAAAACTGCGCTACTCGGAACATCTTATATTTTAAGAAGGTACCTGGTTGACACCTAGGATGCTGGTAGCAACCCGTGTCAACCATCAGCGCCAGCCAATTTGAATGTTCAGTTGACTGAGGTTCATGTTTAATGAATAATAATAATAATAATAATAATAATAATAATAATAATAATAATAATAATAATAATAATAATAATAATAATAATAATAATAATAATAATAATAATAATTCCCTCACATCTTCTTGAATTGAATGTTTTATGGCTTGTCTTGCCAGGGAGGCATGTTTAATAATCAGAATAAGTTGGAAGGGACCTTGGAGATCATCTAGTCCAGGGGTAGGCAACCTTGCCTCTTTTATGACTCGTGGACTTCAACTCCCAGAATTCCTGAGCATGGCTCAGCATGGTCATAAAAGAGCCAAGGTTGCCTACCCCTGATCTAGTCCAACCCCCTGCTCAGGCAGGAAACCCTATACCATTTTCAGACAAATGGTTGTCCAGTCTCTTCTTAAAAACTTCCAGTGTTGGAGCATTCACAACTTCTGGAGGCAGGTGGTTCCACTGGTTAATTGTTCTAACTGTCAGGAAGTTTCTCCTTGGTTCTGACATTACTGTGACAGTGATTGAACCATTGGGCGTCCTGATAGAACAGCTTATGGAGAAAATCTATCTGATTGCAAGGAATTGAAAATAACGATGGCCCATAATCAATCAATATAAAAACTGTCACCAATTGGGGTCCAGGAGAACCCCAAGCTCTATAACCATTCTTCAGAGTGCCTGTAATCCCACCCGCAATATGCTGTATGGACAGATCTTCTCTATCCTGACTGGATTCAGATTTAGTTTGCTCATTTCTGAGCTCCACTTGATACCGGCCTTGAGATTTGTTACTTCTCCTGCATCCAGTGAGAAGCAAGGCTGGATCTGATCCATGAATCAATGACATTTCCCTGCAAACCTCCAGATGTCCTTTCCCGGGAGTTTTATTTAGCAGCTGAATGCGCGCAAGAGAAGGTGGTGCCCCTTGGATCAAAAGCCCATGCAGATACCCAGAACCACCTTTTGGTATCAACTGACTGAAAGAAGATCCTGGAGACCTGATCCTATAACCCAGCCCTGCCAGGTACAGCAGAAAGATGCCACGGTTAATAGATCAAGCAACACTGAGGAGTTCAGGTGACACAAAACCCATGTCCCTCTTTCAATGTAGACCCGTCCGAGAAACCATGGCAGATAATTCAGTTTCCAAGCCCGGCTGAAAGCCCGATGAGAATAAATCTAATTAATGACCGCAATTGGAAACGTGACCACCGCTGACCAGGGGGATTTGGATGAGGGATTGCTAAAACTCAATAAGCTCTCTGCTCTCCAGTTTCAAGGAACAGCACTAGGTGAGCACCCAATGTAAATTTAAATAATTACGTTAAATTGGTGACCCCCTGAACTACTTCTGAGGATCAGTTCACATCTCAAATGAATTTTTCCACCAGGTCACACCGAGAGGGAAAGTGTAACCACCCAGTTCTCTGATGGGATATTCTATTAGTTTGTGCTTGACCAATTTATATTAGTCACAGTTTAAAGGTCCCTGCTTTTCAAAGGCGCTGGTGCTCCTATCCTGGGCCATGTAGTCTTCAATAAAACCTGGATTAGTAGAAATCAACCACAGCTTTATTTTCAGCCAGTTCACTCATGCTGCAAGGAACATCCTGGCTGGACTCAAAGTTATCTTATCAACCCGGAGGGAACGGGACATTCTGCTACAGGGAGGCAAATATACTCTGTACTAATGTGATGCACGATTTATTTAAGAGTTATTTTGTAAGCCAGATAGGACAGATCAATGCACAGAAATGCCGTTTTCGCTGGACTTCCTCGCCAAGCTTTAGTGGGCAAACCAGGATTGGGGTGTTGGGGAGGGGGGGGAGAACTTGTAATGCAGCAAGCCAGGTTTTCTTGCAACTTCATCAGGAAAGCAACAGTCCTCCTCGTTTTGTATCCAAATATATCTCCCTGTTACAGAAACTCCGAAAGATATATTAGGAACAAGTTGTACAGTAGTCAGTAAGCAGATGCCCAGTCCTACGTCCATATTTAGGAATGCCAAGGACAGCTGGGTGTCTGCTTACTGAGAAACAGTCAATGCACGAGTATCATTTTCCGTAACCGTTGCTACTGGCTGTTTTAAGCCTCTAAGCAATGCTTATGCAGGTAAAATAGCCCTTGCACGGAAGCCTTTAATAATATATCCTTGCATTCCAGAGGGGGAAACCCCGCCTCCACGGTATCTGGCTGGGCTTTCAGTAAACTCCACAGAGAAAATGTAGATGCTGTTCATACCAATCCTGTGTCTGTTATGGCCAGGGGGTCTTTGTGGTCACTTAAAAGTAGCCCTGCCAGGTACCGGATCTCAAGAAAAATAGGAAATATTTACTGGGAAATATGAGGAAGTTGAGATCTTGTCTCCATGTTTTCCCATCTTTCATTCGTTTCCACTGAACTTCAGTTACCCCATGCAATTTATACTCTAGGATTGCTGGGAAAGCTCTATTTTTCTCTCATTTGTCGAGAGCTTAGCACCACCAAGTAATTTGCCTCTGGGCCTGATCCATTATCCTGGGAAGGGACCATCTCCTCCGCCGTGCCATGCTATGCCATGCCATGCCACGCCACCAAGCATCTCCTCTGAGGAACTCCTGGTAGAACATAGGAGCCACCAAGTTTTTCCAACATTGGAAATGGAAAACTCCAGCCGGTCCATCAACCCCAGTAGTAATGGGAGCCAAAACCAAGAAAGAGAGGGGGAAAGATTACTCGTCAATATGAACATAACCTTCAGCCCTTCAGAAATCTTATGCAGATTCCTAAATAGCGCTGGTTGTGCACAGCTTAGAATGCCAGCATGTTCTTAGCTGCTGGTGCCCTTCAGACATGATGAACGTCACCCCACCCACTCCCAATCCCCCAAAGCTGGAGGACACCAGATTGGAGAAACGATCGCAGCCTTTCATACTTGGGACCACGGGCAGCCTATCTTCAAAGGTGACTTCTGTAGTTCTGATCTCAGCCCCTTCTCACAGTGTCATTCTGAGAATAGGTCAAGCCCACCTATGCAGGTGGCTCTTGCGTCAAGAGTCTTCTACTCCTTATTCTTTCATATTTAAAATCATTTGATATTGATAAAACATGTCATGGTAAATGGGTAAGAATGCGCCTTCAACTGCACCAGACTATATTTAGGAAAGGTATCTCCTATAACGGCCTTCTCCAAGGTGGCATCTCCAGAGGTATTGGGGCTCCAGCTGCCCAGTTGCCTTAGGCTAGCATATCTCCAACTTTATTAGAGGACAGAACAATAATTATTTTCTGTTTTGGAGTCTAAACAGCATTAGGATAGCTGCCGAGAGCCCAGGACCACTGATTATTCAAAAAGACCAGTGATTATTTCTGGAGCACCAACTTGGAGGATCTGGTTGTTGTTTTTTTTGCCAACGTACAGAATTGGGGGGTCTCTTTTTGAATCCCAGATGTTTCCAATGAAGAGAAAGGAATGGCTGTTTTGGCTGTATCTGCTTGGTCAGCTTTTCAAAGGCCACTGTTGGCCACCGTTGATCTAGATCAGGGGTAGGCAACCTTGGCTCTTTTATGACTTGTGGACTTCAACTCCCAGAATTCCTGAGCCAGCATGGCTCAGCTTGGAAACCTCTCCCTTTCCCCTCAGCATGGCTGGCTCAGGAATTCTGGGAGTTGAAGTCCACGAGTCATAAAAGAGCCAAGGTTGCCTACCCCTGATCTAGATGGTTTCAGCAAGGCAACTTCTTCAGATCGATTTAGTGAGGAATTAAAACGCCCCTCTCTGCAGAGAACATTCCCCATGGACCACGTGTGGCAGTTACTCGTTCACCCACCTCTTCCGACTGCATCGTTGCAAAACAAGCTTATGACATTTACCTACCCTCTAAGAAGTGCACCTTGGGAAGCTCTTCGGCTGAGACTTAGCTGATGCATCTCAGCCATTTCTTTTAGCGTCTCTGCTGAATAAAGACCAATGGGGTTGTTATATTGCCTGGCAGGGCTCAGCTGGTGCTTCGCTTTATTGTCCTCAGTAAAGACCGGGCCTGTTCTCGAACCTAAGTCAGATTTTGCTGGCGAGAGGTCAGGGGTCACAGACTGAGAGGAGGACATGGAAGATCTAAAGCTGGCACTCATTAAGAAGGAAGAGCTCTGGGACAGACTGGTCTCCTGTCTGCTGAGGTAGCCTGAATGCGCACCATTGCTGGCTAAAATGCTATTCCTGGCCCCCACTGAGTTGCTATTTAGGGGACTGAAGCTTCCTCGGTCGCCACTGATTTCCAAGACTGAATCCTGTAGAAGCAAATATACAGGCAAAAGGAAGGAAAGGGGGGGAAAAAAAGGAAGAAAGAAAGGAAAACGATCATAACATTCATGCAGAAAGGAGAAATCCCCAGCTCCGGCAATCTATACAAAGCAGTAAGGTTGCCAACCATTTATTTAAGCAAAAAAAAAAAAAAAAAGCAGTTATTTTATATTCTGAGCTGTCGGGACAGAATCGGTTAGCTCAGAAACCCAAAGAGGGTAAATCCAGCTGAGGACATTCCAAAGAAAATCTGGAATAGGTTGCCGTTTAGACACCAGGGGCAATCACTTGGTGTGGATATATCGTTTGACTTGTAGCCTGGCTGGCAACTTTACATGCATACAGGTAGCCCTTGACTTACAACAGTCTGTTTACCGCCCGTTCAAAGTTGCAACCGCACTGAAAAATGTGACTTACGACCGTTTTTCACACTTACGACCATCGCAGCCTCCCCAGGGTCACGTGATCAAAATTCAGACGCTTGGCAACTGGCATGTACTTAGGACGGTTGCAATGTCCCGGGGTCACGTGATCCCCTTTTGCCAACTTCTGACAAGCCAAGCCAATGGGGGAAGCTGCAGTGATTCATTTAACAACTGTGGCAAGGAAGGTCGTAAACTGGGGCAAAACTCAACA
This sequence comes from Azemiops feae, assembly GCA_023970755.1. Lineage (NCBI taxonomy): Eukaryota > Metazoa > Chordata > Lepidosauria > Squamata > Viperidae > Azemiops > Azemiops feae. The sequence goes on along the minus strand of JALGBA010004139.1, from coordinate 394,913 downwards.
GGTGTCTCGCTTAGCAAGAGAAATGTTGGGCTCCATGGTGGCTGTAAGTCGAGGTCTACTTGCGTTAGGCGTTTGCATCCAAACAAAGAAGCAACTTCAATAGACTTGCATTAGCCAAGCAAATGCAATTTACATCCCGAAGAGGGATGTAAATAAATCATCTCCAAACAGCTGCTATTATAGCTTATGTAACAGGCCGTCCACTGTGATTGCCAATTTGCTTGGCTGGACAGGACAGTGGACGCTTCAAGGAATCTGGATGGCTGGACAGCATTTGCATACGTGACAATGCCATAAACGAAGGAAGGAAAGGGCGAACGGGTTTATAGCCAGGTCTCTATATAATTAGTTCCAGATATAAAGGCTGCTGGCAAAGTTCATGCTGATCAAGGCCATTAAATACGCTGAGCAGAATAGGCTGCAAAGAAGAAGCTGTTAATAGACTGGGCCCAGGACATTGCTTTGACTTGAGCAAAGGAAAGAGGGTCATCTACAACAGAGGTCTCTAACCTTTTGGGCACCAGGGAACAGTGCCATGGAAAAAAGTTTTTTCTGTGGACCAGAGGAGTTGTGGTTTTGAATACCGCCTGCATCCCGAGGATGGAGCTTTGCTTGTTTGTACGGCCCGCTTGCTGACATGCTGCGGACCGTTGCCGGGGTTGGGGATCCTGATCTACAACACAGGAATCTTGATTCTGAGTCAGCAATTCTACCCTGGTTGCTCCCAATCTTTCTTTACCCCTTGGCCAAAGAGATAGAAATTATGATCAGATGTCCTCTTCATTACTGGTCATCTGGTCCCTCTTCATGATGAAAAGGTTTCGAAGGATGAATTCCAAGCTGCCCACTTCCACATAGCACCAATACACTGCAGGAAGAATTCACGTTCATAGCATCATCATCATCATCAGAGTTGGAAGAGACCTTGGAGGTCTTCTAGTCCAACCCCTGCTCAAGCAGGAGATCCTATACCATTCCAGACTAATGGATCTCCAATCTTTTCTTAAAAACCTCCAGTAATGGAGCACCCACAGCTTCTGAAGACAAACCATTCCACTGATTAATTGTTCTCACAGTCAGGAAATTTCTCCTTGGTTTTAGGTTGGTTCTCTCCTTGGTTAGTTAATTTCCATCCATTGTTTCTTGTTTTGCCTTCTGGTGTTTGGGAAAATAAGTTGACCCCCTCTTCTTAGTGGCAGCTCCTCAGATATTGGAATATAGGTGGAGCCATCAACCTAACCATTTTTATAAACTCCCAACGTTTAGATTCATGGAGAATTCTGAATGCTGGAATTAAGTTTCTCTCTGGGCTGACTTAAATAATAATAAAAAAAAGACATGAGACATCCTTTCAGCCTCCTGTCTCATCTTCGGTCTTTTAAAAGTCTTTAAACAATGGTAAATGTTCATTTTATCTCATTGCTTGTATCTCTGAGCCAGAGAACATATCTATTAAATTGCTCACTCTGAGGGTCTTTTGTATAAGAAGAAACTCAGAGGATCTTAGCGAGATAAGTGGAAGGTTATCTTGTCTCTGAAAATAGTCAGAAGGGTGGGCTATCCCACTTTGTTAATCTCTCATCCTGATTATTTGTGCAAACACCTATATCTACCCTTCATGCTTTTCCAGCTTTGAAAGCTCATCATTTTAGGATAAACGTCTGAAACACAAGAAAGGGACTCATTCTTTTTCTTCTCCTGCTGCTAGTTTTGAAAGTCAGAAGTCAACTCATAGCTTCCTTGCTCTGGTCAAGCTTTCAAGGAAACATTTTATCGACTCTTTTCTAGAGTTTTCATTAGAAATGCTGGTTTTAAATGTAATCCCTATTCTCTTCACATTATGCATTTTAATGCTAAGAAGGCTCCCTTCTTTGCTTGGCCTTGTTATTACTTCGTATTTACTGAATTACTTCAGTTATTTACTGAAGGATTCTTACCTCAATGATCAAGCAAAAAGATTCCCAGAAATGCCTACCTAAGGGGTCAATAGCAAATAAATGAATCCTTCTTCGGGATTTAGATGAGAAAGGAGGAATCACGTGATTCAAAACCCAAACAGAGATCGAGTACGAGATGATTTATCATGCAAAATCAGTCCACATTTACCAACATTCAATGGCTATCAGATTAACTTAGATAGAATTGAAAGGACTGTATTAATTTCAGCTTTCTAGCAAAGTTCCATCTGGGGGGGGGTCCTTGGTGCTCTCTGAGCTTTCTTGTTTTCTTGCAGATGTTTCATTACCCAAAGCAGGTAACATAATTCCATCTTTTCTTCACTTTGTCCAATAGAAACAATCTGATATATATCTAATCCTAACCCTAACCCTCATATCTATTCTACTTACTCAAGGCAATCATCTGTTTAAATAATTTGTTCTGGTCGAATTTGCCAAAAGGTCCCAAAGATACTTTTTTCCAAAAGGCAACTAGACTTTCTTGGGGTTTTTTTTTTCTTTGAAAATGTTTTTCTTCTCATCCAAGAAGCCTCTTCAATTCTATGTTTCCTCAGTTCTTCAATTAGAAATGAAGAAACTTCTTGGATGAGAAGCAAAAAGTTTTCAAAGGAAAAAAAAAACTAAGAATGTCCAGTTTCCTTTTGGAAAATGCACCTTTTGGACAACGATTGAGAATGATTGAGAATCTCCAGAGACAGTTGGCCAAAATATTGTGAAAGGACATTACAAGCTGTAAAGTCTCTGAGATGCTTTTAAGGAGAATTCACTCTCTTAAAGCCAGAGAACATAGAGTTTTCAACTTCTCCCATTTTGGTCCTTCACCCAGGGCGGAGATGGGAGAAACAAGAAAAAGTTCAGCAACTCAACAGTCTCTGTTGTCCAAACACTACACATAAAGCATGAGTTGGTTTCCATAATTGACTTAACTCTCTTTTTCTCCTTGAGTTCCTCCTCCTCCAACTATCAGAAGAAGCTACCGTAGATACAACAGCTAACAAAGACATCCAGAACTTGTAGACAATGAGTGTAACACTCAAAGATGGGAGTTCTTTTGAAAGTCTGAGGACACATTATTGCAAGTAGGAGGAAGAGAAGGGATTGGATGACAATTCTGTTCCTTTAGAAGGGCAAAATAGTCTTTGCCATGTGATACATTACAATATTGTGACTTTAATATCTCCCACTCAAAGGTCAGTCTCCCTGAAGAAAACCTTTATATCCAGAAAGGCAACATAAACAAAAGAAGCTATTAAACATCTACCTTTTGATGAGGGATCACGGGCATGGGGGAATCAATCCTCGGGGTGCTTGTCGGTATCGGAATTGGACGTTTTGATCTGGCAAGAACACGAGAAAAAAATTGGTTATTGAGCAGCTGACGGTTTCCCACATCTTTTAAATAATTTATTATATACCACTGCCAACACTGGCAGTGTTAATCTTTGCATCGGCCTTCCAGTTTTACTAATGAATCATCCATTTTTCCCCCCCTTTCAAATCTGGGCACGTGTGCTTAGGTCCTTTCATCCATTCATCTCCTTCTTCCAAACAGTACCAGGAGTTTCAAAATTGCAAATAAGAAGAAAGACTTCCATATCAGTACAAACACACACACACAAACATGAAGCCGGAGCCTTAAGTTGCATGAAAACAAGGAGAAGAGAAGATGAGGTCTAAGGAAGAACATTTCTTTAAATTCAATTTTCCGCAAGGCCATGGAGGAAACACAACTTCATTGGTTGGAAGAAATAACACACCAGGCCCATGTCCGTCATTATCTACTTCTTCTTTCCTTCTACTGGGTCATGATGTTGGCTGCTCACCCAACAATTGTCTGCTTAATTTCACATCTAGACCTTCTGACTGTACTAAGCCAACAGGCTAGGACACAGAGACGAAACTGGACAAAGCTATTTCTCAGAGGCTTCTGAATTCAAAATAAAATAAAATAGGGAAACTAGAGATGAAGAATAGATTAAGGTTGAACGAACATTGCAATATTTATCTTTCTTGTTTTATAGTCAGGATGTCCACAGGATAGAGTCTAAAAGTTTCTTTGATTGCACCATTGCAACTGCTATGTTTGACTGGTTTGCCCATACTCTGTGGATGCTCCTAGTTGGAGTTAAGGACGGACGCTAAATCGGGCCTCTTCTGATCCTGGGTTTTGAGCTGTAGAGGCAGGCAGATATGGGGGGGAAGGCATGACACGATCATGACATTAACATAGCTTGCAGCACCTGGCAATGTCTGTAAACTCTTTCTACTACACAGGTGTTTGAACTGAAAAACAGCTGTCAAGGTTCAGAGAGTTCAGAAAGGAAAATGTAAATTGCAGCTTCTTGGCAAAGCCTTTGTCGTGGTTCCGACAGATGGAACTCTTCCAAGAACTTCGAGGCGTTGTTTACCTTAAAGAATCTTTATTCGAGCAGCATAGCATCGGCACGTATACAGGCCAAGCCAAAATCTGAATTCCCCTCCCCTGAGCACATAGTATCAAAGCACAAATCCCTCCTCTAATTAACAGCCTAAATCACATTCTCCAATTAGTTTGAAATGCAGGCTTTCCCCCCAGTTCTTCAACCCGCCATTTCTTATCATCTCTTATTTCAAAAAACCTTGGTTCTCACACTGGTTACAATATTGTTATGTCTAACTAAACTCCCATGCGCATTCCTCCTCCTCCCCCCCAGTATCATCTAATTCTAACTCTAATTCTAAGAGTGAAACATAAGAAGGAAAATGGCTGCATCTCCATATGTTGTCAAAGCAAGAACATCCGATGTTAGCAGCGTTGACATCCTTACTCCATTCCTCTTTCTTCCCTTCCCTTTATTTCAAATGCTGATGTCAATTAACCCGAAGAGGCAATTAATATTGTCCTCAAATTCATAGATGGAATGAGAAAGAATGACTTGCTTGCTAATGCTTTGACGTCTGATTCCAGGATTTTGCAATTGTTCTCTCCTCTTATAAATAAAGAGGCTCACTTTAGAAATTAAATTTGCACCTCCCGTGTTACACCTACTCTATCTTCTTTAAGTGTCCACTAAGACAAATTCACCCTTTATCACTCAGATGTAGTGAAGCAGATGCCAAGGGTTTAGAGATTGCCTTTCTCATTTCATAGAGGCCTTCTCTGTAACGAGTCTTCTATTGGATCCTTCTGAGCAAGGGGAAGACCACATCTACCTCCAGGCAGTGCTTGTGGAATACCCTGTGCAGCACAACACCACTCTGAAGAAGGACAATGAAGTCCAGGGTGAATTAAATGGCCTCCAAATGGAATCAATGCGCATACAGTCCCCCAATGTGGTGTGTATGTCATGCTAAACCATGGTTTGCTTAAGCCTAACTTAGTGAATATAATGGCTGGTTTCCGAAACCATGGTTCACAAAGAGTATAAGATGGATTGTAATAAGATGGGTGTATTGGTGTGTACATGTGAACAGATACACAGACTTAACCAAGTGGTTCAAGGAGATCCAGTCTGACTAGAGCCATCAAACAAATATGATAAGATTGAACTTCAGGGAACGGTTCAGCCAAGCCACTTTTGAACTGAATATTTGAATTGAGTATTGAATTGATTATCTGCACAGCCCACACTGAGTCATCACACGTCTGGACAAACGCTTTTGAGAACCACCCTGTGGTAACACAAGTTAGACCTAGCACACTTTAACATGTATTCTGTTCAATGTGCTGGCAAATCCATAGCAATGCAAAGGACATAGACAGTATCCTTCACTGCTATTTAATAGAAGGGTACCAATCATGAATTTGTTGGCCTTATCAAGATTCCTCCACTGAACAAACCTACTTAAAGCTTGCAAAAAAAAACCAACCACCAGATATTCTATCTGCCAATGGTTGAATCAATTTCAAGTGCTAGAATGAGAAAGAAATTATTTCTTACTCACTTCTCAGCTGACTTGGAGCATTTCCCCCCCCCACTCATCAAATTCTCGCATTTATTCACTAACGTTTGAATGATTAACAAGATTCACCATCACAACAAGGAAGATATCCTTTCAAAACTGTTAAATCAAGAGTTACCCGTAAAGTAGTAAAGGTGGGATAAAAATCTAACAAATAACAAATAAGTCTTTCCTTCACTTATGAATCTGAATGCCATAACAGATCATAATTTATATGGATTTAGAAAGGGGTGCTAAGCAAATGCATTAGGTCCGAAAGAGCAACAGATACTGATTCTATTGTTAAGTCAATCCGTTGAACATAGTCAATCTTTGTTGTTGTTGGGAATAGTTTGTTTCCTACATCAATGGTGGACCATGTTGGAATTTTTCCATGGTTTGACAGCCCAACTGGGCTTATCACAGGTTTGCTGCAGCTATTTCATCAGTAGCTCTTTTACAACTTCTTTAACATGACAGCTGAGCCATGTTTGTGACAGAAACATCTCTCATGCTTAATTAACCATTCCTTGACACTTGGAACACAATAAAAATATATTGGCTCCAACAGTCTGTGCAAAACAGAGATCATTCATGCTCATCCGTCTGTATTGATGTCCTAACCACCAAAGAGAACCGTTCTCACAATCTAATAGGGACACTTACATCAATGCAGCTCTAGTACTTTTTGATCCAGTGTGTTTAAAAGACTTATAAGATGGAGAAGACAATTGATCAGCTATAGGTAGGGTTGGCAAGTCATATGATACTTGTTTTCTATTTATGGCAGCCTGATAGCTAAAGCCAGAAGATTTCCATCACTTCAATATCTTCAGTGTAAATATAAAGGCCATTATTCTGTACCTTTTGTCATTGTTTGTTTTTTATACTTAATTTTAATTCCATTTTTTCTCCATTTAACCTACCAGCTCCACTAAACACTCTCCATTTAGCTTTCTAATTTTTGGAGAGAAGGAAAGCCGAGGTCTAAACAAAGCACTACTTACTGTATTATTTTGATTTTTTACAAATGGCGCCACACTGAGAAGCATTATAATAAAGTAACCAGGACTGTAAAACTTTAAACAGCCACTAGATGGCAGGAAAGGAACATGTAGAAAACTGGCCTTGTTGCCTTCTAGTGGTTGCTTAGAATTTTGCAGCCCTAATGATTAAAAATGTTTCTGTTTGAGAGTTAACCATGCAGCTTTTTTTTTTTACTTTTAATCAATATTTATTTCTATATAAATAGGTGTAAAAAAAAAATAACCATCTCCCCCCATGCAAACACCAGTTTTGATGCTGCTACAGTAGCAATAGCTTTCGAAAAGCAAGAACAGCTGGCCTCTTGAGTTTTCAATTCAGCAAATTTGAAAAGCAAGCTAGGCTAATAAAAAGAAGTTCCAAATTCTATAGAAGCTACCGTATTGTAAATAATCCCCATGAAACTGTCAAGAGTCAGAATTGATAAAGGAAATGTCATTGCTGCAAGGAGCAATCCGGGAAAAGCATTTCTCTCTGGCAGTAGCAGAAGTCTGCATCTTAGATCTAATAAAAGTGGACCTCATATTTCTCCACTTTTTTTTTCCTATTCAGGGTGAAGGAGACCTTCTTGCAAAGTACCTTTCGTTGAATTTTTATGTGCTTTTTTAATAGATGCATCTCAATCTTCCTAAACTGGAAAATAAAAGCCTAAAATACCTGTATCTGCTCTTCATTTGAACCACTCTAGCTCTGTATCTAAGTCCATTTTCTACTACCAGAGAATCTTGCTCAGGAATTGACTTTAGGAGGAAATAAAACAAGCATCCCATCCTTTGGAAGCCTCTTGCTTGAGACACCAGAGATGGAGAACTTCAGACTTGAGGAGGCGACCAAGTCTTCTGAGCCAACCTGTCCAAATCCTTGAATTTGTCTCAGGCCAGGCTGCTTCCTGCTATCAGTGTGGCTCCACACAGTTTTGGATTTGGTTGTGTTCTCTGCTGAGGTGTGGACATTCTGAACGGTGGAACGCAGACGCGGACAAAAAAATGATTCTTCATTCTTATTATTAAGGCTACATGAACCTGGATTGCCACTAGACCAGTGTTTCCCATCTTTAGCCTTTTTAAGAGGTGCCAGAATACCCCAAGAAGCCCGTGCCTCTTAAAATGGGTAAAGTTATGTAACACTGCACTAGACAGTGGCTAAGCAAAAATTTGGCTGAGATCATCCAGTCACCTGGGTTTTTGCCACAGAGATCTGTGGAGCCTTTGAACCCGCTTTCCCAAAGACCAGCCTCATTCTCCAATGCCGAAATGACAGTGCAAACGTTTACTAATAGATCAGTTCACTTCAGGGCTGACCAAAGAAAGACTGACAGGTGTCTTTTAGATGTCATAAAACAGGTATCTCTCTGAGATGGTTGGTCAGCTTGCTTCTGTGCAGTATAACGGGGCCCAAAACATTAAATGGCATACTCCATTTAATCCTCCAGGGAAAGATTGAAGGCAAACGAGGTCCAGGCAGAAGAAGAACATCATGGCTTCAAAATCTAAGGGACTGGTTTGGACAAAACTCAGCCGCACTTTTTCGTGCGGCTGCTGATAAAAACAGGATCGCCAACATGATCGCCAACGTCCGACAACAGATATGGCAGAAGAAGAAGAAGAAGAAGAAGAAGAAGAAGAAGAAGAAGAAGAAGAAGAAGAAGAAGAAGAAGAAGAAGAAGAAGAAGAAGAAGAAGAAGAAGAAGAAGAAGAAGAAGAAGAAAAGAAGAAGAAGAAGAAGAAGAAGAAGAAAAGAAGAAGAAGAAGAAGAAGAAGAAAAGAAGAAGAAGAAGAAGAAGAAAAGAAGAAGAAGAAGAAGAAGAAGAAGAAGAAGAAGAAGAAGAAGAAGAAGAAGAAGAAGAAGAAGAAGAAGAAGAAGAAGAAGAAGAAGAAGAAGAAGAAACATTTCAGGTGGAACCTTTAAGCTACCTTGCAGAGAGAAAGCAAACAAGCATTGAATTCTTGTACGGATAGTAACTTATCTGACATACTTTTGAAGAGTAAGATTCAGGTTGTAGTTTGCTGATTTGATCATATTCTGGGCCTCTAGGTGAGTCAAGCCATCTGTGTTGACACCGTCAATGGCTACCACCATATCTCCCTGGCTCATCTGAGACTGGGCTGCCTTGCTGCCAGGGGTGATCTGTAAAAGAAAGACGAAGAGAAGGTCAAGAATATATCATAGGATTTAAACTTTATGTAATGAGTTAAAAAGGGGTTTTTAAAGATATGGATTGATTTATAAAATATATATTTGAAACGGAGCAGAATAAGAAATAGAATGTAACTGGGAAGTACAAATAGAACGGTTGGAATAATATGTACATTTTAGAAGCAATTTATATTTTACGAAATAAGGGAAATTGGATACCCGAAGTGTAAACTATATGTTTATTTAAGGCTAAATTGGAACATGGTAGTTGTAAGTTAGTTAAGCTTGAAAACAGGATTTGGCCTGATATAGGTGAAATATTATTGATATTTTTTTCTGATTGACTTAAATTCTATTTAGAAATGTACTAATTCGATTATGTTATATCAATTGAGGGAAATAGAGAGGGAACTTTTAAAGAATTAACTTGAATTGCATATGTATGATTATGTTTCTCCCTTTCTTTTATGGATGATTGATTACCCTATCTCCATGATGATTCTTAAACACTTTGATGTAAAACCAAAAAAACCCCAATAAAACTTGTTTAAAAAAAAAAAAGAATATGTGCCACCCATGTCTGGATTCACATCCCCTTGAGCAGGGGTCTGCAACCTTGACAACTTTAAGACTTGTGGACTTCAGCTCCCAGAATTCCTCAGCCAGCATAGCTGGCTGAGGAATTCTGGGAGCTGAAGTCCACAAGTCTTAAAGTTGTCAAGGTTGCAGACCCCTGCCCTAGAGAGTCGCCTTATATAATTGACAAGGACAGGTTTAAACCACACTCGGCACCCTGAGAGTGAGTTCTCTCTTCTTCTATTTTTTTTTTTTTTTGCAAGGCCCAAAATCAAAAGAAGACAAAATAGGAGTCAAAATAATACATATGCATCAACCAGGGGCTGAAAGACACAATGCTCCATCACTAATCTCCCTCCTCATAGACAAGGTAGGACATAGCTTCCACGGGGAAACAGTGGACATTTTGGAATAAGCCAGACTCAAAAATGCAAGAGAATTCACTCTGACCAAATGGCCATCAGCCAACACATAAACTTATTTATGGATCTATCAAAAGATGTAACCAAAGACGTGGAGATCTCTAACTCCACAGAGTCCCTCCCTGAGCGTAACCGATTTAATACAAAGATCTATCTTATCATTGGCCAACCAATGAATCTCGCTTCTCCACATCTCCTGCATGTTTGACGTTACCTACTGTGATAATAAAATATCTGGAATTAAAAACCCACCTCAGAAACCTCAAAACAGCACTGCACACCAACCCTGAGCTACAGTTCTTTTCTACTGTCATAACCTATTTCAGAATGATAGATGAATTCAAGAAATCAATGCATATTACAGTGAAAATCCGTTTCACGATCCTACCTTTCTCAATTCCTGCTAATAATTATGCTTTTGGGAAGTCTTAAACTGTATTAAACTGATGGTTATGCGAAAAAAGAAAAAATGGAATAGCCACAATCTACTCCACACGTTCTTCACATTCATCGCTCTTCTAGTTTTTTGAAAGAGGTGCACAGTTCAAGTCAAAGGATGTGTTTACACTAGTGCAGGGGTAGGCAACCTTGGCTCTTTTATGACTTGTGGACTTCAATTCCCAGAATTCCTGAGCCAGCCATGCTGAGGGAGAAAGGGAGAGGTTTCCAAGCTGAGCCATGCTGGCTCAGGAATTCTGGGAGTTGAAGTCCACCAGTCATAAAAGAGCCAAGGTTGCCTACCCCTGGACTAGTGCGTACGTTACAGTGTGCATAACTAATAGTTTCTGGAAATGAACAGGATCTGAGTTAGCAAGTGCAGCTTTCATGGACAAAATATATTTTGATGTCAGAGAATCATAACCCACGGGGTGAACTTTGGTCCATCCTGACCAGTATGTTTAGAGTAGCTTATATGTAAACTGAATTAAATAAATATCCATGCACCCACTGATAATTGCAGAGGAGAATTTCTGGGTGGGTTGTGCTTTGAAGAAAACTCATATTTCTATCAACAAGGGTTCCCTGAGAATGTGATCCTGAAGCCCTACTTAAATAGGGCTTGCATCTATTATACCTTATACACTTGAACCTTCAGTTTTAAAGCTTTGCTCTCCCTTGCTTGCACACATTTCGGTACACACAGAGGCACTTGTGATGAACGACAGGGTCTCTGCACCCAAAAGATTTTGCAGGCATTTAAAACAAGCATGGTGACAGTGATCAAAGACCCTTCTCCTTTTTACGTGTGCCTCATATGTGATGTATGTGAAAAGAGGCAGGACTTCAAGCAAGAGAGCCTGTAAATAAAACCCTACCCCAGGGGTAGGCCACCTTGGCTCTTTTATGACTCGTGGACTTCAACTCCCAGAATTCCTGAACCAGCATGGCTCAGCTTGGAAACCTCTCCCTTTCCCCTCAGCATGGCTGACTCAGGAATTCTGGGAGTTGAAGTCCACAAGTCATAAAAGAGCCAAGGTTGCCTACCCCTGCCCTACCCCTTTGACATGCCTCTCGACATATGTAAAAAGGTGGTGGGGTTTGGGTCACATAGTTGTGGCTTCTAATTGAACATTTATAGTCATCTTCTATGGCAATCCCTGAATATGCCTGTGTTGAATGAGCCAACAGACGAAGCCAATTTTTCTCACCGTACAGATCTGTTCCTTTTGAAATATGGTCCTCTGTTTAAACAATCAAACGCTCCATGCATAATGCAGTCAGTTCTTGATACTTGATGAAAAGCTGTGCAAATACATCATCCAGGTCACCCAACTCTGAGTTGGGGATGAAAAGAAAAACAAGTTGAGACAAATGACAACTTCCCAATATTGCTGGAAGGAGCAATCTAATTAGGGTTCAGCTGTCTCCAGCTTGGCTTCTGGCAACTTCAGAGTCACACCCACACACACTTCTCAGCAATGATACGAGAATGGTTTTCCATTCACCTTCAGTTTCATTTTATGTTTTAACTTCTCCGTCCAACGTACAGCCCTAGTAGAGTCTGTCAAGAGTTCATAAATCTAACACAAAATGGTATTCAGGAGCAATATTTTCTGTGGTCAGAATAGGGCTCATCTAACATAACTCTTCAGACATAAAAGGTTCTCCTGGCTTCATAGCTATGTTTACTTATCAAGAGAAGCAGTGATGTGTGAGCACAACTCGCACAGGGTCTTTGAAAAAGGGAGAGAGAGCCTCCCTCCCTCCCTCTAAGAATATATATTGCTCACATCTTGAAACATTGCTGTCCATCTTGTCTGAATAATGTTAACTATTCTGACTTGCTGATGTATTCAAATTCAGGAAAGCTGATGCGGGCTGATTCACACCTGCTCGTACTTATCGAGGATGAAGATTCATTGCTGAATCTTTGGGGAGGAGGAGGAGGAGGAGAAGAAGAAGAAGAAGAAGAAGAAGAAGAAGAAGAAGAAGAAGAAGAAGAAGAAGAAGGAGGAGGAGGAGGAGGAGGAGGAGGAGGAGGAGGAGGAGGAGGAGGAGGAGGAGAGGAGGAAGGAGAAGAAGAAGAAAGAAGAAGAAGAAGAGAAGAGAAGAGGAGGAGGAGGAGAAGGAGGAGAAGGAAGAAGGAGAAGAGAAGAAGAGGAAGAGGAGGAGGAGGAGGAGGAGGAGAGGAGGAGGAGAAGAAGAAGAAGAAGAAGAAGAAGAAGAAGAAGAAGAAGAAGAGGAGGAGGAGGAGAAGGAGGAGGAGGAGGAGAAGAAGGAGAAGAAGAAGAAGAGGAAGAGGAGGAGGAGGAGGAGGGGTAGTCACATGGATTTCAGTATAGATAATTGACTAATCAATGTAGAACTAATACAATCAAACTGAAAAATTATGTCCTATAAACTTCATGTCTTTTCATTCACCTAACTTTTGTGATGATTCCTCCCATGAAACTGGAGGAAGACAAAGTCAAGATAAGAAGCTTCACCATCCTTGGCCGTATCCATGAATCAATCCCAAAGGATGCAAAATATGGCTATTTTGCAGAACAGGTATTGTATTCTAGTTGTGGTGAGTTGCCAACCTCTTTTCAGAGGAATCTCTGCAAAATCTCGGTTTTGCAATCACTGCCCATTTCCTTCTATGGGGAGATCTAAATTCCTTACATACACATTCTAAATATAGGCTTCCAGACTCTCAAGGAAAAAACCCATGTGGTAGTACAGCAACTTTCATGTCTTTATCTATTCCTGGGTTGCTGTAGACTCTGAAACTATTGGTGTAAGATATGTTTGACACATATCACACTCAACAGCTCCTGAAAGGAATTATTCATCATAATTCCTGCTCAGGTAGGTGGTTCCATTAACGGTGCTCAGATGGGTTATTTAATCTAGATTGCAAAACTCCTGATGGTCAGAAAAGCATTAGAGAATCTTGAGGTCCAAATCTGATAGCCATATATAGGCAAGCAACGTTTCTCTTGAATTCGCGAAACTGAAAAAGCTTGGCTTAGTTCAAAGATGAAAACATCGCCTCATCTATCCCAAGCTTCATGTTGAAAGAGCAGCAGGTTAGAAATAAATCCTATTAAAGATAGATGAATTTCAACTGGTTGGTAGTTGAGTGATCTAAGCAAACTCCTTTGAGATTCAGCGGGATAATCTCCAAGTAAATAATAGTCTTTCCCCTCCCTTACATTTTTCCAGGGTCCCTGGGACACTGTGATGACTTCTCAGTATTTTGACAAAGTCCACAAGAGCTGAAACATCCAGAAAAGCGATTAACGCTGGCCAGAAAAGCAAAGTGAAGAGTAGCTGAAGAGAACACACTTTAAGCAAAGAGAATAACTTACTAAAATTAGATCCTAATTGATTTCCACTATCTGTTTCTGAGGAAGCCCAAAGCACGTGACTGGGACCAGCACAAAGAACACTTGGATAATCAACAGTAAGCGATTGTTCCAAAGCACTGTGACAGATAAGACAGTGCCAGTTCAGCTGTACTGGGAGGATTGTGGAAGGTGGGACAACACACTCTTGTTCCAATCTAGAAGTCAGAGCTTCAAGAAGTAACCTGCTTTAATAATAATAATAATAATAATAAAGTTGGAAGGGACCTTGGAGGTCATCTAGTCCAACCCCCTGCTCAGGCAGGAAACCCTATACCATTTCAGACAAATGGCTGTCCAGTCTCTTCTTAAAAACTTCCAGTGTTGGAGCATTCACTGCTTCTGGAGGCAGGTTGTTCCACTGGTTAATTGTTCTGTCAGGAAGTTTCTCCTGTAGTTCTAGGTTGCTTCTCTCCTTGATTAGTTTCCATCCGTTGCTTCTTGTCCTGCCTTCAGGCGCTTTGGAGAATAGCTTGACTCCCTCTTCTTTGTGGCAACCCCTGAGATATTGGAACACTGCTATCATGTCCCCCCTCGTCCTTCTCTTCATTAAACTAGACATACCCAATTCCATCAACCTTTCCTTATATCTTTTTAACCTCCAGTCCCCTAATCATCTTTGTTGCTCTTCTCTGTACTCTTTCTAGAGTCTCAACGTCTTTTTTACATCATGGTGACCAAAACTGGATGCAGTATTCCAAGTGTGGCCTTACCAAGGCCTTGTAAAGTGGTATTAACACTTCACTTGATCTTGATTCTATCCCTCTGTTAATGCAGCCTAGCACTGTGTTGGCCTTTTTGGCAGCTGCAGCACACGGCTGGCTCCTGTTTAAGTGATTGTCCACTAGGACTCCGAGGTCCCTCTCACAGTTACTGCTATTGAGCAAGGTACCCCCTATACTATACCTGTTTTTTTTTTGCCTAAATGTAGAACCTTACTTTTTTCACTTTCTATTGTTATTATTAACTTTCTATCAATTAATCTGCAACCTGGTTCCTAAAATGAATTACTTTCCTTGCATCTTGCTGCCATCAAATAAAATATCTACGGGTAAGCTGAACCATTTCAGTCTGCAGATGTGAGTTTCTGGAGTTGGATGCTCATCTGTATGGAAAACATCTGGAGAACTTGCAAAATGGGCACTCGTAAAGTGGAAATTGCTGGCTGGTTGCTCCATATCATTGTATTGCATTCCTTTGGCGAATCAGTAAAAAAATCAAAGCTGGTTGCATGTTCATTAGCAAATATGGAATATCTGTCATCAGTAAAATGCTGCTTTGAACCTCATAGCAAAGAGATCTGTAGCTGGAGAAGGAACTGCTCCTAGTTTTCCTTTCATATCATGTATGTGAAAGTGTAAGACTTTCAACATCTCATTTTGTCCTTTACGAAGTGTTCCAAAATGTTGGCAACCGGAGAACACTTCAATCAAATTCCATTAGCAGATCAGTTGCCAACGTATTTATTGAATAGGCACCGAACTCTTTGCAGTGATTATATTCAGCATTAAACTTGGCTCACTGGAGAAAGCAAGTATGGTTTGGAAGAGTTAGTGTTAAAAGGAAACCAGGCCACCAAAGAACACAATGGCTGGACACTATCAAAGTTGACACCGGCCAAAGCAAAGAACTCAACTCAAAGAAGCCGTGCAAGATCGGAAGAGGTGGAGAGTCCTGGCCCATAGAATCACTTGATCAAGTCGGACACAACTGAATAGATAACCTCATCATCATCATTAAACTTAGCAGAAGTCTAGTGACCATTTACTTATTAATACTTATCAGACAATTACTCAGTTTATGTAACATGTTAAACTTTATCCTGGTTTGTTTAAACTTGGCTTAGTATGTTGTATGAAGCCAAGCCATTGTTGCAGGTTATGGTTTATGGCTTAGTGCAATGTTTAGACCAGGGGTAGGCAACCTTGACTCTTTTATGACTCGTGGAGCATGGCTGGCTCAGGAATTCTGGGAGTTGAAGTCCACGAGTCATAAAAGAGCCAAGGTTGCCTACCCCTGGTTTAGACAAACCTTTGTGACTTATTAGGCAAATAATGGCTTAAAGCCATGAGCCCTGGTGGTTAGAATGCAGTAGTGCAGGCTACTTCTGCTGACCGCCAGCTGCCAGCAGTTTGGCAGTTTGATCCTGACCGGCTCAAGGTTGACTCAGCCTTCCATCCTTCTGAGGTCAGTAAAATGGGGACCCAGATTGTTGGGGGCAACATGCTGACTCTGTAAACTGCTTAGAGAGGGTTGTAAAGCATTGTGAAGTGGTGTATAAGTCTAAGTGCTATTGCTATTCCACCTGACTGATGGCCACAAATAACAATTTACCGAAGTATTCCAGACAGAGCTGAGTTTCTATACTTCTAGCCAAATGAAAAGGATTTTACCATATTCTTGGTGCGAGCTGGTGGCCATAAGCTAGCAGGAATGATCAAAGCTTCATGTATTTTATCTTTTCCCCCTATTTTTAATTTTGGAGAACATGAAAAGAAAGTTGTGAAGGAGATCACAAGGTCTGCAGCCTTCACAACTGTCGCAATAAAGCGAGTTGTTGCATATTTTTAAAAGCTTGACCTGGAACCACCCACTATGAAATTCATGATAAAAAATGATCACTTGCCGCCAACGAAATCTGAACATTTACTAAGCTTCTTTTATCTTCCATTTTCTGCCAGTTCCATTAGAAATAATTTTTTAAAATCTCTTCTTCTTTTCAAAAGCAGTACCACATTTCAAAGAGACACGTAAATCAGGATTGTAGGAGCTACCCGAGATAAACACTGCACAAAACTCTTATCTTTTCCTTGGCAAAAATATTATCGTGTTTCCGATTACTGTAGCCCAACTGGTTAAGCTGAAGTTTTCATTGTTCTAATTTCTTCCCATTGAGGATTGTGCTGGATAGATTCCCCTTCCCTAGCTTATTTGGTATAAAACAGCTTATGGAAAAGAACTTCGGGTCTCCATATTTTCATGCAGCTATAAAATTTTGGCATTTTTCACTCATTCAGCACATCCAAGCTGGACAATCACATCTATATAGACATTCAAGGTAATAGGAAGAGTCTTAAGAAGACAGGCTTAAGATACAGGAGGACCTGGACAGACTTGAACACTGGGCGCTATCTAACAAAATGAAATTCAATGGTGAAAAAAGTAAGGTTCTACATTTAGGCAAGAAAAACCAAATGTACAGGTATAGTATAGGGGGTACCTTGCTCAATAGTAGTAACTGTGAGAGGGACCTCGGAGTCCTAGTGGACAATCACTTAAATATGAGCCAGCAGTGTGCTGCAGCTGCCAAAAAAGCCAACACAGTGCTGGGCTGCATTAACAGAGGGATAGAATCAAGATCAAGTGAAGTGTTAATACCATTTTACAATGCCTTGGTAAGGCCCCACTTGGAATACTGCATCCAGTTTTGGTCACCACGATGTAAAAAAGATGCTGAGACTCTAGAAAGAGTGCAGAGAAGGGCAACAAAGATGATTAGAGGACTGGAGGCTAAAACATATAAGGA